>KZ308579.1:20794-84153 GCA_000376725.2 Ladona fulva | reverse complement strand
ATATATTACAAATTAGTTATTATTCTGTTATAAAAATGCTTTTTGTTTTTTAATCACCATATAACCTGTCAAATGCGACAAAATAAAGAACATTCTATTAAATACAAATGCATTCCCTGAGTATTCTATACTGAACTTATGTCGTAAGTTGAACGTAATATACCTTGTAAATTACGTACAATAGAATCGTCAAATGTAATTTTCAGGTTATTTCCAATATTGTAAAAGGAATTCCAATTTCTTTGGGAAATATTTCAGTGCGTTATTAGATTTTAAAGGGATAAAGTGTAAGCGTAAAATCATTTTTATTGCAAAACGCGTCATGGAAACCAAACGCTTCAATATTTTCCTCCCTTGCCGTCGTTACAAAAGAAGTTGCGCTATATTACGTCTTCTCGTCTCCATAGTTACGTACACAACCCCGCCTGAGAGGAATTCTTGATCTTAAGGGAAGTTTGTGAAGACGGAAAAGTTTCTTTAATATGCTCTCGTGACCGAATTTCTCTCTCACGGTATTCTGAATTGCTTGCGGAAGATGATATGTACCTTCTGTGCAGATGCCATGGTTGTTTCCTTAAATAATGTTTCATGAACGTCGCTTTGTGAAAGTGTTCTTAAGGTGCTCTCAGGTACGTGTATATTGACTTTTTAAACTTTTGTACATACTAGAGGCATAGTAATCTTACTTTAGTAATGAATGTCTCGCTGACGTAGTTCAGATGAGGCGGGCGCTTTCAGAAATGCAATGAGGGTCTTCTGGTGAAGAGGATTCATGCTTGCAATATGGACTTTTTTCCTCAGTGGATTATTTACAGTCTGTTGCTTAGCAACGCTTCGTAAATTGCAACCACCCTAGCGTTCGTAATCTGTAAACTAACCATAGCAACGAATAACTGCGTCAAACACACTACGCTTTTTAGTGCGTCTTTGCTTCTTCGTTGCCATCGACCTTAAGATACGGTTTTAAGACGCATTTTTTGCGAAGGCGGGCGACGAATATTTACGAGGAAATGCTCGCGTGTAAGTGGAATGCCACCGTGGAAACGAGGAAGTTTACGCAAAGAACTGACGCGTGGGAAATGTTGACGCTCATATTCGCTGAACCAAGAGCGATATTTAGGTAGTTAGCGAGATTAGGGGGGAAATTTCTCGATGAACGGCTAAGAGAGTACGTAGTTAACGTCGGCCTATTTAGCGTATGCAGAGCTCTTGAGCGAGAGCGTGTTTACGAGTTAGCGAGGTCTTCTTTTGGGAGTAAATGAACTTTGTGTACACATTCTGTATGCAGAGAAGCCAATGTAGTTTTGATAACGCAAGAGACGCCGTTTTAAAGTAGCTAAAGAGTCGCTAAAAATTAATTTAAATTACAATTTCTAGAATTCGCGTTTACTATTATTATATAAATTCTGATATGCTTACGTAAGAACCCCGCAAGCCGCCTTTAGGCGTGTGGCAGGGGGTGCATGCACCGATGCATCGATTATTTTCGCGGAAAAAATTAATTCTTGAATAGATTCTTTTTAGCATCTATTTCCCTGATCTTACTCGCAGTATTAGAACGGCCTATGTTTATTTTATTTATTCATAAATTAGGACGCATTATATCGGCCACGTCATCCGTGACCGAGCCAATTCAGTAATAGAGGCAGAAATGAAAGGGAAAAAGTCTGCCGTAGCCGGGAATCGAACCCGGGTCACCCACTAATCCGGGATGTTGATCTCACCTCTAAGCTACCACGACTGAGATCAGAACTCCTTAGAGGTCAGAAAACCTGCCCGAAAAGGGGGGGACCCGGGTTCGATTTCCGGCTACTGCAGACTTTTTCTCTTTCATAATGCCTCTGAAATATTGTGTACGTTTTCCGTCGCTTATTTATTTAGTAATAGAAAAAGTGTGGCTTTATAAATGAAGAAGTTCCATTCATTTAGCAACAAAATTTATTAATTGGCATTACGGCTGAATGGGTTGTGTGGTGCACCGTGCTCCCCTTCGCACATATATTCGTTTAAATAACATCGTTCGCCGTCAAAAATGTAGCTCTTCCAGGAACAATTAAAGCCTTGTCGTAATAATATAGTGGAATGCTTATTTAGTAAATGAATGTATACGAACGCAAAGCGGTGCAAGTTTCTCTAATAAATTTCTGCTCATTGCAAACCAGTTCAGTTAATTACTCCCGTGTTAATATTCAAAGCGATATCAACCACGGTTATAGTTGTTAAAAAGGTAAGATTTACGAAGGTACTGAAATAGTTTATTTCGGGAAACAATCTCCGTGATTTCAAACCAGAAACTACCTGCAAACTTTTCTGTCATTCTACAGGTCTTGTGATCACAACAGAGGAACATCGCCCCTAATTTATTTCTTTCTCTGAATGAAAGGTTAGAAACTCACTCTGGTGGAACTCGCTCCAGGTGTGAAGATCAGGTTACTTGGCGAAATATTTTCGAAAAATTCAACGGTTGAGATTTTTAGCCGAAGTAAAAGACGTTGTAATTCCGGTAAACAACGAGCGCGATCTTCGAGAGGCGACGACCAAGCGTTACTGTGAAGTAATCGCTAAAACAGATAGTTACTTCTGGTCGTTCTTTCCGCACAGCATTAGGGAAGCTAATAGGGTAGATTATGTAACGAGAGAGAGAGAGAGCTACATGGATTTCTTGAGGAAATAACCTGGAGAATATAAGGCTAACCGGATTTATTTTAGCGATGGAAGCTAACCTATACTTTAAAGCCTCTTTTTTGAGTCTAACACAGTCTCTTTTCCCCTATTGCGTTCAAACAAGTTAAGCTAGAACACATACATTAAAGGAAAATCTATGTTTAATAGTTCCACTGTGGGATCCCCCTATGTTCCCTTCATGATCACAGCACTGTCTCCGGAAATGTGGGAAGCTGGTGTGTTGCCGAGTAATGCTATTCATTGTGGTCACTCTGCATCCAATGCTATGGAAATTGTTGTCTAATTGAGGATGTTTCCTCTCATTTCGTCTCAGTGAGGAAGGCCTTGGCGTACTACCTCATTCCTCATCCTTCGTAGTAAGCCTCATTCCCTTTTCGTCGATGGTAAAGGTTATTATGTACAAAAATACGTAAAAAGAGCCTTGATTTGGCTAAGTTTTGACTAGAAAGTCTCACCTGACATTAAATCCATTGCCTTCAGTCATGTGATATCTTTAAATCTATATACTCATGTATGTATCTAGAAATTGTCGGTACAGCTTTAGTCAAGAGAGATTGTCTGCACTGAATTCAACCCGAAGGTCGCTTTGGACCTCATCCCCTCCACCATCAGTTACCAAAAAGATTTTTTTGAGGGAATGAGGCTACTAGGAAAATGAGGCTTGAGGTCGTTTGCCCTTCATGTCCTAGCTAAGCCAGAAGGCTACAAGGAGTGATCGAAATGAATGCCATTGCTTAGCATCACTCATACAACAGTACCTTTCATATTAGCTAAAACATGAGCGGGATTGAGTATGAGACGAGGGTAAATGAAAGATCCATTTCCCTCTACGTTGCGCCAAAAGAAACATGAAAAATACTCTTTTAATCAGAATATGTTTGAAGGAACAGTAAGAAACTAGGCACTTACATCAAAAAGGTAAAGGTACAGAAAACAATGATAATTCTCTTACGGCCTCTGCGCAATATTTTATAGATGTAAGCGAAGGAGCAGACTCCCAGGGTGGATTCTAGCTCGGCTAGACCCCGATGACGAATTTTTCGGATTTTTTTTCGTTTTTTTTTTTTGACTCGGCTGGCGAATTTATTAGAGGACGACCGCGCTAACATAAATCAGCAAACATGAACGGCTATTCCAGCGTCTTATCTTTTCCATCTTTATTAGTCCTTGATTAGCGTCGAAGACCATGCGGTATTTTCTGCTAGTTTGCATTCGCATTCATAACTATTGCATGAGATCCTGGAGCGCATTGCTGTCTTCATCAAATCCGTCTCCAAATTCATGTTACCGTCGGGGTTCGTACCCAATAACACAGACGCACAAACACTCTGACCGCACTGGCCGCAGCGGCTTTCGAACAGAAACAAGGAAGACGTTAATGGAGGGCGGTGTGATATTCATGGCTTTTATTTTTGAAACGCCATAGCCCCAAAACAGCAGTGGAAGCGGAAATTATTAGCAGGCGTATTAAAAATCCTCGTCTAACCCTCTCCCGAAATAAACGTAGGGATGTAATAGCGAAGGGTCGGCGAATTTTTAGGTCTGCGCGTGGCTGTAGTTAACCATCCCCTCCCCTCTCTATTAATAGTAGAGCTGCTCGGATGGCTTTCAAAGGCCTCTTGCATGGTTTTGCGTTTCCCATACCGTTTATTGCCTCCATGACCGCTCTTGCGCGTATTCTCTCCGACTCTCATTGCCGATTTGCTTCAGAACTGATGAATCTGCGCTGGTTCTGCTGAGCTGTGTGGTTATTTTGGCTTTTGAGGGGTTTCCTTCCGACTTTGAAGGGTTGAGAACTCATTATCAGCACGTGAAAGTGGTACTTCAGAAGATTTATGACTGTGAGTTCGTTTAGGTGGGAATATATATTCGTGAACGTATCCGTAAATAATGTGTTGGAATGGGCTCAGTGGCGCAGGGGGGGGATAGTTAACACCCCCCAAGAGGGTTAAATTCTTAATGAAAGATATCGGTTTATTTCTCCAATCTCGGGAATATCGCTTATCTTGCCATATAACCTTATAATTCTCGTTTCCTATTTTCCAGCTATTTTTTAAGGGAATTTGGTTAACACTTCTTGTAAGATGTAACGTGCATGTAGCTATATTTTCATTCTCTCGACTGTCTCGAACCCTCCCATAGATATACCCGTTTATTGGCTCCGCTCCTGGATTGGCTTATACTATACTTGAAGGAAGCATGCATTATTGATAAGTATAATCGTGTCAGGGTGTATGTAGATATTAATTTGTTTGTAGCACAGGCGTAGGATTTTTATTGAGCGAAAAATTCGCCCGTAACGTGTAATAATAATAATAACAACATCATCATCAACAATAATAATAACAATAACATCATCAACAACAATAATACTAATAATAATAACAATAACATAAATCAATGACGTCATCAACGGAAGAATAGAAGATTGTTGCAACAAACTTATAGCAGCGTAACAATGGTAAAGGACAAAATGGTCGAGACCGAGGTTGATTGTTGTATGTGGGAGTAGGAAAGTAATCAACTACTACGCGAAACCCTTAAGCGACCGTATTGCCACATGGCAGTCAATGTTCTGAAGCCGGAAGTTTGCCACGCTAATGCGTCGAGCGTGCGTGAAAGGACTGTAGATTTGTATAGGTCATTCTAATTTTTATTTTTATCATGCTTGTAGTTATATGATTCTATTATGTCAACAAATTTCATGATGTTTAAAAGTTTTATCGATCGCGTCTAAAATTCTTGGATCCTAGCGAAGCGGTGCCTCGATTTACGAATTGCTCGAAATAGGAATTTTTTTTCTTCATTTTGATTTCTAGATACTAACTTAATTTCGAGATGCGAACCGAAAAGTTATGATGGAAAACTGAGGCGCAAACTTTTCGAATCCCTGGAAGAATTAAGTCCGTGAGTCGAAAGTTATTACAACTATATTAAGTGTTATCGAAAATTTCGATTATCGAAAGTTCGATTATCGAAAATATCGAGGTTTTGAAATTCATTCGTTGTTCTGTTATCAGATTTTTTTTTCGTGGAATTTATTTAATCTTTAATTAAGGTTTCTCCTTATGCAGTGTTACGAAAAGTGCTACTCATAGAGTCATTGTGCTTCACTAACGTTGGCTTGTTCTGCTTACAGCATTCTGGCTAAGTGAGGAAAGCAAGGACAAACTACCTCACTCCTCATCTTTCGTAGTAAGCCTCATTTCCCTCACCTAGCTGTATATAGCTGATGGCTGAATACTTAACTGACAGATTTTATGTTAACGGAAAGGACGTGATCAATTTCTCGTATCGCAGTCAGTGATGTACTTTATCGGCCTACGATCGTCCATTCGTCACGTTTGCAGAACGCATATTTCACGCTACGTCATACGACTCAGAGTGTTCCATCGATGAAGCAGGGTAATGGGAACCGATCATCCATTTTGACCCTTTGACGGCGGTTTAATAGGCGTTTCCATTCATGCGGCTCTCGGCAGTCCTTGGAGAAAATATAGATCGCCGCTTTTTCCTCGCTCGCATGGAACGCGGAAAGTGCCACGAGGAAAATATTCACGCCTATTGGATTGGGGAGCGCCTCCTCTGATGTTGAGTGTCGGAGCGTGCTTCAAGATGACTCCTGTTTCCACTCTAACGCCCCTTATAATTGAATTGAATTTCTCGCAATGTGAGAATGTGTGCTCGAAGACGGCGTGGGCGAGGGAAATTTTCTCGTTCCATTGGGGCAACATTTGAGGATAGGAATTTTCCATAAGGTTTTGGGTTGGGATAATCTTCTTGCTCAGTGGGGCTCCCTCGCGATCGTCCGTGTTATTAGTGTGTGTTAAATTGAGAACTCTTCGTTCATTATGTGATAAAGGGTTATCGTTGCAACCAATTGGAATAAAGCTCGTGCAGACTTAAACGTTTTAGAAATAATCCTCAGGACTGGGGGAATAGAACCTTAAGAGCCTTCCGGGTTGGTTGCGCGTTGCTTTTTGGTCCCGGGTTCGATTCCCATTGGTGATTGATTCCCAATTGGTTTGGCTCCATTTGTTTCAGTTGGCCTTAGTTGTCGAAGCGCTTTTACCAATACTTCTATAATAGAACCTAAAATTAACTCTGTCGTCCTGGCTGTCAACGATACCGCTTAGTCGGACAAACACACGCGCCCTTCCCTACAAAGTCTCCCAAAGAACATGGAGAAATGTTCTGGTCTCAATGGATAGAGCAACCAACCGGCAACTGGGAGACCCGGGTTCGAGTCCCGGTTCCGTCAGACTTTATTCACGTCCGTTTCTCCTTGGGAATCTTTCTAGGTGCACGCCTTATCGTGCCAAACCCTTTTACTTGATGATAACCATCTCGCCCGAATAAAGTCGCTTCAATATTATCATTCAGTGTGAAGTTTCTTATTATAATAATAAGTATGGCGAAAGAACATTTGCTTATCAAGTACCCCATTACCTCGCTAAATTGCCAGAGGAACTTCAGCATAAAAATTGAATAAAAACAGTTAAGAAATTGGTAATGGCATGGTTCTATTCTCTTATGCAATCAGAACGTCGTCTCTTATGGTTAACCATTCTCCATATTTCACAAATCTTTCATATTTCTTTCGCTACAGACGCGCACATCTTGAAGATGTACAGACCGTTCATCTTTTTATACATTCCCATTTATTTTTTTCTCTTCTCTATCTCATTGACTAATTTACGTTCGAATTTTCTCGGTCTTCCTCTCGCTTAAGAAACACTTTTATTCATCTTTTACAATTTTTCAGAGTTTCTGCTTTCATCCATCTTATCTACTAGTTGAAAACTATGCGAGTCATTCCGTTCATTCTGGTTATGTTGACTTTTTAGTCCTCTGAATTGGCGGTTCCAGAAACTTTACAAGGGGGTAGAAAAACAAGTATGTTATATATAAAATTCTCAGTTGCTGATAAATATATTGTGGAAAAAGTTCAACTATTCTCATTCTCTTCAAGTATGTTATAGATTCATCCTGAAGTAACTGTAAAGTTAGTGCCTCAATTCTCTACCATAAATCGTCAAAAGAATTTGTTGAGGAGAAAATTCCGTAGTTTTATAGTAATCTTAGAAACACTTAGACTATAGCGTTAGTTCATCGTCACATCCCATGCAAATCATTGATCCAGAAGGAGAAAAGCGGTGGCCCTCCCTCTGTATCCTCCAATGGTACGTAGCATTCGTCATGTCTGCCTTTCTCCGGCTTTTCCTCCCAAACCCTTCGAAATTTCCACCCCTTTCCACATGCTCCATGTTATGAATAATATTATTCAAAAGAAGCATTTATCAAATTGAATTCACGGGGCGAAATTCTGAGTAGCACGGCTGCAGGAACTTAGTTAGCTCTCCCGTGATTTCGCACGGATTAAAAGAGTATGCATTTCAATGAGGCAGGGTTGCGTGCCAGGAGTTTGCGTGCCAGGAGAATTGCTCAGCCAGCAAATCAAAATGTATATGATCTTCCGTGCAAAAATCTTCACCTCACCATTTATCGTTCCCAGCCTCAAATACCTTATGAGCTAACCCTTTAGAAGAAAGGTCAAGGTGATTCGGCACATAAAGTCACACTCCTAGGAAAAATTCCTGGGGAGAAACTGTCGTAATAAATACTGACGGGACAGGGACTTGAACCCGGATCTCCAAGTTGGGCGTTGATTGCTCTATTCTTACAGTTATCTCCCGAAGGAAAGGTCTTTATATTCAGGCCGGGGAAATAATAATAATAATAAAACGTCTTTATTGGGCGAAATTGGGACTAAAGAGTCACATCTTCCATTTAACCCTTGTCATAAAGTAAGAGAAAATGAACGAAAGAACAGAAAAGAAGGAAAGAAAGAATGCTTTTGTGGAGGAGTAAAAAACTGTGATATTTTATGCACAGAAAAAGTATCTCCACAGCAGGAAAACACCCACGAAGAGAAGGGGGATGTGAAAAACCTGCGAAAGATATAGGAAAGAGGGAAATCGATGGATGGAGCAACTAATAGGTGAGATAGACTAGTTGGGAGATTCGGGTTCGAGTCACGGTCCCGTCAGATTAGTCTCGCGTCCGTTTCTCCTTGGGAATGTTTAGAAACATGGTTGAAAAATTGCAGATTTCCTTCCGCGTTACACATGCTCTTCCTTGGGTCGGAAATTTCCCTGTAAATAACCTTGAATGAATGCTGTAATATGACTGAAATTTCCGGATCGTACGAGTTTCCGCCGTACAGTGATTCTAATATTCTTCGAACTGTACGGTTTAATGAAAATTGCACCACTTCGGCAAACTATCGTATTCTCTTAAGTGTATTGGCTGTTTACGTGTTATGTTTAAGCTCTAGAGCGTTACTAATTTGCGTAATTTTTATTGGTACGACTTAATAAAGTGCTGCTTCTATGAGATACTTCAAATCTTAGAGAGGGATGTCACTAGACTTTCACTAGACCTTCCAGGGCTTCGAAATGCTTTCTTACAGTCAGATTATTTCTATTGCTTATTATACAAGCAATCTTTGTTGATTATCTCATCTCCTGCCACACACCAGAATGCGGATTGTAGGGCATTAATGTTGGTATATTTGTACCGTATGACTCAATTGATCGCTGTATCTCCCTTTAAATAATAATCCATGTTTTCTCTTCGCAATCTTGCCCTAGCTTTCTGGGTTATATCTCATGATGAAACAACTTACCTGGAGTCCTGAAAGACAATTCCTGGACACCTTTACGCCCAAAAAGTATTGATTTAAAACATTCTGCTTGATTAATATATGGCTAGATTTATCGATTCAAACCCTATCTTTTCACTTAACTACGATACAATCACATAAAAGAGGTATGAACTTTGATACGCCTGACTTCGTCGAATAGAGGAGGAAGTTTAACCTGAGGGGGCTCGGCTTTAGAATTACGTCGAGTAGGCACTTGCCCGAGGGCGCGAGGGTTTATAGGGCACCTCTCCCTTCGGGAAATGCTAGTTTACAAGGACATTTTCAGGTATTTCACACGTACATACTCTTAGGTTGAGAATTAAGCGCGAGGAAGCCTGTCTCTGATTCTT
Source organism: Ladona fulva (assembly GCA_000376725.2). NCBI lineage: Eukaryota > Metazoa > Arthropoda > Insecta > Odonata > Libellulidae > Ladona > Ladona fulva. Next base: position 74,412 of record KZ308579.1, on the reverse strand, counting down.
CTACAACTTAAACGTGAAATGAATCTCAATCTTTGCCTCCGTTTTATTCTCTGTTTTGCTTTACTGTCTCGTTCCTATAGCAACATGTTTTTGTCAAACAAATAATAACTAGTAAAAGCCCTCGTCAAGCATGACGGAATCTATCTATTATCGTATATATCTCGTTCTTCTAAGACAGAAACAATCCATCGTAAGATCGTAATAACTAAATACATTTCTTACCATTATCGATAATATTTATTCTACTGTTTTAAAGTCATGAAAGCCTACTTTACGTACATTTCTTATAGAAAAATATAAGAACTGGTTATCCTAGTGTACTTATATGGTATAACTCATGAAATCAACATTCAACAATTGCCTTGGTAGTCAAAGGGATGGGTTGTTTGTCTCCCAAAAATGTTACGAATATTCCGTGTATTTGATCAAAATTCTCGAACTTTCAGATCTATATCAAAATTTTACGTCTAAATAAGAACTTGTGATAATTTTCCTTTTTTTGATGCTTCTCTTGATTTCGTAGGACCAGTGCTTCTAATGTAATTTTGCAAAAGAAACAACCTCTTCAAGTCATGGAAACGTAAATTATGTTCATCACTTAAGGAAACGTTTACAGATATCTGAATAGTTTTCCTGGGGGTTTCAGCTTCGTAGAAACACAATGCAGTTTGTTTCACATCTCTAAATGAAGCCGTTTCTGAGATAGATAGGGGGACGGACAGACAGACATTTGCTTTTTATATACATGAAAAATAAAAATTTAAAAAATATCACATATATAATTATTTTGACCACTTTTCAGTGTGTGCTTTGAAATGTTTGAGCATTTGATATTTTTTTGGCAATTATTATTATTTTATTTTTAAAATTCCGCGAGTGCATTGTTCTAATAGTATTATTGAAATCAATTCGACATCTGAGGTCATTGCTCACGGATGGGTTAGCACAGGGAATCGAACAAGAGACTTCTTTCACCGAAGTTCGAAAAAATGGTCCCGTTCATCTTACATTTCTTCAATTACTTAGTCTTTTCCCAAGTTAATCCATTAAGAGAGGGATAGAATTCTATGCGTACTCTGTCCATTTCCGGAAAAAAAGTCGCCCGAACTGGGACTTGAACCCAGGACCCTTAGATTAAAAGTCTAATGCTCTACCGACTGAGCTATCCGGGCTCTGTAAGGTGATGACTTCTTATCCCTTTAGGGTTATCCCTATCTTACTAACTTTCTTACGTATGAATTTTTCCTGAATTCGTGCCGATTGCTTCATTTGCTTATTCCCTTAAGCAAGACTTGTACAGATTGACAGTGCATTAATGTTCATCATATCATCATTGACTAAAAGTCCAATTTTCAACAAGTTGAATGCGGGACATTTGCTTCGCTGAGACGGGACAAAACGGAATTTTTGAAAAACAGTGGATTTTTTCATTAATGATATACATACATCGATCAATGTGTAATAATAATAATATTATTGGGAAATTCCATTCTGCAGGCAGGTGCGACGTAAAGTTTCACAACAATATAAGTAAAGGAAAAAAAATCGTACGGATTTGTCTCCTACGTTCCATGTGATAGTAGAACTGGTAATTGCCCAAGTTAGCCCACTGAGAAGGAATTCAATTCTGTGTGACTGATTTCTGCCTTTGTAAAACTAGGAAAAAAAATCGCCCGAACTGGGACTTGAACCCAGGACCCTTAGATTAAAAGTCTAATGCTCTACCGACTGAGCTATCCAGGCTCTGTAAGGTATAGGCTTCTTATCCCTTTACCGTCTTTCAAAAATTATTAGAAATAATGACCCTATAAGATGGAGATTAATATCTTTTATGGAAGGAAAGCCATGTAACACTCTTATTAACATCGTCAAACACAGCTAAAGGCTTGAGAATCCAAAAAATTCTGGAAAATTCACGAGTTTCGTCTGAATTAGTCTCTTTCAAAAGCAGGCGCCGTTGATGAAATCAGGTGTGTTTACTTTTTCGTCTTTCTCATAAGATAGAGTTAAAAATAGGGGACAAAGGCGTCATATTTTTACCGTTTTCTCTTAATTATATTCTGGACATTAATACCGTTATATTTTCCCTTAATGGTTTTTTAACAGTTTTAATAATTCGCACGTTAGTAACTGTCCTTTAACGTAACGTGACGTTAGTAAGGTCCCAAAAAAATTATAGCACTGACTTTCTTCAAAAAAAGGACTATAAGTACGTACAAATGGATGGTATTGATATGTTTGTATTCATGTATGGCGTCTATAGGATGTATAGAGTAAGAGCCCGAAAGTCTACCAATTTAGTGATACGAGAAGAATGATATTTGGATCAAATAAATACTCTTAATAGCTACTACTTTTTTCTACAGTTTTAACAGATATATTTTAGCCAAATAACAGCGTTGTACAGTTTAATCATTTGCATTTTAATAGAATAACAATTACATTCTGCAAAGAAGTCCTTTATTTCACTGAATTGCTCCTGGAAAATCTTTTTTTTTTTTATTTTTAAACTCCGCCAAACCATCTCCGCCAAATATGCAGGGAGCAAATCACCAGATGTTCTGTGCATTAGGATTCTTCGTGTGAACAAATTAACATAACGGAAGCGTATTCCATGAACAGCGCAACGGCATGTTTATTTACATTACCAACGTGAAATTGCAATAGATTAGATTATATTAGAAACGCCCTTATTACGGACAAGATAGGGAAATCTAACCCATTTCCATTAAAGGATAGATTAGTCGAAAAAGGGAAAAAAAGAAGAAACTATTTGTGGATGAAAAACCTAAGCCAAGAGGTTAGGAAAAATATCCACAGCAGGAAAATTCCCACAAGAAGGTGGGAAAACCTGCGAAACTTGGAGATAGTAATAGCTGAATTTTAACTAAAGAAAATTGTTTCTATAATTTGAAAACATAGGAGAAAGAAAATTTACGAAAAACTCAAAACATAAAAACAAAAAGAAAACAAGAGACTAACAGAACGGCATGGAAAAGTTTCCACTCCAGAAGACATAAAACATTGAAAATACAAAACAAATGAAGTAGAGGTTACAGATATACAATAGAAATTTATGCTACAGCTACTTAAACATTCGTTACCTCCGCATACCAACTGTACAGTCACTTAAGTTATCATTCTTCTTCTGTGAAATCGTTTGGAAACATTAATTAGCATTTTACAAGACATGATCAGTGGTAATGAGTAGCACCCCTGGATTACTCCTTTTTTATTTGAAGATCTTCCTTACTTTCATTGGATCCCGGGTGGTGTAAATGGGGCGACCGCACCCCCCCCCCCCTTTCATTGGAATTCTGTACTAATATCAATTTGCGTAGGATCTGGCGAGTAACTTGAATTATATTCAGCTTTTGAAGTTTTTCCCAGATCCCCGCAAATATCTCTACTAAATTAAACACAACGAAATGACATTTGAAATATTAGTTGGAATTGAGTTCGTAGGGAAATTATTTAAAGCAAAGAGAGTTTCTGATCTTCCCCTGCTTACTTTTAGCGTTTTTCCTTTGCTGTTTGCCCAATGGGTCAATTAAAGAAACAAAATAAATGCACTTTTTACTTTTACGTATTTGCCCTCGATGTATGCGTAAGATATGCAAGAGTACATTGAGCAGTTTTTAGCTGTAAATGAGCTACCTGCTCATTCATCCGATACATTTATGTAAATGCATTGAATTTTTCACAATCCATTTATCAATCAAGCGAATGATTCGAAAAATTTTGAAATTTATACAAATTTTAATTCAAACCTCAATTACAAGGGGGAAGTCGAAGATTTTCCCTCAGATTTTGATGAAATATTATATGAATATAAAATTCTAAGTACCATTTACTAATAAAAAATCCATTTACATCACCTAAATTCAATTAAATTCTATCCTAAATGATTCATTCTAACTTTTGTAAGCTAGAAAAGAATTCGCCGGTGGAGATATAAAGTTTCAAATTTGTATTAATGAAGAAAGAATGATTTCAGTTAATATTTTATTGACAAATTGGTATCAATTACCATGATATACCAATAACATTTCAAGGCAACATCATAAGACTTAAGTAGCATTATATTTCTTAAATTCCGCGATTGCAGTATTCCATAGCTAGCAGTATTATTCAAAGCACTTCTTTCACCAAAGGCCTATACTAATCAAGAAGGTTCGAAAAAAATAGTCCCGGTCTTCTTACATTTCTTCAATTACGGAGGAAGTATTTTCCCAAGTTCGTCCACTGAGATAAAAAGTTAGACCCTTAGATTAAAAGTCTAATGCTCTACCGACTGAGCTAGTAAACGCCCCCGTCAAGCATGACGGNCAGGAAAACACCCACGAAGAGAAGGGGGATGTGAAAAACCTGCGAAAGATATAGGAAAGAAGGAAATCGATGGATGGAGCAACTAATAGGTGAGATAGACTAGTTGGGAGATTCGGGTTCGAGTCACGGTCCCGTCAGATTAGTCTCGCGTCCGTTTCTCCTTGGGAATGTTTAGAAACATGGTTGAAAAATTGCAGATTTCCTTCCGCGTTACACATGCTCTTCCTTGGGTCGGAAATTTCCCTGTAAATAACCTTGAATGAATGCTGTAATATGACTGAAATTTCCGGATCGTACGAGTTTCCGCCGTACAGTGATTCTAATATTCTTCGAACTGTACGGTTTAATGAAAATTGCACCACTTCGGCAAACTATCGTATTCTCTTAAGTGTATTGGCTGTTTACGTGTTATGTTTAAGCTCTAGAGCGTTACTAATTTGCGTAATTTTTATTGGTACGACTTAATAAAGTGCTGCTTCTATGAGATACTTCAAATCTTAGAGAGGGATGTCACTAGACTTTCACTAGACCTTCCAGGGCTTCGAAATGCTTTCTTACAGTCAGATTATTTCTATTGCTTATTATACAAGCAATCTTTGTTGATTATCTCATCTCCTGCCACACACCAGAATGCGGATTGTAGGGCATTAATGTTGGTATATTTGTACCGTATGACTCAATTGATCGCTGTATCTCCCTTTAAATAATAATCCATGTTTTCTCTTCGCAATCTTGCCCTAGCTTTCTGGGTTATATCTCATGATGAAACAACTTACCTGGAGTCCTGAAAGACAATTCCTGGACACCTTTACGCCCAAAAAGTATTGATTTAAAACATTCTGCTTGATTAATATATGGCTAGATTTATCGATTCAAACCCTATCTTTTCACTTAACTACGATAAAATCACATAAAAGAGGTATGAACTTTGATACGCCTGACTTCGTCGAATAGAGGAGGAAGTTTAACCTGAGGGGGCTCGGCTTTAGAATTACGTCGAGTAGGCACTTGCCCGAGGGCGCGAGGGTTTATAGGGCACCTCTCCCTTCGGGAAATGCTAGTTTACAAGGACATTTTCAGGTATTTCACACGTACATACTCTTAGGTTGAGAATTAAGCGCGAGGAAGCCTGTCTCTGATTCTTCTACAACTTAAACGTGAAATGAATCTCAATCTTTGCCTCCGTTTTATTCTCTGTTTTGCTTTACTGTCTCGTTCCTATAGCAACATGTTTTTGTCAAACAAATAATAACTAGTAAAAGCCCTCGTCAAGCATGACGGAATCTATCTATTATCGTATATATCTCGTTCTTCTAAGACAGAAACAATCCATCGTAAGATCGTAATAACTAAATACATTTCTTACCATTATCGATAATATTTATTCTACTGTTTTAAAGTCATGAAAGCCTACTTTACGTACATTTCTTATAGAAAAATATAAGAACTGGTTATCCTCGTGTACTTATATGGTATAACTCATGAAATCAACATTCAACAATGGCTTTAGTCGTCAAAGGGATGGGTTGTTTATTTCCCAAATATTTTATGAAATTTCCGTGTGTTTTATCAAAATCCTCGAAATAAAATTATACAAAAATTTTTTTATCACACCTCGCATTTCGATTCCGAGTGCGAAGTTGGGTTCCAAAAACCTTTAAAATCTATTCTTGTCACACCATTAATAGCCAAGTAAGGAATTAATGCAAGTTAATTCAGTATAATGACTTTTTTTAAGAAAGTAAAATGGAAACCTTTTCGAACAGTTAAACTTAGTATTCAGGAGTAAAATAAAAGTATAATATCTTCTATTGTACTGAAATAGCATTTGATTAAATTAATTTTAACTTAGTTTGATTCGTCAGAGTTGGAAATGCAAGAATCCCCTCATAATAGCGATTAAAGTTACACGATATAGAGTGGGAAGCCAATTTCTCGAAGACCCTCAACATGATTAATTCCCGTGACTTCTGTTAATTAAATCAAGCTTTACTTTAGTGGTAGATTTAAAACTCCAATTATGATTCTTTAGGAGTAAATCAAGTATCAATTTCGGCCAAACATTTTAAAGATCTTTTCAAAAACATATTTCTCGCGCCTTGTAGCATAACTACTCCGATTGTTAAATTAAGGAAATTCAGTTTCACTTGAACTAAAACCAGGAAATCACAGAAAAAATGGCTGACCTACATTTTGATTGCACTTTAGAGGCTTAAGAAATAAAAGATAGCCTTCGTGAAAGTCGAAGGATGCTCCTCATGTGTTTCTCCTTCTTCTAAAGATTGAAACCTTTATGTGTACCGATACAGAGATTTAAAAAAAAAATTTTTTGTNCATTGAGCAGTTTTTAGCTGTAAATGAGCTACCTGCTCATTCATCCGATACATTTATGTAAATGCATTGAATTTTTCACAATCCATTTATCAATCAAGCGAATGATTCGAAAAATTTTGAAATTTATTCATATTTTTTCAAATCCGCGAGTGCATTGTTTTAATAGTATTATTGAAATCAATTCGACATCTGAGGTCATTGCTCACGGATGGGTTAGCACAGGGAATCGAACAAGAGACTTCTTTCACCGAAGTTCGAAAAAATGGTCCCGTTCATCTTACATTTCTTCAATTACGTAGTCTTTTCCCAAGTTAATCCATTAAGAGAGGGATAGAATTCTATGCGTACTCTGTCCATTTCCGGAAAAAAAGTCGCCCGAACTGGGACTTGAACCCAGGACCCTTAGATTAAAAGTCTAATGCTCTACCGACTGAGCTATCCGGGCTCTGTAAGGTGATGACTTCTTATCCCTTTAGGGTTATCCCTATCTTACTAACTTTCTTACGTATGAATTTTTCCTGAATTCGTGCCGATTGCTTCATTTGCTTATTCCCTTAAGCAAGACTTGTACAGATTGACAGTGCATTAATGTTCATCATATCATCGTTGACTAAAAGTCCAATTTTCAACAAGTTGAATGCGGGACATTTGCTTCGCTGAGACGGGACAAAACGGAATTTTTGAAAAACAGTGGATTTTTTCATTAATGATATACATACATCGATCAATGTGTAATAATAATAATATTATTGGGAAATTCCATTCTGCAGGCAGGTGCGACGTAAAGTTTCACAACAATATAAGTAAAGGAAAAAAAATCGTACGGATTTGTCTCCTACGTTCCATGTGATAGTAGAACTGGTAATTGCCCAAGTTAGCCCACTGAGAAGGAATTCAATTCTGTGTGACTGATTTCTGCCTTTGTAAAACTAGGAAAAAAAATCGCCCGAACTGGGACTTGAACCCAGGACCCTTAGATTAAAAGTCTAATGCTCTACCGACTGAGCTATCCAGGCTCTGTAAGGTATAGGCTTCTTATCCCTTTACCGTCTTTCAAAAATTATTAGAAATAATGACCCTATAAGATGGAGATTAATATCTTTTATGGAAGGAAAGCCATGTAACACTCTTATTAACATCGTCAAACACAGCTAAAGGCTTGAGAATCCAAAAAATTCTGGAAAATTCACGAGTTTCGTCTGAATTAGTCTCTTTCAAAAGCAGGCGCCGTTGATGAAATCAGGTGTGTTTACTTTTTCGTCTTTCTCATAAGATAGAGTTAAAAATAGGGGACAAAGGCGTCATATTTTTACCGTTTTCTCTTAATTATATTCTGGACATTAATACCGTTATATTTTCCCTTAATGGTTTTTTAACAGTTTTAATAATTCGCACGTTAGTAACTGTCCTTTAACGTAACGTGACGTTAGTAAGGTCCCAAAAAAATTATAGCACTGACTTTCTTCAAAAAAAGGACTATAAGTACGTACAAATGGATGGTATTGATATGTTTGTATTCATGTGTGGCGTCTATAGGATGTATAGAGTAAGAGCCCGAAAGTCTACCAATTTAGTGATACGAGAAGAATGATATTTGGATCAAATAAATACTCTTAATAGCTACTACTTTTTTCTACAGTTTTAACAGATATANCGGAAACGTGACCAGTGAAAGGTTAACTCTAAAGTTTAAGGGTTCAACTAAAGAATCACGTTTTGCTGGAACATGAGATACGTTTATTCAATACGGAGGCGTTCAGAAACTTGACCAGTGGAAACGACTTTCTCCTCTTTTAAATATCTCTTGCAGAGTTAATGAATTATGTGAATCTGCCAGTCGAGATTCCTTGACAATTGAGGTTTATGCGGCAACGGGTAGCTGCAGAGTGAGCACACATGTTTATCTTTTATGTAAAGACGCGCCTCGGGGACTCCGGAAGATTCGATATTCCTCTCGGTGTTTTGATAGGTCAAGGTTTGGGGTTCGACTCTGGAGTACGGAAATCGTTGTTGACAACGTGGGCAAAAGTGGCAAATTCGACTTCGGTGAATGCGGTCCCGGGTTCGATTGCCGAAGGGTTCCTTCGTGCAAAATTACGCAATCTGTCGAAGCAGTTTTAACAATAAAACTACCACTGCTACTAAAGATGGTAAATTGAGAATTTTCCAATATTATCACTCCAATTGTTATCACGCTGACAAAATCAAAACTAAGCAATGTATAAAATTCACTGTCACAGGCATGTCTTGTGGAAATCCATTTTGCAGTATGAAGAGAGACGATCTTCACGATTATCCACCGAAACCTGGTCGTGTTTTTTCATTAAAGATTAAAAATTGCCGATGAAAAAGTACAAGTGCCTTTCTCCACTCTACTAAGCAAATGTATTAATGGAAAGCGAATCTGTAAGAATCAGTGATAATCATTGATTGTGATAAACTAATTCACGAAACATTTTAATCAGAGTTGACTCTACAAAAATTTCCACCAGAAAAACTCTCAATACGCACCAAAGGGTTAAATGGAAGATGGGACTCTTTAGTCCCAATTTCGCCCAATATAGACGTTTTATTATTATTATTATTGCTTGGATAAATCAGCTGGTAATCAAGTACAGATTCTTAAGAAACTTCGTGATTCATAAACGCAGTGTGAAAAACCCGCAAACTGTCGTATGCTGGTTTGCCTATGAATATATTGAAGATATCCGCGCCTCTAGAAATTCTCTGATCAATAGCTTGCAAACAATAAACTTGTTGCCTTACAACTTTTCTTGTGCGGTCCACGATGTCAAGGCATGTGTCGTTTTCATATTACCTCAGCGAATATAACGATTTGTTCTCGATTTCGGTAGCGATCGGTTTCGTTTCTATTCTCATTTTAAATCAATGTTGAGTTTAATGCGCCCTCCGTTGATGGTTTTGCTAATCAAGCAATTAGGTAAGGATGCGATGAGGAGTTCAAACAAGATACACATATTAGAGTCCGATTAGAAACTTATAGCGAAGCAATTATAGGATTACTTCACATCTACCGTATTTTTTAGGATTTGAAACTGAGATGTATAAGCGAAAAGCATTTATATTATTGTTACTTTAACATTAGTGTAAAAGTAAGTTTGATAAAATCGCTATCTCTCCCTCGGCACGTTTCTAGATCTGCTCCTGATGGAAGGGATGCTGTAATTGTTCTGATGCATCCTCTGATCCAAGGATCCGGAAATTTAAGTTCACCAAACCTTTTAGGGGATTACTCAGACGCCGTCGACCCCTTTCAAATCTCAGTAATCGAGAACAAAAGCAACTGGAATTGGCGATTTCCTTCCTATTGCTAAAATCCGTGTTAAGTGCTGAAAAATAATACATTCGGGAGTAATAAAGGATGAAACGGAATGATTAAGAGGAGTATGAAAGGATAAAGAGGAAAAATGAGAAACTGCTAACGTTGGATATTGGCTGTCAACAAAATTAGTTCAATAAAGAAAAAGATGAAAGAAGATTGACTTATGACAGCCATACAAACTCAAAAATGTTAGGAAAAGGGCGAAGGGTAACTCTGCGCATTATGGTGTGCACCTAGGAATATTCTCTAGGAGAAACGGACGTGAAAAATATCTGATAGGACCGTGAGTTGAACCAGGATCTTCTACTGTTCGGGTGACTGCTGTAGCCAATTGAGCTATGGTGCCAGAAAAATTGGACATGCCTTTTGGGAGACTGTGGTCGTTTGGGAGACAGTGGATGTTTGGGAAAGTGGTCGTTTGGGAGACAGTGGTTGTTTGGGAAAGTGGTCGTTTGGGAGACTGGTTGTTTGGGAGATCACTCGCTATCGGTCACGAAGTCTCTCGAACTGCAATTCTAATTTTTTCAGCTACATAGCTCAATTGGCTAGAGCTGTCACCCGGGAAGTGGAAGATCCGGGTTCGAGTCCCGATCCTGTCAGGCTATTTTCATGTCCCTCTCTCCATGGGAATACTCAATAATATGTTTATGGAAATGACGAAAATATTTACAGTTTTTTGAAAACTGTCACTCCGATCCTAAATATTTGCATGGAAAATGGCTACAGATGTTTTTGCATGATACCCGGGTTCAAGTCCCGATCGCGTCAAACTTTTTTATGTCCGTTTCTTCTTGGGAACTTAATATTTTTATTGCGAGTACAAATTTGGGTCCCAAAGACCTTTAAATCTATTCTTGTCAGAATATTAATCGCCAAGTAAGGAATTTATGCAAGTTAATTCAGTAGAATGACTTTTTATAAAAAAGTAAAATGGAATCCTTTTCGAACAGTTAAACTTAGTATTTAGGAGTAAAATAAAAGTATAATATCTTATATTGTACGGAAATAGCATTTGATTAAATTAATTTTAACTAGGTTTGACTCGTCAGAGTTGGAAATGCAAGAATCCCCTCATAATAGCGATTAAAGTTACACGATATAGAGTGGGAAGCCAATTTCTCGAAGACCCTCAACGTGATTAATTCCCGTGACTTCTGTTAATTAAATCAAGGTTTACTTTAGTGGTAGATTTAAAGCTCCAATTATGATTCTCTAGGAGTACATCAAGTATTAATTTCGGCCAAACATTTTAAAGATCTTTTCAAAAACGTATTTCTCGCGTCTCTGTAGGTTAACTACACCGAGTGTTAAATGAAGGAAATTCAGAATCACTTGAACAAAAACCAGGAAATCACAGAAAAAATGGCTGACCTACATTTTGATTGCACTTTAGAGGCTTAAGAAATAAAAGATAACAACCTTCGTGAAAGTCGAAGGATGCTCCTCATGTGTTTCTCCTTCTTCTGAAGATTGAAACCTTTATGTGTTCCGATACAGAGAAAACATTTTTGATTTTTTGTGTTGATTATTGTTACACGACTTGTAAACAATGATGGTGTTGATTATTGCTACACAACGCTACAATTTGGAACAATTATTAGTTATTCACTACATCATTCCTCTAAGATCAATTATTGCTGGATATCTAGAATAATTCACCAACTACGATTTTTCCGCTTAGCAGTGGCTCTATGAGCGATTGAATTTCAACATTAAAATTTTTTTTTGTTTCTGAGATTCACAGAGGTTAAAAAAATGAAACCTTTGAGTACATAATATTGTACTGAATATTTCCGCTTCGGAGCAACCTGATCGGTTTCCTAGCTTCTGAATCCCGTTCTGTAGGTATAGAAGGAACGAAAATACGATTATGACAACATAATCATAGTGTTTCAGCGCATGGAAAGGCTATAAACAAATAAAATTAATCAAATCATATTTAGCTTAATTTAGCATAGATAAGGTGAGCAGATTTCTGTTGAGTCAAAGTGAGAAAACATATCTATTCTGAAGGTGAAGGCAACTTGCCACGTTCATGATCTTATGAAGTTATGAATCTTGTTTAGGGACAATCTACCTATGGTGCGTTGCATGATAATTAGTGGCGCTCTGAACCCAGGTAATGAATAAAAAATTGAGAAACTTACAATATACACACAAATTCAAAGACTTATACATAACATGACCTATCAATGAATTCCGGAAAGCGAATTTATTATATTGAATAATTTATGGCGCATTATTTTAATCTGTATGGTTTATCTCATAAAAATTTAATAGTTGACACATACTATGAAAGATTATTCGCCTTAGGTCTATTTTACATATACAAGCAGAACACAATAGGCTTGGCCTTCAAGATCCTTGGCGATAGAGTAACTTTAACTACTTCGTTCAAAATTAATAAGTTACTAATGTTTATTATCAGGAAGTAAATGAAGGGGCATCAAGGAAAACATAAGTCATATGAGCCTACAGAGGAACTTAGGTACGTAAACAAATTCTGTAAAGAAGCCACATTGCATATGTTTAACGAAAATCTCTTTTTACCTTAACGGCAACGCAATCATTTAATTACGAGTGATTTAAATCCAATTATATCTTGCGAAAGAATTTCTCCACGGATTTATGTCACCTTTAACGGAAAAACTCTCTTGTCACGAACTATCTACTTTCATTTCTACCAATAATGAACTTCGCTGAAGGTAAATACTAGGAACATGAGGTGATTCCCCGGTTTCTGACCTGAAAACGTTCGATAACCTTTTTGGTCGGCATTTTCCTTTCGCAAGAGCAGGAAATCCGGAGGTGCATACCTATCTGAGAATCCTTCGTCCTCAAGGAAAACTTGCATCGAGTCTGGACGCTCGAAGGACTAATTTTTCATTGGTCTTTGATCTGAAAGTCGTCTTCTCTCTCTCTCTCTCGAGCAAAATATAATTTATGGCTTGAGATAGTGATATACTTTAAGAAACACCGCTTCATGAATTTATCTTGCGAGATCAGTTGTACCATTAAAAATCGCCCACCTATAACAATACGATGAAGAAAATGAGACATCAAAAGAGTGTAAAATTAATTCTTTCGTGACTGGCTGACGGCCCGAGAAGATTTTCTGCGGTCTAAAAGTTTTTAATCGGTTAATTCGATGATGTGTAACCCTCCGTTTTATTTCTAACCCATGCGCCAAACAAGTTACGACATGGGAATACACCTTTATTTACCATCAAGGAAATAGTTCAGTTTTTTCAGTACGGTAGCTCGTCTCAGTCCCAGTTGTAACTGAAACCCCCTCTCGAAGGCACTTTGTCGTATTAAACGAGGTGTGGTTCCTAAGGAAATAAGAATGCGATAAGGTGAGGGCCAGCACTGGTTAAACCTGTGTTTCCCTTTGGATGTGCCGTGAGTAAGCTTTTTGGAAGTTCTGCGTAACTGCCATTGGTAACGCACATCGGCATCTCAACTTCCGGTATCACTACACACACATTACAAGGCAAACGGGTTGAAAGCATGAAATTTGAATCTTAAAAGAAAAAAAAACTAATTCCTTCATCTGAAATATTACAGTAGAGAAGTAGCGAGTTGCATTATTGCGAAAACGCATCATCATTATTATTGTTGTTATCATCATCATTATTATTATTATTATCATCGTCATTATCATAATTATAATAAAGGTTTCTATGGTTACACGTAATAAGATTTCTCTCTTACTCCTACATTTAAGGTAGGATGGAAACATGGATACTACGATATTTAGAGAGAAGGTTCCCGCTCAAAAGTCCGCGAGATAAAGCGAAGGGACCCGTGAGTGTAAAAGATTAATTGAGTGGTTATAAACCTCGTTACGTGTTCTTGTTACTTAAGTTAATGAATGCTTTGTAATAACAAACCCTTTCTACTTTCACCCATCTTATCCACCTGCTGAAAACGACGTTAGTCACTGTAGACTTCAAGTCTACATAACCAGGATGACAGGACTAGTCGAACGCGTTGCCCACTTGGTTATCCGGGAGCCCACACACATCCATTCCCTAACCAGGACAATCTGATTCTTTGGGACTCGAACCCGGGACATCGAGATAGGAACGCTAGCACGCCGGTGAATCAACCATATTGACATGACACGCAATTTATTCAATAGCAGCTGTCACTACTTTTTCCTTAACATCACTTAACCTTAGCTTACTTATCTAGAAAACAAGGAAAACACACATTGAGTACTGAAGATATCTTATCAGTTTATTTTAACTTCATGTACCAATAAACATTTATTCACGGATTTCAAAGAGAATACATTCCAACGCATTTCCTTGTTAGATAACTTCCATTAGCTAACCCATATCTAAAATGGGCATTAAAAGGAAGTCCTATTTATTCTTTCCCCCTTCCCGTTCACTCATAATCGATCTCACTTAGAAGATAATGAGGTCACTCAAACTCAATGTTAGAGTTTCGCCACATGCGGGATACTTTAAGTCTTTTTCTGATACAAGGGGTAATTTTTCCTCAAAAAGAAGTGCGTCCGACTTTCCTTTGCAAAACATGCTCGTTCGCCTTTTAAATAGCCCAGAAATATCCACCTACAATCCTTTCACGTGCGATAATATGATGTTAAATGGAATATTCTCTCGTCCCAATGTCGCCCAGTAAAGAGGATTGTATGAACGTATGTATAATACTTTTATGAGTGCCAAAGTCCGCATGAAAATTTGAAAAAAGGATAATAGCATTTTGACTATGTATGTGAATGACATTGACTCGATATTTTAAAGAGATTTAAGATGTGTGTTCGGGGTTATTTCTACATCAAAATCAACGAATGTGAGAGCTCTCTCCGAAGAATAAAAATTACAACTCTGACCTTCACTTATATTTTCTCTGATCGCGCACGTTCTTTCAAAAGCGGTTCTTTTGCTCGCGCAGAAATAATTCACTTAGTAAGTCATTCACATGTTCTCGTATGTATACTTGAATATTCTGTATTGATATGGATGTTAGAGGCACTCTTCGCACGGCAACTCTCTCCGAAATATATGAACCAAATAAACAAAATTTTCCCTCAGTTGGCGAAATCGACCCATAAGGAAAGAGAGGTTAGAAGCTTCGATGGAAGAGGGAGAAAACTTAAGGAAGGAGACGGGGGTGAGTTATCGAGGCGAATGATTCTTCTCACTGAGTGATTACCATATATAGTACCCGCGTATGAAACGCAGCAAGGTTTTAGAGGCCGTATTCCTCAACTATCACGATAAATGCCATTGAAAATCCATATCCTTCTGTAAGACACGTCCTGCTTTACGACATAAATTGTCGAGAAAAAATTGCGTCTTACACGCAGGTATATAATAATAATAATGATGATAACAATTTTAATACCAATGACAATATTAATAACCATAATAATAACAATAATGATAAAAATTCGACTTTATTTGGGCGAGAATGAGACAGTCAAGTCTCCACTTACATCAAACCCTTTCGTCGTACGAAGTTTGAAAGAGATAGCTTCAAAAAAGTGCAAAGAAGAAAACTATTTTGTGAGTTTTTAAACGTAAGTTAGAACTTATCAAAAAGCACAGCACAGCAGGAAAACACCACCATGAGGGGGAGTGTGAAAAACTTAAGGAAACCTAATGATAGTTATCACGTTTTAAGACAGGTTAAATCACGTCTGAAACGTAAGTAAAATGGTACATATACATTACATTCAGAAAGAGGAATAACAACTAGAAATAAACTCATAAAAATCAGAAAAGATCGTTATGTATAATATACAAATACAACGGTTCCAAAAGGGATCAGAACCACAATATCAATAAAATTTCTAAGTATTTTCTTCTTTGGGATGGTCATTTAAACAGTTTTCTGTCGCATGGATCTAATATTTCTGTAGCTTTGTCTCCCAGTGAAAGACTCAAGTAAATCGGCTCTCGTTCAGCTTCAGCGTACTAAGCTGGTCATATTCAAATTAGTTAAATAGGTTCTTACTTGCAAGAAATATTCAAATCTATTTAATAGGTTATGATTTGCAAGATATTGTGCGAGTCGCTGAATGTATCTTTCATTGTTAGTTTCTAAAAAAGCCCTCTCACGAATTTATTGCGAGGTTAATAGAGATTTAATTGTAAAATTTTTCTTGTTGAGCGTAAATAAGGTGTGATAATAGGTTTTGTTTAGTTGTTAGCTACAAAATTAATTATTATTCCGTCAACACGAGAAGAAAATTTAGAAATGAAATAGAACACGTAGGTCGGAATCCGTCATTCACGGTGATAATAGGAGTGGTATGATACGGCGCGACCGAGAATTCCAGACATAACAGTCAGAGACCTGAATGTAGTTTCTTTCGATTACGAAAAATTTAATCAATGCAGACGTGCTTGCGTGTTCCTACACTTCGCGTGGTCCTGGTAATCGCTGAATTCCACAACTTGTTTTCCACGAGTGCTTTGGACTCTGAAGCATTAGAGAAGCCCTGCCAATTAATTCGTCCTTGAAAGTTGGAGACAACTCACTGTACGGGGAAGGTCACGTGATAGCTGTCATCTTTCCGTGTCGATGTGCTCTCTCGGATTATGACCGAAGATACCTCGTGTTTTATTTTTACGAGAGAATTGCGAAATGTCCCTTCGTTGAAATTATCCGCAGAAAAATTCATCGTGGCTCTAGGTGCTTCAAATGCTAGACCGGATATAACTTATATACCATATATAACAAGGATTATTTGTTCCCACACACGCACTTAAGCTTGGGATAACACAGAGGAGTGTTTGCAAGTATAACGTGTCCTTCTTGTAATTGTCCAAGGTTTTTGNCGATACCGTGGAAACAAAAGGGAGGCAAGCCGTGGCGACTGGCTTTTCTTCATCGGTAGAGTCTGGTTTGCAAACGGTTCTTCTAAGGGCCCTGTTGATATCATTTATGTGGTGTCCATTTTGTTTGAAGGTCCTTCTGAGATGTTCTAATTCCCTTGATAGGCTATCTTGGTCTGAAATGCTGTAAGCACGGTGGACCAACGTGGAAAGTACACCTTTTAGTTGTGCCGGATGGTGATGACTATTTGCATCCAGGTAGCGGTCAGTATGAGTTGATTTTCGGCAAACGCAATGTCCTAAAGACCCATCCGGTTTCCTTTTCAAGAGAATTACTCTTGTACCCGAGTCCAGAGGCTGATAAGGGGAAACTAGGACGTTTACAACATCAAGGAAAAAGAATCCAGGACTTAACAGGGGAATGAGCAAGTTCCTGTCATTTTCGCAACTGAAAATATAATAAAAAACGAAGAAGAAATCAAAGGTTTAAAAATATCATGTGTATAAAAAGCAAATGTCTGTCTGTCCGTCCCCATATTCATCTCAGAAACGGCTTGACTTAGAGATCTGAAACAAACTGCATTGTGTTTCTACGATGCTGAAACCCCCAGGAAAACTATTCTCATCTCTGTAAATGCCCGGGTTCGAACCCAGGGGCCCATAATACGTTTCCATAAGAGATGAACGTAAATTACGTTTTCACGACTTGAAGAAATCGTTTCTTTAACAAAATTAGATTAGAAACAATGGTCCTACGAAATTAAGAGAGGTGTCAAATAATCATAATCATAATTGTAGTCGATATAGCTCCAAACTTTCGAGGATTTTGATAAAACACACGGAAATTTCGTAAAATTTTTGGAAAATAAACAACCCATCCCTTTGACTACTAAGGCCATTAATTAAGGCTGTGTAATTCCATTGTCAACATTTTTTCTATTTATTGGTACGCATATCCCTAGCGTACATTGTTAAGGGCAGCCATTTTGAAAGCGTAGTCTATTGTTGACAGTCAAAAAGGCTACAAAGAAAATAGTCGCGTAAAGAAAATATCGATTTAACTTTCTGAATGCTAGAATACTAATATTAATGAATTCTTTCTTTTCTCTTCCAGGTGAGTTACACATTTTATCGTCCCTACACGTGGACTCCTTCTTTGTAAGTGCTATCTACTATATTCTTATCTATTTATGGTCAGAACTTTAATTAGCGTATTCAAATCGCCAGATATCGACAAACTCTTGGAAATATCAAAGCGATAAAGCAGCCGAGGAATACGGAAGCAGTCCTGAGTGTATATTATCGTTGCTGTTACATGGAATCAATTTTTTCGATAGTTTATCTCTCAATATCTGTGATACCGATTCTTAAGGTTTCTCTAGTTGCATCGTGTCAGTTGACGTTACTATTAAAGAAGACGCGATGAAGAGGTTTTATCACTAAAATTACATTCGCCCTGTTTGCTGGCGGAATACCCGGTGAGATTTTCATCGTCAGCGTTTTAACCAAGTCGATGACTTTAGCTATAGCATCTTACTTGCAATATTTATCCAAAAAAAACGGTTTTGGTGAACATTTTTTCAGCTACCGTTTAATCAACGTTCTTCAGCATCTCCAAAGAAAACTTAAGTCAAATAGAGATAGATTTAGAAGAAATAGAGGAAGAATAGAAAATTGGTGATGAAAAACAATCATTTATAATAAACTCAGAAATTATTTATAGCGTGTACCAAAGGAAGCACCCTCTTACATGAGGTCGTGTAAAACCTGCGCATACTCAGAGGTGTTTAAGTGTTTCTCAAGGATGTCTTATCAAAAACGCTTCAATATGACTTGAAAATGCATTGCATGATACAAGTAAACACGTAATTAGATGAAAGCATTTAAATGACAGTCGAATACGATATGAATTTCATACGAGATTATGAAATGAATGCGGTTGTTAAGACGTTTCAAAATCAACAAGATTCAAGGATATTGTGGAACCATTTGTTGCTATGGATATTAACACAATTACAACAAAATATTTTTGATTTAGTATAGATACAGTGGTTATAACAAGGTTACTTACAAAATCTAGCGTGAAAATGGAAATTAAAGATTGAGCATGACTGAAAGTGGATAAAAGAAATAATAAATTAGGTAACATTTATGTTTGCTATTCTTCAATTACGTACGTACGTACAAATACGTACAAGGAAAAGGGTTAGAGGTGCGTTTGCAGAAGGAGGCGTGTACCCAAAAAATACCAAGGAGTAAGGGATATGAAAAAAGTCTGACGGGACCAGGACTCGAATCCGACCAGGTTCAAGTCCCGGCACCGGGAGGCATTTTTCATGTCTGTTTCCCCTTTGGAAATAGCAAATACATGATTAATGTGCATTATTAAGGGTATGGTCTCGATCTTGAAATTTTGCCTCTTAGTTAACGCACCCTTCCCGAGCATCCTCTGATAAGACCTACAGTCAAAACCACTGCTCCATAATGCTCTAATGAATGAACAATATCTCTATCTATCTTTCGGTATTCTTCTTGGCTGTCAGTTGCTCTGACGAGTTCATTCAATCGCATTGGATTCCAAGCTTTTGCATAAATTTATTGTAGACAATTAGTTATAAATGGTAACTAAGATTTATGACTGAATATATCTACGATATGAAACAATTTTGCCATTACCTTATTTATCGTATAACATTAAGCTGGTCAAAACTAGGCTGGTGAATTATTTTGCGTGAAATCGATATCGTCGGGCGTTACCTTATGGAAGGCACAGGGCAGAAAAATAACAAATCACCATGGCTACAGTTCGGGTATATGACGAAATCAATAACTTATTACAGTTACACATATCTGTAAAATATTCACTCCAAACGCCAAATTCAATCTCTAACCCTCCGCCATTCGCTACCAGAAGCCTTTGAGAGCTTACCGAGGATGAGGCTTACCGAGGTAGATGAGGAGTGAGGTAGTTTGCCCTTGCTCTCCTTACTGAACCAGAATGCTGTAAGTAGTAGTCGTCCAAATAATCGCGGCACAATCATCCTATTGGTGGTTATTTTATGCTATCATAGGGTTAAGTTGATAATATTTTAGTTAAAATTTCCTCTTCCTTGGAGTCTTATGAAAGCTTTGTAAAGTAATTTAGGCTGCGATAATAGAAAGGGAACTTTCAAGAGAAAGATTTTTATGTAATATTGTAAAACTTCCTTATTTCTTTGCTTGAAGGGTCAAAAGGTGATTAAAATCCCCTGGGTAAAATATGAAAATAAATCATGGATGCCGTTATTCACCCTTACACTAAAAAAATTGGATAAAAATAATGAAAGAAGAAAACAGAATAAATGCTCTTTTCTCCCAAACTTTCTTTCCCAGAATTTTCGCCGTTTATATTTTGCCTCCTCAGACTAAAAGTAATCTTCTGGAATCGTTTAATCAGATGTAAATTCATCTTCTCACTTAAGATATGTTTCAAGAGCTGGTCTGAAATAGCTGCCGTTTAGAACAGTAACCTTAATATGTTGCCCCTTTCTTACTTTATAAATAAAAAAAAATACCGTGTTGCTTATGGCAACGGTGGTAGCTTTCTTTATCTATTTATCATCGCTCTACGATCTCTACCTCTTGATTGAATCAGCCCTGAATGCTTTCTTTCCTGTTTGACGAACTCTTCCGTATTTTCTAGAGAAATTACTCCTGTTCTTCTTTGTCTTTTCTGCAGCGTATTTCCTCTTCAGAGATTCTTTGATTATCAACATTTTACCCATCTGACTGCTTTCTTCAATCTCCTTTTGCTTTCTTTAAACATTCCTTTTTTTCTTTCCATCTGGAAGTCAGTGACTTCCTCGTTTCTATTTTTATAAATTTATCTCACTAATTCTCCGTCTGCAACAGACCGTAGTTTCATACCTCAGCGCCAAAATTTCGCCGTCTTTTCGCTAAATCACCCTTCCAGTTTCATTAGAATTGTAATGGCGAAAGTGAAAGAAATTATGAACTTAATGGTGTTCTCTTTTCGATTCGATTGACTATTTTGGTTCGAATTAAATTTTTGATAGTTAGTGCAATGTTTAAGAGTCGGATTTACTTCTTTGGACAGTCCAAAACCTGTTTATCGATTTTCAATTCCTTGGAGTTTTATGAAAGCTCCATAAAAAAATAATATAGGCTCCGATAATCAGAAGAGAACCTTCTAGAGAAAGGTAAGCTTGTGTTACTGTAAAAATTCTTTATTTCTTGCTGCTTTATTTAAAGGTGCTTCAAATCCTTGGGGTAAAGTTTAGAAATAAAATACGAAAGATCAGTATTCTCGATCGAAAAATCGATATTACCTTGTTCCGACAAAAAATAACTCGCATTCAAATTTTCCCTGAAGATATTTCAAATGTTTTTCGAAAAAACTTTCACTCGCGTGTTCTTGACGGGAGTGCGTCCAAAGCAAGAACTGGAAGTAATGGAAAATATTAAAAAATCCTCTTTTGCTCCCTTTTCCACATTCGATGTGATTGCGTTGTCGAACCGAGCGAAAACAATAGAATAAATAGCATCTTCCTTGTAGTTATACATTTTGACCATGTCACCAGAGCAGGATTAAACATCCAACAGTAATCAAATGAATAATAAATTAATTGAATCGTGCCATTCATTGTACGGGATAGATGTGCAAGTAAATGAAATGAAAACGCGGTACCTAACCCTTGTAAATGCGATAGGCGTTATTCAGCCTAATGTTTTCGGGTCACGTAACCAAATTTACGACTTCATAGTGTGCGTGGTTCGAACTGTGCGAACTTTGAATCACGCGAAATCCTACAACGTTTGTTAGTACTAATGAACCGTTCATACCGAATTAGCGAGGGATTGCTGTCTTAAGTAGTCCCCAAAATCCCTTTCACCATGAAGTCGAATCTATTGAGCTGAAATGAGGAGTTTTAAGGAGAAGAAACTTCATCTTGGGCAACCTCCCCTTGAGACAGACATAGCACTGGTGTTTGCTACTTTCACGCATCATTTGATCTTGTTAAAGCTTGTTTTGACGTAGAAAAACATATCTCTCAGATAGGAAATATGAAGTGGTTGGGTAGATAACATATAGTATAACTCTCGTTATAATATAAAGCTCGGTCGTTGCTGGAACTGGTTCGGACAATGTTTGATCTATACTGAAAGATTTCGTGTACGAAAACGTTGGAACGACGGTGTACTTCGTCATGATTTTTTTACTACCATCAATATCAAGGGAAATGATACCGAGTTTTTATTTTGAAAACTCTCTCCAAGGCATCATATCCCCCTGCAAATTGCTTAATTCTGTCATAATTCCTAACTAAAATTACCATCACCTGTCTCATGTAGTTCTTTCACTTCTATTTCTGCCACTTTCTTTCCAATGCTATTTTCAGGAGACAGCCCGATTATATCTCCTCAGACTTGTCTATTTATTCTCTCTTACGTAGGACTTTTCTGATATCAGTACAATTCGTTTTCATCATTCTTCTGTACCACTACATCATCACTCCTAATCCTCTCCTGTGTGAATCCGTTCGGCACCTTATTATTGACGTGTATATCAAATAATGATAACATCTAGAGTCATTGTTGTTTAATTTGAAAACAATTAGATTTTAATTTTTTTAGCTTTATATGTAAAGTCTATTTTTATTAAGGCGAGATCGAGCCTAAAAATTCTCTTCTTACATATATAAATCATTCATAAGTTTTCTACCTTTCGGTAGGTTCGTGTGCCCTAATATTCTCCACTAATCGCCCTTTCTTTCGTTGCTAGGTGACACACCCCACCATTTATGTATCTAACAACTTTTGTGTATGTCTTCCCCTCTGATTTTTTCCCTTGTATTCTTCTCTCAATAAGATTCGTTAGCAACCCTTTTCCCCTTAGTATTTGGTCCACCCATTTCCCCTGTCGACGTTTAATTACTTCAGTTAAAATCCTCTCTTCCTCAACCATCTCTTGTACCTCTGTGTTTGTTTTTCTAGCAACCCAACTTACATTTTCCATTGTATGCCATACCCAAATCTCAAAGGCCTCTTATCTTTTGATGTCCTCCTTTCGTAATGTCCATGTTTCACACCCATATAGCAAATCATTCCACGCCAAGGATTTTACCAATCTTTTCCCTAATTCCTTTATCAATACCTCTAGTCATCAGTTCCCTTCGCTTCACGAATGCTTCCTTGGCCAACGCTACTCTTTTTCGAATTTCATCTGTGCACCTCTCATCCCAAAAAAGAACACTTCCCAAATATTATCAACCAGTTCTAGTTTTTCACCATCTATTCTGATTGTTAACTTAGCTTTTTTTCTTTGGTGAATCTCATCACTTTAGTTTTTCTTCCAAGTAATTAAGTCATTCTTACCACATACTGATATTCTAGAAGTGAGCCCCGATTAATTGTAGGCCCTGTGGCGTCTACCGCACCTGCATATAAAATGTAGATGACGCCAAAAATAACCGACGCCGACCCTGTGCATTAAGCTCTTTCAGTAACCGCTGCACGACATAAATTATGCGTCGTTTCGGTTCAATGATTCCCGCTCATGTTGGGAGTTATTTGGAAATTTAATTTCCTGATAGAACGCCCACAAGCCAGCAGCAGATATACTGGGAACAGTGTGTGTTCCAGGAGGCTCAAAATATGCTTTCGTGGTATCCCGAATCGATACTTTCCCGGAAGGAATCTTTTCTACATCGGCGCTCGCAGAGGGAGAAAAATGTTGATTATATCGCGAGGCGATTTTAGTCCCATCACTGATTATATTCACACATCGCTCAATAACCTCTTTTCAAGCATCGTGTTTAACCAACTGCGATGTCATGTGCATAATTGAAACGCTTTCTGTTATTTTGAAAACTGCGTTGCCGCATTACGCGGGATGGTGTCATTTACCGAGGAAAAGTTCTCATTTTTGTGATTTTACGTTTTAATGGAGTAAATTTTCCGGTTTTGGCGATTCTTTGACAGTGGGAGGAAAATGAAAATTAGACTAATAATCAGTGCACAAATAACAGAAATTTAAACATTATCAATCGTGAATATATTTTAGAATAAATACAAAAATGTAACACCAGTAGATACTTATTTCTACGATCTGTCTGTAAAGTACAGATTGGGTTGGGACCTCATCCCCTAGACCATCAGCTACGAAGAGCTAGAAAAAGGAAATGAGGCTTACTAGGTAAGATGAGGATTGAAGTATTTTGCCCTCGCTTTCCTCACTTAACTAGAATTCTATAAGCCGAACAAGCCCACGTTAGTGAAGCACAATGGCTCTACGAGTTATACTTAGCGTAAAATTGCATAAGGAGAAAACTTATTTGATACCTTTATTCAGCATCACTCATACCTCATTAGCTTTCATATCATCATAACAAAGAAAAAGACTGAGACAGAGGTCTAAAAAAGATAAAATTTTCTATATCCCATACTAAAAGACAAATGATAAATATTTCGTTCGTAGTATTTCTATTTATTTTACATTTAAAAATATTGCTCAGTAAATAAGCGACGTTAAGCGCATGGTTCAGATGCTTGATTTTAGATGAAGAAATGGAAGAGAAAACTCAGCTGTAGTCGGGAATCGAACTCAGGTCTCCCACGTTAAAGCAATCGTTCGCCGAAGATGGGAGACCCAAGTTCGATTCCCGACTACGGCAGACTTTCTCTCTTTCATTTCTTCATCATTACTCTTTCACAATCACGTTTTTTAATAACTTTTACCCATCTGTGAAGTTTGGTGCTAAATTAACAAAAGTTCAGCAAATCTTATCGCGTCGTTAACAAATTGGCAACCCTACGCAAGAACATAGCTCCATTTTCAGGCGGAAAATGAGAAACATTATCAAGTTCATCAAGGGGTCATAAGAGTGAAAGTGTGCGGTACATCGTAGTTCAAGTTCAAGTTCCAATCAAAGGTGGGTTCAAGGGGGAAAACGGGGAAAAGGTGACCTGGAACTGGTAAAGTGAAGGGAGGATTAAAGGATTGGACGAGGGTTGGGTGGGAGCAAAATCTGATTGGCTGTGAGAGGGAAGGAGTTGGTGATCAAGGAATAGATAGCAGGAAAGAAGCACGTCGAGGGAACGTAGAGGCTATGGGGTGGAGGAGAAAGTGTAACAGAATCAGAAGGTGTGACAGGATGAGATGGGAACCTTCCTTTACATTACTGAGTTTTGGATTTTATAACTTATTCAATGATTTTCGACCATTTGGCTACATCTAAACCAGGACTGCATAACTTATCAGGAAAGGGTCTTAGGGATGACAGGAAATCATCGCGGGAATTTCGCAATTATGTTCATTTTGACGATCTTCAGAAAATATGTTAAAGGCAATGCATCGAATGAATAACTAATGCTAAAGCATCAGTAGCAACACAAATTTTGGAGAGGGAATGAGGCATGCTATGCGAAATGAGGAGTGAGGTAGTTTGACCTTTTCCTTACTGACCCAGAATTCTGTGATGTTATAATCAAATAATAATAAACTATAATTAGTTGTGATTAGGTATCAAATAAGTGATCGACGTTTTTTAAAAGTCTCATTAGTGATGGAAAACTTGGTTTTTAAATGAACATATTCAGTTGTTACTTGGTGGAACTTCTCCATGGCGACACCGTAGTGAATAACACTAGGTGATTTACACTTAAGTATTTTTATTATTATGATTCGTATTTTTGTTGGGAACTTTCATTTCAAAATGGGTATACTGATCTGGGTTGCACCCTTTTTGCTCACTGCAATCCACTCTCAGCTTTTAATGGATAGAATTTTGTATATGAGTATGGTCTGTAAAACCAATAACGGACCGCAAAGAAAACCTATAGTGGGCGATACTCGTATTTAAAAAGATCGCATCTGATCAGGGCATTCTGTGGATGCCTGACATCAGGGTCGCCAGTTTGAGGGGCCAAATTTTCAACTTAAAATTTTTAAATTCAAAACTTTCTGTTTTGCATGTGGTAAGAAAAGAGTAAGATGCGAAATATTGGTTGGGAATCTTGCTATGAGCAATATCGTGCTGTATTTATGAACAGTCACTCATTAAATGGAAAGAGGATGCAGAAAAATCCCCAATCGAAATTAGCGCCAGGGCCCCTTTTGGTAGATGGCCGCACATGCTTGTGATCATCATTGCTTCATTTTCTACGGATCTACTCGGAGAACTACTAGCAATTGTGGACAGTGTTCTTTGGGTTAACATCTTCATTCTCTTGCATTCGCTATGGGTATGAGAGAATGCAGAAATAAAATAATGATGAATTCCTGAAACGATAATCTCGAGGAAATCTATTTTAGTGTCGGAGTCAAACTTGCAATTGCATAAATATTCATTCTAACATGTTTCCACGTGCAATTCTACATTGTGGTCGTCAATCATTTGAAAATTTCGTCGCATACGAGACAGTTAATGTTACAGAATAGAATTGTTTATTGATACATTGCACTAGCAACGTTAACAGTACAAAGGAAGGAACTGTTTGCAGTTTGGTATCTCGTTAGTTATGTGCTAAACGTTTTTGCAAAAAAATTGTTTTACATTTACAAATACATTTTTACAAAATTTACATCATATTACCTATTTACATTAGCGTCTTCAAAGAACTCTCTCACAGGATAATAACATTTTTTATCAAAAACTTTTAAAATTTTTCTAAGAGTACTACTTGGTCTGTAGACAGTTATTGTCTCATAACAATAGTTAATTTGTTGTATATCCTTCTACCCATATACTGAGGGCTATTTTGATAAAACAAGGTTTCATAAACGCAGTTTAACTATCGTTTGGAGAATCTCCCGTTAGTGACAGTTGATGCATTTTGAACTGAATTAATCTACTGTTACATGCCAATCATAATGCAAAACATTTTGTAAATTGAGACAAGTGTCAAAAGAAAGGAAAATGATCACATATTCTTATTTTAGTCGTGAAATATTGATATAGATCCGAAATTACGAGGATTTTGATGAAACACACGGAAAGTTCGTAAAATTTTTGGAAAATAAACAACCCATCCCTTTGACTACTAATTCCAACTTTCAACATTTTTTTCTGTGTACTGGTACGCATGTCCCTAACGTCCATTGTTAAGGGCAGCCATTTTGTAAGCTTAGTCTATTGTTGGCAGTCAAAAAGGTTACAAAGAAAATAGTCGTGTAAAGAAAATATCGATTTTTCTTTATATTTATACATTTCTACCGAAATGAAGAAATACACTCGTAAACTTTTAACATTCTTTCATGTATGAAAAAAATTAAAAGGCAGTTTCGGCAACGTGAAATTTCCCAATTGCACCAGTGACTATTTCGAACTCTAATTTTAGATGAGTGATGATAAAATTCCCATTGAATTAAGTATGAAGTGTCCTTCTATTCGGCTCCGCATGTCAAAATATATATCCTTGTCAGAAAGTTTATCCCCGCGTCCGTGTTTGTCGCCTTTGGCACCCTTTCCCTGTACATCTTCATTTCTTCCCAGCCTTTGCTAGGAACACTTTAAATCCGCCCAAGGGCTCTCTCCTTTCTGATCCTTGGATCAATTTAACGATTCCACGATTTCTGCCGGCTTTTCCTCCTCTGTGTCTTCAGACATAACCCTTGAGAAAGGAAGGGATAAATTCTAGGAAATTTCTGTTGGGATAAGCTGTTAAAAGTTTGATGGTGAATAATTTAACGTGGCGACGTGCCTTCTAGGATAGATTGAAATTGAAAGATTTTAGTGCTTCGCAAAATATATACGACACGACCGTAGTGCTGAGGTCTTACAGCATTAAGACATAGGTTTATATTAGCGCCCATAATACTGTTACGGATATACGTAGAAGCATTCAAAGGTAAATAAAGTTTGGTTGCTATGTACGCGGTAGGTGTTGTAGTTACGCTGTTGTAACGAAATAAACAACTGTGTGTTAGACGTGAAATATCAGGGGAAAAGCGTAATGGTAGCGTTAATTACAGAGTATTACAGAGTGATAGAGCAAGAATAAATAAATTGAAAAGTTGATAATAAAAATAATCGACCCTATCGAGGCTCCTATTATTCCTTTGTTTGAAGTAACAATATTTTCGTCAAGATTAAGCAACGCTAGTCCTAACTTTGAAAAACGATGCACATTTTGTCTTGGTTAACTCAGATGAATTAAAAACCTTTTTAATAAATTTTAATGCGGTCGTTTATTCACGAATCCACTCTCTGAGTGGACAAAACTACAGAACCTTGCGCAGACTCGATCTTACCGACCTTTGAAATTAAAGTTTCGTCTTAGTGTTTATTAATTGAAATATAAACGAGCACTGAATAATAAATACACTTACATAATCATTGTCATCATCTCAAAATTTTCCCCATTTTGCATGTTCTAATGCGATTAATGTTGTTTTCTGAATTATTTATCGGTAGTAAACAAGTTTAACCACGCTACTACTAGCATGAATGCTTAAATTATACATTATGCATGTATACAGCGTGAGAAAATGTTTTCAGGCGACGTTTCAAATTCGCGTGACATTCATTTCACTTCCGTCTACATCGGAATTGCTAATTTTAAGCTCCAATTATTGACCGTTTGATTCCATTCCTGCCCGAGGGATAAACAGAGAAATAACGGTTATTAATTTAAGAGGAAACACTGCGGTATGTTACAAGCAGAATCGTAATTTTTTTCGTCCCGGTTACCGCTCCGGTTAAAAGAAAAGAGTAGAAGAAATAAAGAGTATGCAATTTTGAACGGAAAGCAATATTCGACGACCATGATAAGAAACTTTTTTTCAATTTCCCTTCTCTTGGTGCTATTCACTATTTCATGAGACTATTCTTTCTTTTTTAAATTTGCAGAAGAAACAAACCCTGCAAGCGATAAAAGTGAACTGAAATGCATGAGCTCGTATTCAACAATTGGCTTGGTCGTCAGGGGGACCGGTTGTTTACAACCACAAAATTTCACAAAATCTTCGTGTATTTTATCAAAATTCTCGCAATTTCGAACCGAAAGTAATGTTCCACGGCAAAAATAATAATCTCTGTTCAATTTTCCTTCTTTTGGTGCTTGTCTCGATTTCGTACGGCTATTCTTTCTGATTTAATTTTGCGGATGAAATAAACCATGCAAGCGATAAAAGTGAGTTTTACATGCATTTTTTATTAAAACAGTTTTAAACGTCCGGAGTCGAACCGGGGACAGTTAGGCGAATAAAAATTAGCCTATTTTTAAATCTGGGAAGGCATGTCTAAATCTCGAAAGTTTGACAGCCGTGCGAGTTCTGATTCTCGAGTTATAGGCGGACACACATAAACGAATGAAGGACAGACAAGGAAAACCTACCAAAAGACCACACCCTTGATGATTATGATGATAATAATAATAAAAGCAACAATACATGCACTCATACATACTCTATATTTTAAGATTAATATATAATTGTAATTTTCATGTCCACTTTTTATCATTTAGATTATAATGAACTAAATTTTAGATGAAATTAGTAAGAGTTCTGTCACTAACCATAGTTATACATGGTTGGCTAACATTCCTCTGATTACACTTAAAAAAAAATGCAAATCAGGCCGCGCCCCGAAAGACTGTTTGCAGTGTACAACATTGGTAGATATCTGTTGGATCCAAATTTCACGTTACCTCATTTTATGTTTATGTTCATCCCCTTCTTTTTCCTACTCCAGACGTTGACTAAATGTCATTTTCTCTATTCGTCTCTTTTCTTTTCTCTGTGCGCTTGAAAACTTTCTCAAATGTCACACCAGGGCTCCACTTTTTCAAAGATAATATCTTTAACGAAGGAGGAAAATTCTCCCTTTATAACCTCTCAGTATTTCAGTACTCACTTCCTTATATTACCGAGTTAGACGGTCTGTTGATAACGTTGGTGATTTTAAGTACAGGTGCTTCAATTAAAAAAAAAATTTCAGAGATATACGTGAAGATCTCTTACTTGTCATTCGCGATATATTATCGACGGTGCGTTGGATCAGTCGTGATGTGCACAGGAAAATCGCTCTTCCCCAAAGACAATCGAAAACGAAATCTTATCGAAATTAAAAATCAATTAAAAATCTATTTCGATTTTTTTTATTTAAACAAATAAGAACTTGAGCAGGACAACGGAGAAAACGTCAGGGAAGATTATTTATGGAGCTGTTTTATCACATTTCAATTTATGATCAAATGGGCCTCCTGAGTGTTTGTATTTGAAGTTATAATTGCTTTATTTCGGGTATATTTACCATGCTGATTGACCTGACGTTTAGCTCAATGCTGAATACCTGAAGTACTATTCGAAGGGATCTTTTGTATTCGTCAAAGTGTATCGTATACATTCATAACTATTTTGCTTAAGATTATTTGCGAAAAGCACATGCAGGTGAACAGATTTATTGATGTATAGTTAAGAAGTCAAGCGTTCGGTAAACGAATTAAAATTTCGGTGAAATAAGGGCCATTTTAATTGGAGAATGTGCAAGATCCTTGAAGAGTGGCTCCTAATTTATCTGCGGCAAGTTAACGAAATTCAAACTTATAGATATGCGGGACGGTTCTATACCTTCCTTTGGCAGCATTTTGAATAATTCTGCCCTAGGCTTGAGGACCCTTTATACATTCCAATGAAACATTTATGAATAATTTAGGCTTGATCGTGTTCGTACTCATGCTTACCTTATTTCGTTAGTAATTAGTGTGAACTTTATGAGTGTCTTGTCTAAGTGAGCCATCCGCTCGAATGCTGGTTATAGCCTCAACCCCTCCACCAATAGCTACCAAAATCTTTAGAGAGGGAATGAAGCTCACTAGGCAAAGTGAGGCTTGAGGCAGTTGACCTTCCTTTCCTAACCAAGTCGTAGCTGGAGGAAGCCCACAAATTTGTTGCGCATGGAGCCTACGCTTAATCCTTCATTACATTCAATAAGGATGGACTAGAATGAACGCCATCATTCAATAGCTTTCATATTATCACAGCCGTGATCAAGACTAAGAGAACTGTGAATCATCGTCATATTTTCCTTTTTCCTGTACCGAAAGGAAATAGAAAACTGCCGATTCATCGATATATAGTACCATAAACATGTATATTATACTTTTTTAATCCATGCTGAAAGTTTCCGGGAACGCAGCTTTGGTCATTTCGGGTGACGACGTTTCGCCAACGATACTGTTGGCTTCCTCAGGTCTGAAGTGATGCTTTCCTCATTTCGCCCCGTATATATACCGGTATATATCGCCAACAGTATCGTTGACGAAACGTCGTCACCCGAAATTACCAACGCTGCGTTCCACAAAAACCTTCAGCATGGATTCTTCGTGCAGCGGAAGCCTTCATTCCATTCTTTTTTAAAATTCTCGACGATATCTAATGAAAGAAACTCCATGATAAGAAACATTAACTAGACCACAAGACAGGAATATAAATCACGCGACCATGGTTTCAAAATGAAATCATACCATGGTCGTGTGATTTATATTCCTGTCTTGCGGTCTAGTAAGTGTTTCTTATCATGAAGTTTTTTTCTAATGATAAATATCACTAAGTTACGCCTTAGTCTGCATCGTTTGATCTCCAATGAAATGGAGCATTAAAAAAGTTTAAAACCATTATTTTGGAAGGATATTATTACACTGTGTTACTTCTTTTAACGAGCAATTACTCTGCCTAGAACTAGTGTTTTAATGAATGCCCAAGCTTGACTTGTCGTGCACAAAACGAATGCAAACTGCCCGAAGCAAATAGGACGAAGTTCTTTTTCTGTTGTTGAATGAATGGGAATATTTCCTGTGAATATCTGTATTTTCCAATTAGAAATCGCGAGAACAATCTCAATGTGGCTCACGAAGGCAGTTCCAGGTCGAATTTTTTATTGGAAGGATACCGGCAACTTCACGGTGCGTATTGCGCTTCGGAAACAGAAAGAAACAAACGAAAAGAGAAAAGTAATTCTGGGACTCGAAACCAGATCTATTTTACGAAGGTACGGTGTAAGTTAATTCGGATCACGTGGTCTCCGTTATAAGGTGAGCTTTATCGGTTAAATGAGAGGTGGCTCTGACTTAGCGGCACCCACCTACGCCACGGTCCTCAACAATCAACGCCACTTGTCCTCAATCAGCCAAAGAAGAAAATTATTTTTCGCTTGTTTATTTATCGCTGTGTTATATATGAAAATACGCATTAGTCTATCTGTCGCATCCAAATTCCGCATGTTTTCTCGGATTGTGTTTATGTTTATCCACTTCTTTTTCCTGCTCCAGACGTTGAATATCTAAAGTATATACAGTCAACGTCTGGGGAACTCACTTTGCGTTTACCAAAAATTTTCTGGAATTGATGTGGATCCTTCAATTTCTTCGATGCTGCTCTCGGAAGTTGTCAATTGAAACACCTCAACTATCATTTACTTTTACGAAAATAGGCACTATAATAGTTTTAGAGCTGGTACTATCTTACTAGATTAGATACGCGGCGGCTAACTTGATAGTTTCGAACGGAGGCGTCGAGAGCACGGCGCGCGATTGCTATCCGTGCCGAATCTCGGGAACTACTGGTTAAATTTTATAAATATTTTAGGAGAACGTCAGCTAAGATTTATTAATGTTTTGGTGAGAATATCAAAAGTATTAAGGTATGGGAATGATCCGTAATCATCATTGATAACCCAAAAACGGCCAAGAATGTTGAAATATATATGCTTAAAGTGGGGATCTCCTCGTTCGACCGACCCTCGCGTGACCGACGCTCACTCGACCGACACCTCGGTTGACCGAGTCCTCGTTTGCCCGACTCTTCGTTTGCCCGACAACTACATTGACCGATATCTAGATGACCGAGACAGTTAATACGCTAATAATATTAATACGCCGTCGCAAATACAGATGGTAATGAAAATGCAAATTAAAGAAACTGTCAGCAGGTCTTATGATTAGAAATTATTTATTCGTACATTAAATTTTATAATTGGTTATAAACAAATCATCAATTAAGGAAATGATAATTATTAATAAAATATGTTATGCATAAAATAATTAATTTTCAATGGTATACAACATTCATTTTTTGCACCTATACTTACTCTTCGAGAGAAAAAATTTACAAGTCTCCTGTGAAATTCTTTTTCTTGGTCAAGTGAGTCCAACGAGGTAGACCCCTTAAAAGTGCTGTGCGGCTCGTCTTTCCGTTATACGATTACAATAATTTTTTACCCAATTTATTTTCTGACCATACGGAAAAAGTTTAGGGGGCATTCCAAAAGAATTTCAGACTTTCAAGAATAAGGACCTCCCTAATGTATACTCTTTTCTTTTCTCTGTGCTCCGGGTAATTTTAGCAAATGACTCACCACAGCTCCATTTTTCTAAAGAGATAATGTCTTTAAGAAAGGAGGAAAATCCTCCCTTTATCCTTGCCGGATGCGTCGCTAATCTGCTTCAACGGATATATCCGAGATTTATTTTACTACTCCGTAGGGTATCAGTTTTAACACGCGCGGTCTCGAAGTTTGGCTTCCTCGTCCAAGTCGTGGGCCCTTACACTCCCCTGAGGCGCAGGGAAATAAGAGTTTACAAAGTTAAATCATTTTCTACGAAGTTCCCGTGTTTAAGTTTTTAGCTTCTTCGGTAAAAATAAATTCCGTGGGTTTTTGTTATGTTTTCGTCCTCACTCGTCTTTCGGTACTATTCGGTGCGGTTGAATGATGAAATTTATTTATTTATTCATTCACATTCATATTAGTTACATCGTAAGAAAATGTAATTATAAATGTCACAGGAAAACGGGCAAGGGTGACTTTGCGCAAAAAGGTACGCACCCAGGAAAAATCCCAAGGAAGAATGGACTTGAAAAAAGTCTGACGGGACCGGGAATCGAACCCGGTTCTCCCAATTGCCGGTCGGGGTGCTCTGTCCGTTGAGCTATCCCGGCAGACTTTTTTCAAGTCCATTTTTTCTTTGGGATTTTCCTTGGGTGCGCACCATCTTGCGCAAAGTTGCCCTTACCCGTTTTCCTGTGTTTCCAACCTGAAAGGTGTATCCTTTCCATCACTTCGTGTGGCCGGTGCTTCTATGAAGCCGCGACAGCGAACGATGCCATCGTGTGGACGAAATCGCAAAGTCCTTGGCCACAAAGTCTCCCGAATGACTTGGAAAGTATTCTGCCGGGATAGCTCAACGGACAGAGCACCCGACCGGCAATTGGGAGACCTGGGTTCGATTCACGGTCCCGTTAGCCTTTTTTCAAGTCCATTCTTCCTTGGGATAAATGTCACAGTAAAAGTTCACATCAGGTATCACAAATAATAAGGTATAAATTATAAAATATCACAAATTAAGAGACCTTAAAAGATAAAATATCACAAATAATATAATTATAAAGTATAAAATATCACAAACAATAGGATATGATTTTATTAAATACATGATAACGTAGAATTGATATAGAAGACAATTGCCTGTTAAAAGGCAAGCCGAACGAAGTTTTCATTAATAGAACAATAACCATAAAAATACATTAAATTACAGAGCATATAATAGAATTTGGTATTCAAAATTTCTTATAACACATGAAATAATATAATAAAATATACTCTAACATATACTGAAAGAAACAGAAGTACATTTGAAATACATAGTTAACATTCCAAAGGGCATATATTTTCAATTGTGTCTAGACTACTATTAAATAAGTCTCTACTTTTTGGGTGTGAGTTTCCTAAGCGACCTAGCCAAATTAGAGGTGCATTATACATGTAATTATTTTTGCAAACTGGTTTTGCCATTAATTCTTGGTATCTATAAGGAAAAGGAACACGGCTGTTGTAAGACATCAGATTCAGATGAAAGCTCCAAATAGCCGTTGTTTGCGTGCAAACTAACCGTTGAAGAATTCCCACCAGCGGGGGTTGGGGTTCTCCGTGGTCGCACTTAGCAAGTATTGTTCTCGATACGTATTTCGACAACTAAGTTGCCATCTTCGGGAGTTATTCTTCTCTCCTATTGGAGAGATGCATCGATTTGAACTAAGGCACAGTGCGGCATCGGATACACGAAAGACCCGTTTTCCATCAGAAAAAGATGGTTTCGTTCTTATCGGGGTTGCTAGTGAAGCACTCGAATGTTTTCGTGGATGCGATGGTATGCTTA
This sequence comes from Ladona fulva, assembly GCA_000376725.2. Taxonomy (NCBI): domain Eukaryota; kingdom Metazoa; phylum Arthropoda; class Insecta; order Odonata; family Libellulidae; genus Ladona; species Ladona fulva. Next base: position 39,438 of record KZ308579.1, on the reverse strand, counting down.
CGTGTCTAAAAATCACAAAAATGCCCAAAACGTAGGAAACTATCCAGTTTTGCTTAAAGTGTGCGGTACTTTGTTAATAAAGATTATTCTCCCCGAAATCTCGCTCATTAGAGAATCCGATTTCCCGCAGCTTTCCTGCATACATTACATTATATACATATATATTAAACTCCGGTTAGAGGCAGAGCCGCGCGTAGTGTATCTGCCGCCCGGGTGCGAACATAATTTGCCGCCCCTTAAAAATTAATTTCTTAAACCATACTTATCCTGATTTGCAGGTATAAATTATTTTGTAAGACTTTGAAATACCATTTTTTTATGACTTACTGAGCTTACATTGGCTACAAAATATCAGTAACAATTATTTTTATTATTATTCCATATGCTGACACAGTGTATGGTCATGTATGGTCATTATGAGTTTACATTACTTTTGATTATCATCATATTAGCGGCAACAGTCTCCGGAAGTGTCAATTAAATACGCAAAGCTTATTGGAAATTAGGAAAGACTCCGATCAAATCTCTAGTAAATATATAAGGCAAATACTGAAGAGGATTTATTTTTGGTACCAGAAAATCTTATATTTATTGGCCAATATGGAACTTGGAAAAGTGAGATGCAGTACGTTGAAAATTTCTTTGAAGATGGGCAAACATTTAGAGGAAAGAATTACGGATAACTCCAGACGAGAATGGAATATTACTGCAGTGGATTTAATCGAAGTTATTACGTTGAAAAGGAATTATTATTAAAAACTTTCACATTTAGCTGAGATAACTATTACCTCATAATGCTACGTCTGCATAATTAATTGATGCTGATGTTTTGTGACCAATGTAAGCTGGGGAAAGAAGTCACAAAACAATGGTTTTTCGAAGTTTTACGAAAGAATTTCGATCAGTAAATCAGGAAATGTATAGTTTTGGTATTTAATTTTAAAGGGGCGGCAAATAATGTTTCGTTGTAGATTCCTTGGAATGCATCTGGAATGAGAATGAACCACGAAGAATTGTAGAGAGGTTCAGAATGTTGTAGAGGAGGAAATATTTCTTTGTAAGAAGACAGCGTATGACCAAAAAGGTGAATAAAGGGAAGTTAATGCGCGGGACGAAAATGAGTTGCGAGAGATTTCAGCTCATGTTCACGTATCAAAATTCTCTGTTTGGATAAACATTCTACTTTGGCGATTTTGACCCTAGCGGGAGCCAGCTTTAGGAACTTGTCGGAATCAACGCTAAGCGAATTCAGTTCAGACTAGATACGATACCATGACCCATCGTAAAAGCTGAAGTATCGTAAGAGGAGATAGATGACCAATGATGATGCTTCATTTACTACGTACAAATTATTATATAAGTACCAATATTACTATTTTTTGCTCCATATCAACTTGGTCGTTAGGGGTAACCGATTAACGGGTTGTGGCGACTTATCTCTTCTCAGCCTAGTATCTCCTCGTTCTATTTAAATTTCGGCTGACAGTGATATATGTTGTGCCTCATATTTAAGTCGCCCATATCAAGTCGCAAACAAAAGCTGACCTTTGCTGTGTATCATTTATTATATACTGAATGGTGGAGGAATATTCCCACCTGAGACCTACTTCCCTATGTGGATAATTAGCGATGTAACGCAGACACTAATTGGTTCTCCTTTGCGTTTCCCGGCTATCCGCCTTCTTTTTTTTACGCATCTCTGCAGAGTTGGAGGTGGTTGACTCTGGCGTTACGACAGGGAAGGTCACTAAAAAGAGACGCTCGAGCTTGCGGATGAAATCTGTAGAATTGCATTTCAAGTGATTTGAACGTTGTTTTGCCAACGGAATTCTAACAGTATCAAGTTCAACAGTTAACTGGGAAACAGCTGTCGTGTTATGTTAGAAGGTTAATTTAATTTGAATTTAAATGCGTTTTTGGAGTTAAATGCCCATTTCTAATACCGTGATGTATATAATAAGTTAGTTAAGTCTTGAATTAAGTAATAGTTGCGCATTCTACGTAATTATATAATAATAATAATCATTTTATTGCGTCACAAGGAATACATTCATTACAAACAGAAACTTTCTGTCCTTAATTGGGGACAATGTCAAACAGTTGCTACTAACACTAATAACACATAAACATCAGAATACATAAACTTTTTTTAGTTAAAAAATTTAAAAAAAGTGTTTTCATACATTAATATATTCCGCATCGTAATCTTCTCAAAAGATTATTTGTCTAATCAAGTTCATACTAATGTAAGCTATGTTTGATTCTGATAGTTTGAGTTAAACTCTCGGCTAAATTGTACTGATTTTCTTGTCATCCTGAAACGCGGTTAAAGAGGAAACTTTCAGAAACTTATTTTCTTCACAAACATCAACAGCCGAGTATCATTTAAAAGTTATCCATCTTCTTTTAACTGAGAACTGCGACATAGGATATCGGAAATGTCTATCGCTGCTTTCAAAACCTCTTTTTTTATTCAACGAAAACATTTTAAACTTAAAAAGCTCGCTAGCAGGATTTTCCTTGTTCGTGGTTGTTTTCAGTGACCCGTTGGATCCGGATATTTGTTTCCAAAACAAGTTACATGCGTTCCTCGAAACATAGGGAGTTCCTGCTACCATATCCTAATTATTGAACTTTTTAATCGATCTTTTGGCGAAGGACAAAATAAAACTTATACACTCCTGTACTTTTGTCTCCGTTGTATTCCAGGATGCATGAAAGCTCATAAGGCATGAGTTATACAAGTTTTTGATGTTAAATTTTGTCCCTACTTATTGAATGGTATGTGAAGTGTCTTTCACGGGGTAATTGTGCTGCGTGGACGAGGATGCAAGCCAATCACAGGATTCTGGGTCGGTAAGGAAAAGGTCAAACTACCTCACTCCTCATCTCGCCTCATTCCTTCTCCAAAGCAGTTTGTTGCTGATGATGGAGAGATTTAGGTTAAAACCTTACTTAGGGGTGCATAATCATCAGTTATTAGCGTATAGGCAAGAAAGTTAGGATATGGAAACAATAAAATGTTAAATCATAATTATCAGATATCAGCACGTAATATAATATTAGCATATAGTGTATAGTTATCAGATATTAGCATAGAAAGTAAGGATATGGGACCAATAATATGTTAAATAATGAATAATATTTGAAAAAGAGTGAATTTAATTTGCAAAAGGGTGAATAATATTTGCAGAAGGGTGAATTATATTTTCAGAAGGGTGAATTCTATTTGAAAAAGAGTGAATTTAATATGCGAAAGGGTGAATTCTATTTGCAGAAGGGTGAGTTTAATTTGAAAAAACCCGCACTAATTCGGTGGTAGTTCAAAATGGGAACTTTTTGCTTGTCCATGTTAGCGCGGGTAAGAATTAGTCTGCGATGAAAGTCTAGCGTTGCGGACCACCCTTGTTTTATAGCGGTGTTTTGAGTTACTGGCCTGCGATTCGATCTGTTTCACGGCCCTATTCCTTCCGAGGGTCGCAGCCAAAGGTCGCCGCTATATAAGGAACCTCTCTCTTCATAACTCTTTAAAGATCGCTGCTGCATATCGCCGTGGATGACTCCTCTTCCGTTAGGATGCAAGGCGATGGGGGAGACGGATTGTTCACTCCTCTATATTTAGGTGACTCTGATGCGTCTTCTTCGAGGGGCGCCGGGGTGGCTCCTGTCGCTATATGACTCACCGTTGACTTCCCTCCACATTTCTTCTCTACCCATGATTCCTCTTCAAGACGCAGATCCCTCGCCAGACTCCACCCACTAAAATTCCCTCTGAGCTTGCCTGGGATCCGCCCAAACAATTTTTTAGAGAGCCGTAAAAATTCGAGGAAAAGTTTCGTTTTTAATGCGTCGGGGTATCTGGAACATATTGAAGTCGAAACTGTGAGTAACGGAGCGTATACCGGCGAAATTTGTCCATTGCGGAACATTTTCTTGATCCTGACCCGCGGTGTTAGCATTTACATATAAGTGAAGCCTGTTCATGGCGGAAACCTATCCATTACGGAAAGTTTTTGCTGCATTAAGCTATTCCGTTAAAGACGTGTTTCCTTCGAATTGAATCCGAAAAGAGTAATGCCCTCGCAACCGATTGCATTCAGTAAAAATGTTTAAAAAATCGTTAGGTAAACGAAAAAATAGCTTCCTCTATACTCAACGAAAAAATAAAGAGAAATCTCAAATATTCTTGTCTTGTGGGTCGTATGGTCTGATTTATCTTTCTAAGATTCTGGCTCTTGAGAAAGAAAAAGTTTTCAAATAATAGTGAAGCGTCGAGGAGCGTTTCCCCATCTATTTTCTGGTAAAGAGAAAGTGTTCAGCGAGAGATTATGAAAATCGATGTAAGAGACGCATGATTTTAAAAGCTTCGCAAAGTTAAACACTTTTAAATCTCGGAGATTTGTCACTCGGGCGTGTGGATTTCCGAACACTTTAGTATAACCGTCTAGTTGATTTCTTATGAATATCCATATAACATGCTAAAACCCAAACCAACATCTTTGTGTTTTTATTATTATCTGTATCTTGTTGCATTTATTAATTTTTTATTCTTCAACTTGTCTGCCTGTCTGTATTTACAATTTGTATCCATCGTTTGTACAATTTTTCTGGCACCTATGCTTGCCAGGTTGTTTTGATGTATTGATTTATTTTCTAGATTTAAGGTAGTTTTAGGTGGAAGAGAAACCATTTTGGCATAACCTCGCGTAAGAGTGTCTATGCACTCTTACGGCGAGGTTATGCCAAAATGGTCTCTCTTCCACTAACTAACTTCGGTGTCCCTTTACAATTTCAGAATTTGTTAAGTGTTTGATGAGAAGTCTTGGAAACGCTGGCCTAAATGAGAGTAAAGGAATGGGTCTATAAAGATCTCACGACTGTGGTGGAATCCCACTTAAAGTATTAGTTCCCGTGTTGGACCTAGCTTTAGGAATCGACGAGGATTAATGAGTAGGGGATGAGGTTAAGTCTAGTCCTTTATGAGAGCTCAACAAGTTCTTCTCGTTCTATCTCTTTCGGACAGCTTATCCTCCTTTGCTATCAACTTTAATGGTGATCGAAGGATACTGATAGGCTATATTGCCCTAATCAGTATCGATTTTAATTTCTCCATATTGTTTGATGCTGGAGGGTCCCTCAGATTCTACAGTGCGCAGTTGATATCAATAGTCTGTGATAGCTTTCTTCGAATGTTATTCACTCTCTTTGGTTCCTAATTGAATTGTTTAATTTAACTTAAAATAAGTATGTGATTAATTATATGACGAGGACTCACTTTGTCTCGAGATTTTTGCCATAACAAAATGTTATATATTATAAGTTTTTATTTCAAAGGGCTTCCTCTTAAGAATCATATTCTCAACGAAATTACGAATCTCTATAACGTTTACCTCAATTGCGAAATTTCATGAATTATATATGTATTGTTTTCGTTGACGAATTTCGGTGGAGCTTTCTTTCCTAAAAAAAGAGTACTTCTATTATGAAATTTACAAATTAAGGATCAAGACGATAAAATCTCTATTATTAATTATTAACTATTTTATCGAATAACCTTTGCAACTATATGTAGTTTATCTCGGCTAACGAGTGACCTGCTGACGAATTTTCGCTATTTTTCGGACTCGGCTAGCGAATGTTTCGTTGGATACTCCACCATTTTCACTTATAAACATGGATGTGATAAATAAATGAGTGCAACAGATTTTTAGCAGCTCGTTTGTGTTTGATTTATGAATTTGAATGGAATGCAAATGTCTGTAAATTAACTCTTTGAAGAATTCAGTGCTTTCGTAAATAGAGGAATTTCAAATTTTGTATTCACGTGCGGTAACTTGAAAATTTTTTGTTTCTAAAGTGAATTTCAGTCTATAATATTTTTTCGTCTCTGAAATTAAGAGTGCCTCTACACATTTTAAACGAGAAAAAATATATTAATTTTAAAATGATTAAGATATGATAAAAATCTGGGAACTGAAAAAGGGATATATTTATTGAGTTTTTCATAGATATCGCTATGAGCACGGATATTGTGACCAAAGTTCGGAGGGATTGAAATGTCAGGAAACCATAGATTTAACGTTGATTCGCAGGACGATGGAAAAGTCTATTAACAGTGCATCGAAAAATTATCCAGTTAAGTTCCCTGCTTTTATTAATCTGCGATGATTTAAATAATTTGTTATTTTTCATAACAATCGCAGTTCTTTGATTGAAATAGTCTATTCCTGATATTGCCCTCTATCTTTTCAAGCTCAATTGAGTCCTTGATATTTACATNTATGTAATGAATCTCCGAAAACCTTACAGCTAATAATAAGTGACCGGTTTCCACATCAACGAAGTAAGAAGTATATCTTTATGAAGAAAATTTCGCAGTTACTGACATTTTTCTCCCTTTCCCCCTCAAGGGGTCAGGCTTCCCTACTAAAAATCGCTGATTCTAGTGCTAAGTGCTAAGAATCGCTGATTTTAACCGTTGGATGTATCAAGATGGAAATTGTCCAGCGAAAATTTCGTTGCAGGGAAGAGTAAAGCTGGGAGGGAACTCCCCCGCCCACCGCAGGGCAATGTAGGAAATCCAAAGTAGATATTCCTTCTAACACGCAGTAGAGACAAGGAAAGGGGTGAAAGGTGACATTGCTCATTAAGGTGAGCGCCTAGGAATATTCCCAAGGGATATTTGCGGTCAGGCATCACGGTTATCTTCGTAATTTATGTGACATTTTAAAAATATCCCATTCGTGTATGAATGCTCCAAGTTCTCCCGCCGTTTGAAATTTCTAGCCGTGCCGCTGCATCTTCCAGTGGCGCAGAAAGGATTTTGAAACTGGAGACGCTTGAATTCAAAATAGAATTAAAGATGAGAATGCCTCATTTAATTCCGGGATGTATCTTCTATTCTTAATCTCCTTTGGATGTCCCAACGCTTCATCGCGGTTAAGTGTTCCTAGCTTTGGTTCGCAGCCATCTTTAATAGCGATTTCCTGTTCTCCCACCAGGATTTCTATTTAGCTTTTTCCATACAGGATGAGAATGCTCATTAGCACCAGGAAGAGTGTTCGTAAATAGAAACAAAAGTTAAGGGATCTGTAGATGGAGAAGGGATTCTTGAGCACTGAAACTTTGTCATTGACAGAGCATGCTTAATCAGAATTAATAACGTCTTTATTTTGGGAGAAATTTAGGTTATAAAGTCTCCTCTTCCATTTAACCCATCGTCAGTGTAACTTAGTTATAATTCATAAGCAATACTGAAGATTATATTAAATTATAAAGAAATTATATATTAAATTATAAAGAATAGAAAAAAATATTAAGCGAAGCTTAGGAAAAAGTATTCATAGTAGGAAAACGCCCGCAAAGAAGTGTGAAAACCCTGCAGGAACCTACTGATAGTAACAGCTGAATAAAGTAAGGCACCCTTATAACCTGGAAATGAAAAGATGGTCAATAAAAAAAACAAATAATATGCACTACAAATGGTGGACATTACCTATAAAAATAAACCATTATGAAAGTGCGTTGACAGTTTTTATGAACTTTCGCGTAAATGCAGAGAAAATTGTAAAGTGAATGTCAAGCAGTAGCTGCAATTGTTTCTTTGAGCAATTGGTCGAATAGTTTAAAAGTGCGTTAGTATGAACCGCCTTTAATCCACGTAAATCCATGAGGTTACCATAAGAGGAGATTGTGTATTCCTAATTAGTTAGCAGACCTGTTAATGTTGGCTATGAAAGGCAAAATAATGCGCTGAAATTTATTCATTAAAGAATGTTCAAGCATGTAGCTATACGCTTTTGAACTTTTTCCTAACATGAATCTTTCTGCCCTGAATAATTAATATGTACGTATGCCTCCGTTCACGGGGAATGGTTATAGGACATCAAAATTTACCCTTTCTTCAACTACCCAAGATCCTTAATTGACCCCGAATACACGTTTGAAGCCATAGCTACGGAATAATGAACAGTTTTATTACGTGTTAATCGTTCAGTCGTAAAATCTTTAATATTTAATTGTTTGGACGTTTCGCAGCATGTATTAAAACGATTACAGACTAGTCGATGTGAATTTATTTTTTTCGCTTTCGCTTAGCTGCTGTGCGACTGAATTCACGAAGCACTAATGAAACTGTAAAGACAAGACGTAAACAAGAATGTGTATTTATTGGCCGAACAAGTGAGGCTGCGAAATAGTTACAGCGAAGTGGCAGCACCTATATCTCCTTCCGCTCCCCTTGCACAAAAGTAATTCCTAGATTACGTAGTTAAAGTATTAAAATCTGGATAACTCAAACAGGAAGAAGGAAACTGCGCATTCATAAAATATTATTAATTATATAATAATAATATATTAATAAAACATTAATAAAGACCAACTCCATCGCAGTTATGCATAATCTAGAGAAACGGCATGCGGGTGAAACTTAGCTTTGAAGTACCAACTATTCAATCCCTTCTCATCTTGATTCAAGATATTTATTTCTATGAAACCTTTATGTTCGTACAAATAACAAGTATTACGGAACCGCTCCCTAAAAAGTTCAAGTCCTTTTAATTGACTATTAAGACCTCCTTAAGTCTAAGAAGATTATCGGGAGACTGCCCGGTGTTTAATGAAGCGCTGCAAAGTTTTTCCTTCAAAAAATGGAAAGATAGATTTACGGTGAAAGCATAAAAATTACCAATAAAAATATTAGGTACATCAAAGGGCAATGTTAATACGTAACATCTTCTGACTCACTAGATTACAGTCATTTCTTTTATAACTACGCATTGCAATAGAATACACTGTGCATTACAGCAGCAAGATTGAAGTGGGAGTGGGAGACCTGGGTTCTAGCCCCGGTCACGTCCCTCAGGATACGGAATATGCTTAATTAATTCTTACTGATGTTTTGTGACCAATATAAGCTAGGGAACGAAGTCATAAAACACTGGTTTAAGTCTTTCAAAATAATTTTTACCTGCAAATCAGGAAATGTATGGTTTTGGCATTTAATTTTAAGGGGCCGCAAATTATGGCAGATAGGCTGGGCGCGGTCTGTAACTAATTATAGTACATGTTTATAAAACCCATCGACGATCGCATTTAAAGTGAAGTATTGGACACAGATTTTTGTCGAGGATACGTTTTCCATATTGCAGTACCTGCAAGAAAAAGAAACCTACCCATTGTGATTCATTCAACGTATTAAAAATTTGTCGTTGCTAATTTTGATGCTTATTTTTTTCTGTAATTCTATAACCAAATGTAAGTGCTTGTAATTTTGATATTTGCCTTCCCATTGATTTGTTCATATTGTGATTTTTAAATCGTAAGGGTACAGGTACATCATTGTAAGTATTAATAACGAATATTTGTGAAACAATGCACGTTGGAGATCCTTCCTTCTTTCATATGATATTGGAAAGGTTAAAGCGAAGTTAGAAACGTAATTTGAAGATTCCCTTCTATTGTTCGCGATCCAATTCCATTATGTCAAAAAAAGGCTATCCAAATNGTAATATACGCTGGCGAAGCATGGAAGGAGTGAAGTTACGGACTGGAAAAACCAAATCATGCTGCGCGTGACAAAGAAAAGTCATACTTAAGGAAATAATGGGATGATAAATTATCGTTTCTTAACAGAGGGTTAAGAGAATGAAATACTATGTATGCTGAAGAGTTTTTCAAGCAATTACCGAAAAAACAACAAGGAATCTAGAGAAAGATGTAAAATTTCCTGTCACGATGGGAATTTATATTAATATTGTGTTTAATTATAATATCGTGATGATATATTTTGAAATAGCATGTTCCTATTACGATGGGAATGTATATAATTCATACTATTGTTTTTATTTTTACTATTAATACTATTTTATTTAATTTGAATATTCTAATGATAGGTTCGCAATTTTATCGTAGATTATTTATTTGTTTATGTAAAAGAAACTCAGAAATACCACAAGGTCTTTACAATGGTTTGAAAACAATCATGTAACAAAAAAGGAAACAGATTGAAAATAAATAAATAAAAGTCATAGAAAGATAAATATAGAAATAAATGATAAAACTAATTATACAACTATGATTTCAAGTAAAAATACAGGGGACAATATGTAGAAGAAAGAGTAATATACTGTTGTAGAGATGTACCGAGCGATAGATAAAGGATCGTTTAGTGATGGAAAGTCGAGAACAATGAGTTTAATCAGACGGGAAGGGACACGGAGGGAAAAAACGGAAATCAAACCATCATTGCTATCCCCCTTAATGATATTCTGAAAAAAATGAAGGACGCTTTAAACGTTCGATGAGAGATAGTATCCCTAAGGTATTTGCTGTTTTTTCTGATTTAGAGTTGTGAAAGAGCACGTGACGATACTGGAGAATTGAAAGAAAGAAATTGATTGGTCTCTGAAGACTTTGATAGTTAGTGTTATAATGACTGATTATTGTTATACGGACTGACACCTTAAGTTGCTAAGTTCGTAAATATTTTGCATGAGCACCTTTGTAAACTTTTGACTGTGAAGATTTATGCGATAGGGTAAACTGTTATGCTTGACAGCAGGATGCAGTAAGTATTATAAATATGCCTTTAGCATGAACCGTAATGATGTACGATATAAGGTGTAAGATATATTTTCTAATCTTTAAGAGTCGACGTTGTGAGTATAAGCCTGCCAACTGACTTTTGCGCACAAGATTAGAATAAATCGATCAATTTTGTAATTGTTAATCTTGGCCAATATACAATTTATTCATTTGAATTTTTCTTATTGTATTTATTGCAATTAATGACATTTCTGTGTGAAAAATAATATCTATCTAAAATTACTGTTTGGAAGTTTTTGCGCTCGGTGGGAAACTGCTATATATTGATATTCTGTATTAGTGTAAGAAAGGATTCTGAGGAAGTGTTATATTGTGGTGTAGGAGGTATACGATATCATATACGATCGTATTAGCGGATTGTTAAATGTACGTGCTGTTGTAAATGAGATGTATCTGCTGCAGAATAATATAGTTGTACTTATATCGTAGCTACTTGGATTGTGAATTTGTAATCACATGTAATTTCAATACGCAAGTCATAGCTTTTTAGATTGTAAAAATGAAATCACGTTCAATTGCATTATGGAACTGAATCTGTTTAAAATTTCAATTAGTATGTTCAGTAAAATATTGCTGTTAGTGGACGGGGTGATTATTGATAAATGTATATATTTTTACATGTAGAACTTAAGTGTTAGTTGTACAATGTGAATAATGTGACGTCGCCATCTAACCTAGTGTCATACTGCGGCAGAATTGTACAGTTATAACAATTAATTATCTCATCGTAGTTAAAGACCCTATAGGCTTCGTAATGGTAATATAAGAATAGAAACTTCCCCTTGGCCCTAGCACTGCATCCGTCGCGTGAAAGTACCTACCTCATCATTCATTTCCCCTCCGCCGTTTTCCCCGACGTGGCTCCCTTTGAGAACGTACTTCTTTCACCCTGACGTGTGCGTCGGGTAACCTTTTCCTCCTTCTGGGTCGGAATGGCCTTCCCTTGTCAGCCAGATTTAAAGCATTAACTCGCCATGAGTCGGCGAAAGCGTTGCTAGCTTCTGTTTGTCTTCGTCTGTGGTGAGAAAATAAGGGTGAGATCATCGAGCGGAGGGCATCCCTAGACGAGGTTCAGAGTTTCCGTGGAAACGCCCCGAAAAATTGTTTAACGTTAGAAGGGGGGATTTTTTTTTCGGCGATGTTAACTCTTTCACATTTCGACATTTTCCTTCAATTTATGCGGGATTGTGTGTTTTCCTGAGGGAAGTGTAATTTCTCTTAGTGGACTATTGTCGCTTGTATGTACAATGGGAGTCCCAGAAATTTGTGAATTCACAGCTTGACTCGCATGGAACGCCTAACCTTGGCGGATGATACGTAACGTTAAGTTTTCGATTTTTTTGCCGTTCTGCGAAAAATGAAATGGTTTCATTAGAAAGGAGTTTTCAAGTCTAGATTCCGAAATGTCTACACATTTTGCTTGGCGCGGACTTTTCTGCGAAGTAAAAAAGTTCAATGTCAAAGCAACTGATTGTGTGTTAAATGAGAATTTTAAAGTTTTTGAATGGTAATTACTTCGCTTTTAATGGCTGTAGAAGTTTCGCTAAAGCCTAATCTCTTAGAAATTTTCTCTTCTAAATGTAATCTAAGTATGAGAGACAATGAAAATACGTATTTTTCCACAATATTTAATGTACGACTAGTGTCACAAGCGTGCTTCCATCTTCAGGCGAACCTTGAAAAATGGAAGTTTCTTGTAAGAAAAAGAAGGTTGGAACACGGCTGTTTATGAATTAGAGGTTTAAAAACACTCCGTAAGCCGTCTTTCTGCAAGAGGAACTCGCGCTCAGAGACAAACGGGAAGCTCCGGATGACCGATTTCTGGGAAGGCCCAATGATCATTTCGGAGACAAAGCCTCCATCCTCAGGGGGTCTCCTGTGTTGACGTCCACAGTAATCCGGAGCTCCCAGTTTGTCTCTGAACCCAAGTTCTGCTTGCTGGATGTTTCTTGATGTCTTTCCACCATAGATTTCATAATCTAAGTAAGTTATTAATNCGTATTCATAAAATATTATTAATTATATAATAATAATATATTAATAAAACATTAATAAAGACCAACTCCATCGCAGTTATGCATAATCTAGAGAAACGGCATGCGGGTGAAACTTAGCTTTGAAGTACCAACTATTCAATCCCTTCTCATCTTGATTCAAGATATTTATTTCTATGAAACCTTTATGTTCGTACAAATAACAAGTATTACGGAACCGCTCCCTAAAAAGTTCAAGTCCTTTTAATTGACTATTAAGACCTCCTTAAGTCTAAGAAGATTATCGGGAGACTGCCCGGTGTTTAATGAAGCGCTGCAAAGTTTTTCCTTCAAAAAATGGAAAGATAGATTTACGGTGAAAGCATAAAAATTACCAATAAAAATATTAGGTACATCAAAGGGCAATGTTAATACGTAACATCTTCTGACTCACTAGATTACAGTCATTTCTTTTATAACTACGCATTGCAATAGAATACACTGTGCATTACAGCAGCAAGATTGAAGTGGGAGTGGGAGACCTGGGTTCTAGCCCCGGTCACGTCCCTCAGGATACGGAATATGCTTAATTAATTCTTACTGATGTTTTGTGACCAATATAAGCTAGGGAACGAAGTCATAAAACACTGGTTTAAGTCTTTCAAAATAATTTTTACCTGCAAATCAGGAAATGTATGGTTTTGGCATTTAATTTTAAGGGGCCGCAAATTATGGCAGATAGGCTGGGCGCGGTCTGTAACTAATTATAGTACATGTTTATAAAACCCATCGACGATCGCATTTAAAGTGAAGTATTGGACACAGATTTTTGTCGAGGATACGTTTTCCATATTGCAGTACCTGCAAGAAAAAGAAACCTACCCATTGTGATTCATTCAACGTATTAAAAATTTGTCGTTGCTAATTTTGATGCTTATTTTTTTCTGTAATTCTATAACCAAATGTAAGTGCTTGTAATTTTGATATTTGCCTTCCCATTGATCTGTTCATATTGTGATTTTTAAATCGTAAGGGTACAGGTACATCATTGTAAGTATTAATAACGAATATTTGTGAAACAATGCACGTTGGAGATCCTTCCTTCTTTCATATGATATTGGAAAGGTTAAAGCGAAGTTAGAAACGTAATTTGAAGATTCCCTTCTATTGTTCGCGATCCAATTCCATTATGTCAAAAAAAGGCTATCCAAATCGATGGATGGAAGGTCTTCGAATTCTCGGACATCGGATATTTTATTTCAAAGCAATGTGAATGACATATCTTTTTTTTGTATATATTTCCTTGACGAGTGAAAAGGGTTCTGTTTCCTTCCGGAACGTTCCCGAAAAATTGAATTTTTGTCTGGCTGTGTTTTTAGCATTCGAGAGTACACTTTCACAGGGTTTGTTTTTTATTTCCATTTAGGACTTTTGGTCGAAATTTCCTCTTGCGAGAAAAGAAGAAAGGACTCGAAGTCTGTGATTGGAGTACAGAGCTTTTACGAGGAAATGCGTTGGGAAACTTACATCCCTGCTGGCGAGAGTCTTATTTATCACAAAATATCTTGTATACACAAGAAAAGTAGAATGTTTGTACGTGTTTATATGTGTGTGAGTATATGTTAGCCTGATGTCGCAAAACTTTCGAACTTTGAAGATTATTAAATGTCTTTTCGGGACAGATAAGAGACAACAATATTTGATAGCGTTGTTATGGGTCTATTATATTCATAAATTTTGATGGATAAATGTTTTGGTTGAATATCGTCGCCACTGTATGATTCGCAGATTTCTAATGATGAAATCTCCCGTAAGTTTTTTTGTAGATTAAAACCATTAAACACAAATTTAGCAATATTATCCTCAATAATTGTAATTATTTCTTTTACATCGAATCGAATTACATCCTCTAGTCTCCAGTCGTCCCCCATAGTATCGTTTTCCAACCACCAACCAAACCCATTGGCTCCCATTGATAATGACTGTGCATCGGTTTTTCATTTATACGCCTTTTTTGTATTCTTTAGCCTGACGATCGCCACGCAGGTATAAATTCACATTTAAACCTGCAAGCCTGTATATTTTCATTCTATGTTTTGCAATAATTTTGCTTTAAATCTTTCTTAGATTCGCTTTCCGTGGCGCTTGGATTGTAATTTTGATTTACATTTATACGTAAACCCTGCAAGCCACCAGTGGCGCGTGGCAGGGAGTGTAAAATCACTGATAATACTATCACACCCTAACTGTTATTAGCTTATTTAATACTACGAGGGAAAATGGAACAAAAGTAACTATCCGTCCGGGCAATTATTTACCTGAATCGCTTCTTAGTTTTCTCTCGGAGCTCGCGCACATTGCTAACTGGAATAATAATATCAGCTATCTCGTCGATGACATCTATAGTGGTAAACTTTTCGAAAAGCTTACGTCGGTAATCAAATCTCCAAGCAAAATCCACCCGAGGGATTCTATCATAGCCGAAACACTACCGTCGAATGTAAAATCTCCCTTGACAAACCTAGCCGCTCTACATTGAACCATCTCAAGATCGGAGACTAATACGTGAGGATCCCAAATTGCACAGCAATACTCGAGGAGAGGTCTAATTAAGGAAAAGTGCCCTATTTCCTTTACTCTCGATGAGCATCCCCTCAGAATCCTACTGGCTAACCTTTGCATCCCATTCGCCTTTCCTACTACGCTTCGAATATGCTCTTTGAAGGAAAAACTACTACTGATACCGTAATTCCTAGGAATTTACGATTCCTCAGGTTGAAAACGGTCTCTTCTTATTAAGGTCTTTCTAATTAATTCTTCCTCATTGCCTTGATTTTCGCAAAATAACGGCTCCCTCGAAATGATTATATATGGATTATATGATCCATTTAGTAGGAAATTGAAATAAAACGATCAGCTAATGGTCTAATTTTGCGATATGATAAATGAATAAATACATAAATGCGAATGGTTAGATCTAAAAAAAAGAAAATAGCACAGAAAATGGTCATAAATTACAGCAAATAATTACCAAGACAGGTTTGAATAAATCTTTCGCTTTACGGAATATAGTGAGGACGTTCTAGGCCGTCCTCCTTTCATATTTCCCAAAACTTTTTTCTCCATTATGTTTTTGATGAAGTTATTATGTCTGAAGGCACGACCAATGAAGAATAAGGAATTAGAGAAACCCAAATCCCTCCTTAGGAATATTCCTCAGTAGATGCCTTATTCGAATTATTATTAATATTTCTACATTGGAAACAGGAGGACCCTAATAAAATTCATTTCAATAATTATTGCGAATAAAAACAACCATAGCCTTAAAGGAAGTATCCGACTAGCCGGGACTCGAACCCGGGACCTTTTTTTTCGAACGCTAGCACAGTAACCACTCCGCCACCGCGGCCGGTAAAGCTTTACGTGCAAAGTCACCTTCAACTCTTTTCCTTGAAAATATACGTGAGCCGTGGAAGATAAAGGCCGGGAAACAAGAGGGTTAATGTACCGGTAAACTCAGTCGAGAAGAAAACAAGGAAATTTCCTCGTTTTGCGGAGCACCAGTTTTGCGTTGCTACAGCCTGTTTGGCGCGGCGCAGTGAAATCCGTGACTCACGGCGGTGGATCTAAACGGCAGCTCCTCGAAAAGACAGCGCATCTCGCAGAAAATAGACAGTCTCCTTGTCGACTGCCGTTTTTCCTTTCCTTTGGGAAGATGCTGAAGCCGTCCAGATGTGAGAGAACTCGGCGCACATTCCCTTCGTCGATTGCCGACCTAATTCCTTCGCCGTAAACGGCTTATTTATCATCCCCTTTCCAGGAATAAGTCCCCCGGAATATCTCCGGGAAACCCGTGGATCCCATAAACCAGGATCGAGGGAGCATTTTTCCAGCGGAAAGTCGCATGCAAAGCCGGTCGCGTGTGTAAACACTTTTTGGTCGAGTGTTGTGTATATTTAAACATTTCTGCATCGATATTTTGAGTAGAGAAATCGATTTAATTGGTAGGAATGCTAAAGGTGGATTTTTTCCTTTGATGTTATTTGGCGCATATGAGAGTGAAAGGAGCGGGTTTACAATAAGGCGCAATAGGCGTTAGCTGAGGTTCTTATCTATATGGGGGCTTCAATCTACATCTACATAAGTACCATGCAAGCCGCCTTTCGGCGTGTGGCAGTGGGTGCAAGCACCATGACTTTACTTCACTAATCGATTGCTTTAGCGTGTCGTTCGCGGAAAAAATGAATTTTTGAAACGACTTTTTCTAGCATCTATTTCTCTGATTTTCCTCGCAGTATCAGAACGGCCTATATAATATGGGGAACGCATTATGTCAGCTACATCATCTGTGAACGTGCTTTCACTAAATTTATTAAGTAGATTTTTAATTTTTTGTTTAAGCCTTCTATCTTCTAAAGATTCCCATCCCGCGTCCTGAAGCGTAACACTCACTGACTTGTAACAATTCTTTACAAAGTATCGCCGTATGGATTATGATAATAACTAGTGAATATTTGTATATTATTGTTTATTGCTGATCGTTGTAAGCTAGAGAGCGTGGATGGATAGTCTATAAAAATTTAATTTAAGTACTTTTTACCATTTATGAAGCTCATTTATAGCTTCCACAGACACAGCGATATGGATATAACTTTGTCTAATTGGTCGATAAAACAATTCTGCGTTTATTTACATTGTTGCCTAAGATACAGTGTCGGAGTCAAAATTTCTCCATGTTTATTTTGTGAGTCAAAGTATTAATTTTTCGAAATTTTCTTCATGAACTACAATTTCAAGCCATAAGAAATATAGAAAGTTGTATTACTTGTAAGAAATTATTGTTAAGATTCAATTTCCAAAGTATACGAAAACTTTCCTAACCATAAAATGTCGGGTCTCTTTCCCCATGCATTTCTTATGGCCTATCTTTCCCATATATTCGTATGAGCGTCAAATTCAATAATCTCCTTCATCGTCAAGGGGACGGGTTGTTTATACCAACAAATTTCTACAAAATATATGTCTTTCTTTTTCGAATTCACGCAATTTCGAATCTAAATTCATATTCTACGACCCAAATAAGAATATTTGCTCAGTTTTCCTTCTTTCAGTACTTATTTCGATCTTTTAGGACCATTACTTCTAATTTAATCTCGCGAAACAAAAGAGGCTGCTATCGATCAAAATGAAACTTACGTGCATTTCTTAAGGGAAGGTTTTGAGTTATCCGGAGTCGAACCAAGGATACTTTAGTGTAAAAATGTGGGCGTTCAATGGTTTTTAATGTTTCTAATGAATTCTTAAATTTCATATTTCTATCTAATCGAAAAGTGCGTGAAATTAATTTGCAAAAATCATTCCAATGTACCTTTATTTCTTATGGGAGTTACTGACATCGGATGAATAAATATATAAATGTATTCACGACGGTGTTACTTGTATAGAATAATAAAATTCATAAAGTTCATACCAATTACTTCATGCTCGGTTTTGAGTTCTTAAAATATTCCCTTTATTAAAATGTGAACAAATGAATATATGAAACAAGGGACCATTAAGTTCTTTCCTATTTGCGAGTCCATTTCCCTTTATGTCCTTGATTTTTACCTAGAAAATATTATCATCGTAGCCTTGCTACTAAGAATATATTTTGGAAGTCTTTGAAAGGTTATAATTGGCATCGTTTCAGTGTTTTTTTCCGACCCTTTCCAAAAGGGCGAAAGAAACCGGAGCGGATTTCAAATAATTATTTTTCGAATGCTATATTTTCGTCCGTTGAGGAAATGATGTGCAGCTAGCTTCCCGATAACACGTGGGCGGATTTTTTTATTTCTGCCCGATTATCCGTGCTCGCTTTTCAGCTCCTCGTCGGTGTTTCCTGCGGTCATTTTAAAAGATTTAAACGCAAAAGCACACTTATATTTTCCCATTCTGATTCAATCAGGACTTACGCAAATCCTTCTTCTATGGAGTATTGGGAATACGACTTTGTAGTGGAAATAGAACTGCGACTTATGGCTGCTTATACATAGGGGTAGACATAGGGTTCATATATATATATATATA
>KZ308578.1:604798-627152 GCA_000376725.2 Ladona fulva | reverse complement strand
AAGCTCATAAAAATAGTGCAAATAATAATAACAATTATTATTATTACAATAATTTCGTCACCAGAGATTTCTCATCCGTAAATTCAAAAAAATGGTTTTCCTTGAATATTTAAATCCAAAACAAAATGCCTCAGACGTTTCGACCTTGAAAAATTCTACGAACATAAAATGTTTACAAATAATACAGAGCATCGCTTTCAAATGATTCTCCAATCATTAATCGGGCAATCATCCGCGGCAGTTCCCCCTACCGAAACAACCAGAGCCCGTCATTTCCTTTCACCACATTCACCTCAACTCTTCCAATCTTTCCATCACCAAATTCTCCGCCTTATTTCCGAAGAAACTTTTCAACGGCCCGCATGCAAAAGTACACAAACTTCATCGCTCGTCGAAACCACTCAAAAGCCTAATCTAGCTAATTCCACTTTCACCCAGTGTCTCTCCCTCTTCCATTCGGTCTTATATTTCACGGGCCTTTTGTCCTCCCAACCCTCTCCATCTCGTTAGGAATTTCGTGGCCCCGAAAAAGATGGAGGTTTGATTACCCATGGCGTGAAAACGCGGCCGGAATTTCTGTCGGCGGCCTTATGTGCCCGCTTCCAATCACCAAAAGGAGTGATGGAGAATTAATCAAACATGCCACCCCCGCACACACGAAAGGTTTAAATCTCTTTCGGATGAGGAGTCACGCCACTCCCTCCAGGCGAAGGCTATACCCGGAGAGAGTTCATAGGGCGTGGTTACAGGTGCGAGGTGAAAAGAGTTTGCGAGAGAAAGAGAGACTTTCGTGTTAAGGTGCCAATGGAAGCATTTGAGTGGTTTAAGGGTCTATCTTCCCTCTCCACCGAGTGCATCTTCTCCCACCTCCTCCTTGGATATCCTTCTCCCGACCGCGGGCATTTTCCTCCGTGTCCTAAACCCATCCGCCGCCCTGCCCAGTGCAGTCGTTCTCCGAGAGCCTTTGCAGACCTGGTATTTACTCGATTCGGAGTGCTATAGGAATTTGCAGAGGATACCGAGGTATTCGAGGGTGCTAATCATTTTTAACTGGTGAGTGAGAACACCCATGTAACTAAAAATTCCCCCAAGACGCTGACTTTCGATCGCAAAAGACAAGTTATACGTTTCACAGTCGCGCTCGTACCTTTATTGTTCTATCTTTATCGTTCGATACTGGCAGTAATGCTTCACAAGCATATAACTAGGTTTTGTTTTAGTTGAAACTTTTCCAGAAGTGGTAAATCCTGCTTCCAGGAACCTTTTGGACGACCAACGTATTATTCCAGGAAGATTCACTTGCGTGTGTGCTGATGATCAGCGATATTGAGGGTGGTATTTGGCCTCTGACAAATAGGTTTCCATAACGTATTCCTGGTAATCTTTCTGCATTTTCTTCGTGTTATGGCGTTTAAATCACTCGTTACTTTGTACCGAAGTCACAAATAGCAGAGCAATGGGTCCCGGAGTTTGCATGTGTATTGATGACCAGGTTTTGCTAAAGACCTCGCCTCTGGAAGATGTCTAACATCTGCGTGTACAAACATGCCCTCCAAGGCTCCCTTTGCCGTGCGGCAGAGGTTACACGCACAGCTCTACTTAATTTCATTGTCTAATACAATCGCGTATCGTCCGCGGAAAATGAAATGCGGAAATGAGTGAGCACTGTTTCTACTTTCTCGATAACTCTCACGCTATCTGATCATCAAAATGATAATAGGAAGCGTAGTCATTTAATTTAATTGCACACCCACCTTTCCGTCAGGAATCTGGTGTGACTGCTACTCATATTTGTCAAAGGAGACAGATATAGGGAGGTAAGAAAGCAAGAAATGTAACAAGCTAGTTCTTAACCACGATAACTCCTCGATAGAAATGGTAAAATTTTTGAAAAGCTTGGTTTAGGGTACGTTTGGGTCCGAAACGCGGACTTACGAAAATAAGGAGGATCACGTGACTTCGAAATAGACGTAAACTTTTCGAAAAGTTTATCACTGCAGATCCCATCGACGAGATAGCTGATAATGTTATTCCGGTTAGCGACATGCGTGAGCTCCGAGAGAAAACTAAGAAGCGATTCTGGGAAGTGATTACCAGGACGGATAGTTACTTCTGGTCGTTTTTCCCTCGAAAAAGAATTAGAGAAGCTAATAGCAGTTAGGGTGCGAGAAGATTATCGGTGTTTTTGCACCCCCTGCCATGCGCCATTGGCGGCTTGCGGGTTTTAAATGTAAGTGTATCTATGTTTACTAATATACCCCGATAGTTGCCACTAGAAGTGCGCCAGTGGATGCAGCAAGCTCCTTTCAGTCTGTTTTCCAAATCAATAACAGTCACTTATGTTTCAAGGTCAAAATAAATTTTGGAATCGACCGATCCTAGCCATTATTTCCCGAGGCGGTTTCCCATAGTTCTATGTGTCAAGGTTGCGGCATCATTTATGCTATATCCTCCGAGAGTATGCTCTAAGTTTGAATCTTCTTTTATCTCATGGTTTCTATCTTTCAAGCATCTTCAAACTCTTGCCGATTAACCGCAATTATAATTCTTGTTGACCTGTACGGCCTTCCCCCTTACCCTTGCCTTGTTTCTGAATGCGGCGCCTGCCTGCAAGGTCCCACAAAAACAAATAAGGCAGTACATAAAATGTGATGGGGGAGAGGGTTGTGATTGAGAAAATTCATAGAGATATAGAGTGTCGTAAATCTTCAGGTTGGATCAATTGATAAAGAAGCCGATGAAGGTAAATATGCTTGAAAAACGGCAGACGAGGTGGTAGAAACAACAGGTCGTGGGTGATGAGGAGTTAGGGGCGAGCTATTAAACGGGTGATGAAGAAAGGTTTCGGCAAGAGGCTTCAGTTTATAAAGTGTTTCCCTGATATGGGATGATAAGGGGTCACCTAGACGATGGTCCTCTCGGCAAAAATAGTGACAGTATTATGTTGTAAGCTATTATTTTCTAAGTAATAAAAGGAAATTAAATTATCTCTGATTTTATTTTATAGACGAACGTGTCAGATTTATTGCTTTCGTTATTCAAATTAAATCCTACTCTTTGGTTTCGTTTCCACATTTATTAAAATAGGAAACGTTGAAGCTTCCTTCCATACTTACATACGGTAAAAAATGTTATATTTTTATCATCACCAAAATAAATCTTGCTCGTCTATTAAATAAATTTTTTTTGTCGAAGGACAATTTTTCCGCTTACATGACCATTGCCAAAGTGACACCGAAAAGCTCATAAAAATAGTGCAAATAATAATAACAATTATTATTATTACAATAATTTCGTCAGGAGTGGACAGCTGTGTGGCAACGTCACATATGCAAAACAAACATCACTCACATCTAGAAATCCACACCTCCCCTAATTTCTAACAAAGCAACACACAACACTACACCCTCACTCCAGCAATCGTTACTCCTCAACAAATAATAATACCAATAACTGTGAACTAATTGTAAAACAATCACCTAAATTTCTAAGCTTGTGTTTCCCAAAGTAGCAACAATCAGGGCGAGATTCCCAAAATAGTTTTCGTTCTTCATTTAATTGTCAAGAGGAGAAGGTGCTGCTGCCCAGAAACTGCCCACAAATTCTTTAAATACAGTGAAACATTCCGATACACCACAGATAATGGAGGGTGATTTCTATGCTTTTAGAGAGCTTCTACCAAGCTGTTGTGAAACTAGATAATGTGCCTCAAATCTTCCAAACAGGATTCCAATTAGTTATGAATGAATGATAATTAATTAATCTTGGGTTAGATCAGGATGAAAAATCGCTCCTTCACAAGAATATCTCGAGAGATGTAAATTGACCACGTAATCCAGATAGCACGAAGTACAGTCTCAGATTTATAAGGATTTATAATGAAGGCGATGAGTATTCAAATCTATTGCTCGCATTTTCCCGCGTCGTTTTAAATATGCGATCAGATATAAGTACTAAGCACTAATCGAATGGTTTACAATTGGGAGCAAAACCTTTGCAACCGTTCAACCGTTTTACCGCGGTGCACAGGAAGCTCTGGATGCACAGCAGGGCTTCTGAGATCCGTATGCATTTAGTTTTACATAGTACTACAACCCTTCCGAGAGAGAGGTAAATTCAATGAGATTTCATGTGACAATATTAGTTGTTATGCCGTTATAGAATTGCAGATTTTTATTAATATTTGTATATATTTGAAAGACATATGAGGTTAGGTGAAAGATAGGCCATCATGGGCGCTCATTAAGAGTGTATGTATCTATCTATTAAGAATTTTTGATTTTATACTTACTTCTAACCTCACTAAGTTAACTTCTTAGTTAACAGAACTCAGAGGGTTGTAAATATCGTGCTGTTTTGTATACCGGGATACTTTAATAAAACATGACTCAGCCTTATTTTAACAGAGCTGAAGATTCCTGTTTTTTGCCATAAAATAGCACAATTAATTCTTTCTGCTTGGATTTCTCAAATTAAAATTACAATTAGCTTATCACAAAAAAAATTACAAAAATCATAAAAATATAGTTACATAAGAGCTTATTGATTTCTATGGCTTTTCATGCCACTAATTCCTCTCTATAAAACCGGACTATCACCGAGATCGAACCCAGGACCTTAAGCAGACGCGCTACCAAATAGGCTAAGTGGAGGTTCATATTACGATTTTGAAATTTATAAATGAATATATGTTTAATCTGGAGATATTGAGACAAAAAGAATTCCTTTCCCATTTTATCCATAATTTTTCAGTTGATAGATCAGAGAAGAGTGGAAAAAAGAAATTTGGGAAACAATGATTAGAATGAGAGCACATTTCGTCTACCCCACAACTATATTGAACACTTTTCTTCTCTAAATATCATAATTTCCATTCCTTCTTGCAAATATAAAATTTTTCTATTCCTAAGCATTCTTAACGAAACTGAGATGGCCAAATATAATGCCCAAGACCAAATATAATGCCCATACGAAAATTGGGCGACGCTTTCGAAAGCTTCCAAAGGACATACTAGCTTTTCTCATAAATTAACAAATAACTATTAAAAATTATTCATTAGCAGCACACATATTATTTACATCTGTCAAAGAAACATTCTGCAGTGTATCCTAGCCATAAAGGCTGTAGGAATGAGAATGAGAGGTAGTAGGAATGTGAAGGATACGACTTGGAAAATAAACTTCGCAACCGAAGGATCTGTTAAAAATCTGCTGTCTCTCCGACTTTAACCAGCAGCCAGTTCACCAACAGCGTCTGCAAAGAAGTAGGTTTAAGACTGTGACAGATATTCTGGTCCCTTTACCCCTAACAGCGGATAAATATACCAGAGGTCGGCATCTCTCGTGCGAGTTTCTCTTAATGTTGTAACGGATGATCGTATCAACCATCAATACAATAATATATACATCAATATAATAATGCTCTGATACAGCGTAATACTGGAGTACGGGGACTATCGTTCCAGTGCTTAAATAAGAGCACTGAGTTAGTGTCATAAACCCTTTGTTTTAAAATGTGAAGACGCATGCTTTTGTGACTTCATTTCTGAATATCCTCTATCGTCATTATCGTTTTTAACATTCAAGATTGTCCAAATAGTTTAACAATTTGTATTGTTCGAGAGTTTCCCAGAAATCAGATAAGGTCTTTCTCTCAGACTAACTGTATATTAGCAGAGACAGTGTTACGATTTTTGTTTTACGCTTAATGTAATACCCAAACAGCTATATAGTTAATAAGAATTGTTGATAAATAAAACAGCAATTGCATTTTACAACAAATGAATGTTAGGCTATAATCAAGAAAAAGTTCGCAGTGCCTAGACTCCTTCAAGTAACTTGCGGAACGAGATAGATTGCAAAGATAATTACTGTTTGAAAGAGAAAAAGGATTTGAATCAAAATAATTTAAGGCTCCCAAGACACGACAAGTGCGACTTTTCCCAGAGATTTTGACTTGCTAGACAGATGATTTTCTCTCTGATTAGCAAATGAATCTTTTCGGAAATAGAATAAATTTAACCTGCGCTTTTTGTGTTCATGAAAGCTACTGAAAATAATTCCATCAAGTTTTACGAAATTCTCCGTTCTCATTCATTAATCATTAATAATCAACTAGGTTGGAGAACGGAGATGATATGCTCTAATCTAGCCATATTCAAACGTATTCACCCATACACTGCCGAAAGTAGTAATGGTAAATTGAGTACCAGTTAGCATAGTATTATAAAAATAATAAGTTTTATTCCGCCCTTGTCTTTAACATACATATATTCTCAAAGAAGGAAAACAAATGAAAACAAAAGGTGAAAAAAATGAGAGGGGGAATATAGGTAGGTACCCCATAAGAAAAATCTGTTTTTGGGTTGCCTCAGATTATATCTGCAGGCCAATAACAATAACTCTATATTTAAATACTTTAGTAGTGTAGTTATATTGTTAAAAATGCTTCGACAACTTAGGTCATTTTGCACGTAGGCTCCCACCGGTAATCGAACCTGGGACCGCTTTCACCGAAGCCGAACGCATTGCCCACTTGGCTAGCAGGAACCGCAGTATTTTGGTTAAAGAGGTACAACATATATAACACACTTATAAAATAAGTGTATATTTATAAATTTTCCTCTATACTTTCAACAGAGTATAACCGTTATGTTCCTCTTTTAGGATAACAGATTCTAAACTTAGCATTTGCACAATTTCCTGGGAGACTTTATTTTTTTGGTCCTATATAGATATACGAATGTTTAAAGAATTCACATTCGGGGAAAGTATGATAAAGCCTTAACAAACAATTATGCCGTTGATAAATATTCTTGGCAACTCCTAATTCATGCATATGTTTCAATGAGTAGAAAGAATTTTCTTATCATTAAGTACAACACATATAATATACGGTTCTGCGACGTACTACCATTTGGGGCTACGATCAATCTTTTAAAATATAAGCCGAAACCACTAATGCTCCAAGCACTAAAAAGAAAACTATAATATACCCGTTTTATTTCTAATAACTGACACATAGAAGTGCTTGGGAGGCTATAGATAAAGGTAACTGTAACCATAGCATAATCCGCGTAACACTCTCAAAGTCCTCGTTCTCTGTAGGGTGTCGTGTACGCCGATATGAAGACCAATGACCAACGTATGGCGTAATTTAAATTCAAACGACGCGATCTTGACCTCATTCGCCGCGATCAGATAATTTCCCAATTTCGATGATGAGTCAACAAGTGGTTAAGGCGATTCGTATCTCCCGACAGACACCGTCGCCGCAGGTGCTCCACCCAGACTGCCGCCACTCCGTCAAGTTCACGGTGGAGGAGGAGCGGGAGTGGAACGCAGGCGAGCGGAAGGCGGAGGAGGAAGAGGCAGCCGCAAACACGAGGGCCAAGCAGATTTTTATGTCCCACCAGCCGCCCCCGCTGCCCCTGCCTACGACTCCGCCCCCGTACCAGCCTCCGGCGAGGACCACACCTCCACCAGCGCCGGCACCGGACGGTAAGACAACCATTTACCCTCGGAATTCGAAGCAGCTGTCGGAGGAGGAGGTAGGCTAATTCCCAATCAATCATTGCTCAGGACTTGGAATCGAATTGAGTCGTGTTCGCCGTTACAAAGGAAAGCTAAACGAAACATCTCCGATAAAAAGACTTATCTTAATTGATGGAATAATCCCATAGTTTGTTTTCAGTTTATTATTTATTACTTTCTTATCAGTCCAATATTTCATCTTTATTCGATATCTTCATATTCCTTTTAATATTCTATTCTTAATATAATATATTACTGCCTAATTCTTTTAATTTCAAATCCAACATCTGTTTTTATCTGAATTATTTGTAAGAATTATGCATTTTTTTGTCCTTTTTTCCAGCTTTGTTGCTGTCACTTTTCTTTTGCTTATTTTCCCTCTTCTTTTACATTTTAGTCGCTACTTTCAGTAGTTTTCGCAGGTTTTTCACGTCCCTCTTCACGTGGGTGTTTCCTGCAGGGTTTTAATTTTTCCCTAAGTGCAGACTTAGGTTTTTTAAAAAAACCCACATGATAGTACCTTATTTTATTGCTTTTCTTTAGTTCAACTCCAAATACCTCTTTCATCCAATCTGTAATGACTAAAGTTTAGATGTAAGAAGAGACTAATAAGTCTCAATCTTGCCCTTTAATAAAGATGTGTTGTTGTTGTTATTATTATTATTATTTCACGGAATAATATTATAAATTAGTTTAAAACCATGCAGCTCCGTATCCAGATTCCGTCTCTGTGCAAAATTTGCCGATCCCTGATAAATTGTCTTTTCGTTGATGATGAAAAGACTTACTTAATTGTTGACTATTTTCACTCACGAATCGTCTATGCCAGAGATTGAGAACCTGCAGCCGGGTCACATGCAGACTTTTTGGGCAACCTATTTGTCCCTTCCTTAAACAAATGCCCACTTTTGAATAACTTTGTTCCCTACTCTTGCTGATGGCGCAAAGTGCAAATAAAATGAAAATTGCTCCCTTTTAGTTCACTCAGCAAATTACTTTTTTTTTACATCCAATTCCGACGGGACCCTATTTGAATGTAGGCGATACCCAACTCCTGAGCACTCCAATGTTTTCACATGTGCGACTAAATGGTAAATACGGCCTTCCGATGGAGATAATTCCCCATCCCTTCTCTATGCAGTTATAATTCTTAATGCTATTGCTATTTCTGAATTTATGGTTTTAAAATGTAACTTCATAGATTACTCAAATATTCAATACTCATCTCAAATACTTCATAAATTAATTTAGTACTTAGTCATTGTCACATATAATGAGCAATCAAACCTGAAGTTGGTTTTTCTTTACTTGAGACGACCCTACCGATCTCCCATAGTTAAGTATTTACACCAATTTATTGCTGGCCCGATTGAAGCCCTTGCCTCACTTCTTTAATATTTAAAACCGGCCTTGAAATCGTGAATGCCAAAAAATTACGGCTAACTTTGAGTCGGCGTGGCAAACTTAACACCACGTGGCAACTTTTTACACCACGGTTTATGAAAGTTTTAGAAAAAATGTCCAGGATTTCATTGAATTTTCATTATCTCATTTGTCGTATATGAATGAATGGAATATTCCTCACTTTTGGCAGAGAATAAATAAAAATATCCTTTAATTTACTTTTGTCTTAATCTTATTTGTGGTTATGATAATATGGAAACTACTGAAGTATGCGTGATGCTGAATAATGACTCATTATGGTCACTTCTTTGAATGTAAAATGCTATTGACATAGGTCATTGTGCAGCACTTGAGTTGACTTAGAAAACGCTGTCCACTAACAGCATTCGGACTCAGGGAGAAAAGAAAGGGTGAGTCTACCTCACTCCCCACGTTGCTTATCCATTTTCCTTTCTTCTCAAGTGCTATTGCTAGCTTTTGATGGAGGGGATTAGGTTCTAACCAGTCTCCAAACCAAATACAGTACTGTGTAGATGTTTCCGGAAAATGCGATTCGAAAGTAAAGATAAGGAAAAATATGGGATATATTCTTCTTTTTGAATGAGTAATTGTTTCCTTTTTACGGGACGAAATACTGATCGCATAGTTTCCAGATTCAGTCTGATGCGAAAGAGAAATGTCCCAGAAATCGCAAAATCAAGAGATACGTTTCCATAATAGCAACTGAGCTAAGTTCATAAAAATAGTTTTCATGGATGGCTTTTGATTTGCAAAAAAAAGCTGCATTTTTCCTTTAAAGAACTGGGAACATTTCACGGCTTTGCGTATGAGTAAAACGAGATTATATCGCGTTTAACTTCTCCGCAATGTAGCAATGAAAAACGTCTCATAGACGATAGCATCATCTCTTATCCTCTTCCGAATGTGTCACCTTTAAATCCGCCTATTTAATCGAAACATCTCGTCAGAATTCTCAAAATTAACAGTGTAATGTAGTGTATACATTCGAGACGTACTTGTTTCCATTAAAAATTGATTCTAAAATTGCTTAATCGACGTTTGATGTGGCTACCTCGATCACAAGTAAATTAATCTTTCACTACTAGGATTTAATTGTTTAGGGACCATATGTTGCGTTCTTTTATTTCATTCCTCTATCTACGAGAGATAAGCAATTCAAATGTTTGAAAATGAATCCATATAGGTTTGCATACATATTGTTGACACTATCCCATTAAATATGAAATTAAATCTCGATTCAACGAATTTTTGTTCATTTTTCACAATGCCTTTCAACCTAAGCGCCAAAGGTATAAAAAATTGCAAGAAAACGCTCATAAAATCCTCTCTGATCCGCACACGAAAATGCCAAAAGCAAACTATGTAAAGAATTAAATTTCCCGTGAGGTAAAACGAGAGCGGGAGGAAAGGATGCTGAAAGGATGCTTGTTTAACAGCTGTATATCCAGCTCAAAAGGTTGTCTTTGAGCGAGCGTAGAGGCAAAATAATTATTAATATTTACACCACCATAATTAAGTTCTCAAAAGGGTCAAAGAAAAGTTATAAAAAAGGTGAAATTATGTTATATGCACAATCAACGAATTGCCGAAAACGAGGCCGCAAAAGAGTTTTAATTACACTGAGGCACTGAAAATTCCAGCTTCTTTCACAAACTTCGCAGGATGACTAAAACCGGATTTCCTTCATTACTTCAATGAAAAGGAAATTTAATCATGGAATATTTTCATGATCTTTAATAATATATTCAATCGTTTTTCTGATGAAAGTGAAGAAATCCTTCCTTTCTATAGCTAAATAACGGAGAAATTCTAAATTTATTCTTACGAAACATGATTTTAATCTACCAGACCTTAAATATAACATTATGCAAAAGGAAAATATAACCATGCAACGTAATAATACCACAAAATGCTTGCTGAGGGATACTATTTTATACAATAGCCAAACGTTATGCGTAATGTGATGGCTTGAATTGTTTTATATTACTAAAATACGACTAGAGATCTTTAGTCTATAAGACTTCTAATGTTTGAAAATTCAATATAAATATTGCAGGCGACACAACAAGAAACAAAACATAAATTTAATAGTGCATAAATTAACCGAGTAAGAAAACGACTGAGTTAAAGAATCAATTTGAATTATCCTGTTTCCGCGCACAGTAAACAATTAAATGGTTCATATTGGCAAGTAAAAATATGATACGACTTGGAAATAAATTCAAGACTTCTTATAACCACGAAAACTAAAGAAATAAGAATATAGATTTCTAAAAAGAATTCATCATTTGGTGATGACAGAAATATCTATGCCAAATTTTCATAGAAGATCTTTTTATTAGCGATCGGTTTCAACTGATACTAGTTTCATGAGGCCCCATTCATCAACTATGATTTGTAGAAACCGGTCGCTTATAAAAAGATTTTGTGTTAGACTTGGATCAAGTTATTTCTGTCATCATCTTTATGGATTTCCATTCGGTTACGGCCGAATCAATAGATTATAGAATAATATTTACTGAAGAGACCACTACTTAACGATGATAATTACACAATTGCTTTGGAAGTCGTTGCCATCTTCGTTAATTTTGTGAATACCGATGGTGTTGGAATATCTTACAAGATGAACAGTAATCTCGATGAGCTGACGAAGTTCGAATATTCACATTTCAAATTTCCGCCGACAGCTCTCTATCGGAAGCTTAGACACGCTTGAAAAGTTTCCCTCGAATTCCCTCCGGCAGATTCCTAACTCACCGTCGAACTAACAAACCTGTATATTTTTAACAAAACTAGACTGACGCCAGCGCTACGCACACAAATTCCGCATATATGGAATGGAAGTGATGAGGAACTCAACACCATCCGCACAGAAGTGTTAACTACCTCAAGTTAGAAGTTCTTGGTTCGAGCACCCAAAACTTTTAAATCGAAACATTTACTTTATGGAATTTCAAGGTTA
This sequence comes from Ladona fulva, assembly GCA_000376725.2. NCBI lineage: Eukaryota > Metazoa > Arthropoda > Insecta > Odonata > Libellulidae > Ladona > Ladona fulva. Next base: position 615,232 of record KZ308578.1, on the reverse strand, counting down.
CTTCTATCACGGATATTTTGGTACTTTGCTACATCATAATTGTTTAACTAAACCGAATGGGTAATGGTTGTCAAACACATGAAGTAGAAAGTTTATACATTAGTTTGTAATAAAGACTAATATAGAGATTTACATAAACCTTAGGATATCTGCAGAAAACCCCTTCTAAGAATGCAGGGTAATACCTTAGTACCGCGGATTCCTTTTGGATTGGTCCAGCGGAACTCTAGTAGCACCTGCCGACGGTTTCAGGAGTATTTAAATCTCTAATCGTCGTGTAAAACATCCTCTCTTAACACGTAAGTTTGTCATATTCAAAATTAGCCTAAAACTAAAGGACTATTGAATGCGCAGGTTTCACATGTCGTCAAATGTGGTGAAATACAGACTACTTTTTGTCGACGTAAAAGTTGGACCTTATATAGTTTCATATTATCCAAAAGAACGCGCACAAGAGCTTTTCAGCGTTCAGAATAGTTTCCCAATGAATATTTTATTATTACTTGTCAACTTAAAAACTCTAGCTGTAAAACATATGAATCGAAATTCTATGAGGAATTCTTGACATTAACATAATTTCGATTAGGATTCTTGAAAACTTAGATAAAATAAGCGGACTTTGCTGAAATTTTGGAGCTTTGATATAAGCGTCTCCTTGATACGTTTCCATGATTCAAAGCCAAAATTTAAGACTTCTATCAGAGATGCCTACTAATGTTATATTATGTTGCTAGATGTACCCTAAGAAATACCTGCTAAAAGTCGCTAAAACTATAAAAAAATAAGGTTCCTAAAATGCTGTTAAAATTTTCAATATCTTTAATTGCTTTTACAATTTCTGTAATATTATTCATAGCGAAATAAAGATAGGAACAAAATATTCCGGTTTCCACAGAACGTTCTGTGGAATGAATAATATTAGAAGGTTCCATGAAGTGAAGGCTGAGGTCATCCATTAAATTTCTATAGGATTAAAGGAAAGGAAGGTGTCTTATTAGATTGAAAACCTACGGAAAATCCGTAGCAGCAGCAACTGACGCAGCACGGTAGTTCAGTGGTTAGAATACCTGCCCGGAAAGTGGGAGACCTGGGTTCGAGTCCCTATCGTGTCGCTATTTTTCACACTTGTTATTCCTTTTAAATTTAAGTTTATATGTTGAAATAATAAAAGAACTGATGCAAACTTTACGACTTTTCGTGGTACTGTTAAAAGTTCTTCGACAGCTAAGGTCATTTCGCACGTAGGCCTCCACCGGAAATCGAACCCAGGACCGCTTTCATTAAAGTTGAACGTGTTGTCCACTTGGCTAACCGGGAGCCCCTTACGACTTTTCTTATGTAATTTTAATGCTATTTTGATTTAAATATAAGTTAAACGTGCTACGGGAAAGTAGATCTAAATAACTGAATCCCTATTCAGAATCAAAAGAAAGATGCGCTAGCTCATAAACAAATGTCACAGATGACTTCTAATAATTATAATCAAGAACGATTTTTTATATTTAGAATGTAACTCTCACAAAAACTTTCTTAAGATAATATTCCAAACTTTTCTGTAAATAACATTACTTAAATTATAATTGAGCCGTTTTAGAGCTATTAAAATAAGATATGTTAATATAGCTATCAAATATTTAATCGTTAATTATTTACTTTTAATTTAAATCCTTTAATGAAAAAATCATGTGAAAATGCTAATCACGGAAAACTCGTTGGTCAACCATTCAAGCAAATGGAACGTCAGTCAAGTGAGCGTCTGTCAAACGAAGGGATCTCATTTGCAAGACAGAGACGCATAATTGTGGAAGGCAATAACGGACATAGGCCGCGTGTGAGCGTAGATCCGATTCTGAACGTTTATTCAGTTGTTACTGCTCGCCGAAGATGAGGTGCCAGCAAACAATAGCTTTTCGATGGTCATTTACATAACCTATGGAACGGTGGTCTTCATGCGGTAAGCTGATTGACCATCCGCGTATCCAGACTTGAAACTATAGGATTACGGAGAACTGGCGTGCATAGAGATATAATAAGTCTACGAGCGAAAGGAGGGAGCTGAGATTGCGTAACTTCACTGCGGAAGCTGCAGACGTTGGTCATGGGTTCACAAACCGAAGTGAAGCAAGTTTCTTGCGTGATTACCAACCAAAGTGCATTAAGCACCAGGTAGTTGAAAGCCGATTAGGGTAATTACTGAAAAAAATACCAAAAGTATTTCGTGACAATATTCTATATGTACGCTGTAATATCTTAATTTTTCTGTACTGTTTCCTTTCTTTAACGTTAACCTCTCCTTTCTAATAGAATAGTTAGAATAGAAGTGTTAACTATCTCAATTTAGAAGTTCTTAGTTCGAGCACACGATACTTTTAAATCAAAACATTTACTTTATGGAATTTCATAATGTCTTCATTCACGGTTATTTTGATGACACTGGTACTTTGTTACATAATAGTGGTTACTACCTAACTATATAATGGTTGTCAAACGCATGAAGTAGAAAATTTATATAAGGTCCTGCTACCATATCATGATGAATGAAATATTTATCATTTTCTTTTGGTACGGGATAAAGAAAAATGTATCTATTATTTACTTTTATCTCAGTTTTGTTCATGGCTATGATGATATGGAAGCTACTGAGGTATGAGTCATGCTGAATAATGGCATTAATTAAGGATTCTTATGCAATGTTACGAAAATTGTCACTCGTACAGTCATTGTGCTTCACTAACGTGGGCTTGTTCTGCTTACAGCGTTCTGGCTAAATTCTCTTTTCTAAAGCTTTCTTTTCTTTTCCCTTTCTCGTTGTACGACTAGGAAACGCTCAGAAAACTTTTTTAGAGAGTGTATCAACATTCACTCTCAAACGCAGTGCTGTGCAGCGGCACGCAAATAGCGACAACCGAAGGTCTTCACTAGGGTCAATTGTAAATATATTGGCACTTAATATTTATTCTCTGTACCTTCCGTTTTAATACTTATCAGCACAGCCATTAAATTTGTTGCCAAACTATGCATCTTCATTCCTAACACGCAAGGTTAGTGCTGAGTCAAAAGGAGCTAAGATATATTTACATTTAAACCCTGCAAACCGCCAATGGCGCGTGGCAGGGGGTGCAAAAACACCGATAATATTCTCACACCCTAACTGCTATTAGCTTCTCTAATACTACGAGGGAAAAACGACCAGAAGTAACTATCCGTTCTGGCAATCACTTCCCTGAATGGCTTCTTCGTTTTCTCTCGGAGCTCGCGCACGTTGCTAACTGGAATAACAATATCAGCTTTCTCGTCGACGAGATCTGTGGTGATAAACTTTTCGAAAAGCTTACGTCGATAATCAAGTCTTCTATCCCTAATTGAAGTCCACCCTAGGGATTCTATCATAGCCGAAACACTACTGTCGAATCTTATATCTCCCTTAATAAGCCTAGCCGCTCTACGTTGAACCATTTCAAGATCGGAGACTAAATCTACTTCGTGAGGTTCCCGAATTGCTTAGCAATACTCGAGGAGAGATCTGCTCTAGGAAAAGTACGCTATTTCCTTTACTTTTGATGAACAGGTAGTGTAAAGATACGATATGAGGAACTGAGTTACTTACGATGGGATTTCCTAACCTCGAGTTGCATCTTCTCCAACGTACAGGACGAAGCCTCGGAGAACCAGAAGCAGAGGATGACGAAGACGATGAGGAAGATTACTCGGCCAGCGTAAGTGCCATTCTGCAGCAAAGGAGACAGGCGTCCACCAGAAGAAGCAGAAGGCGCAGTCGCCGAACCTCCTCACCATTTTCACCACTGTCACCTGATGGGGCATCGCTGGCTGCGAGGCACGATCGCCGGAGGTCGTCTGTCTTCACCACCAGCTCGGCTGAGTAAATCCACTTTACTTTCATTCCACCATATACTCCCCATCTTATTAGGTGTTCTGCATAAATACAGGCCATTGGTGCTTCTATATTTTTATCTTCATAATCCTATTTCCAATAGGTATCGGCCCTAGCGATAACTAACTGCCTTGAACGCTGGATCACAGAGGATTCATTTCTGACCATCTCATCCATATCTAAGAATAGAGAAAACGAAATTGACCTGTACTAATAGTGAAAATGGTAACTTTAACGGGCTTTGCCTTTAAGACGTTTACAAAAATATAACTCTACATCGCTTCTGGGTAAACAATTTCCAGAAAGGGCTTAGTTTATTCTTAACAATAATAATAATAATGAAACGCCTATATTTAAGGGCGAGATTGAGACTAATTAGTCTCTTCTTACATCTAACTCTTAGTCATTACAGACAAAAGAGGTATTGAGAGTTTGACTAAAGAAATACAATAAAAGAAAGAATTATTATGTGGATCTTAAAAATAAAAACCTAAGTCCGCACTTAAGATAAAATCAAAACCCTGCAGGAAAACGCCCGCATGAAGGGGGGTGTGAAAAACCTGCGAAACCTACTGACAGTAGCAACTAAAATTTAAAAGAAGAGGAGAAAATGAGTAAAATAAAAGTGTCAGCAACACAGCTGGAAAAATAGACAAAAAATGCATAATTCTTACAAATGATTCAGTAAAAAACAGATTTTGGATATGAAATTATAAGATATTGAGAGATAACGGCATTTGTGAAAGGCAGTTCAGTCTACTGCAAGATAATCCTCAATAATCTCACAAAAAATGTTCAGATCAACTAATGGGAAAAGATCAACCAACAGAAATAGAACTAGTATGACTGCCGCTGAAAACCGAGTCTATTGTCTGAGGTCATAAGCGTGGATCCTATAAATTCAGGATATACACGTCTATTCGCAAATGTTTAGATGAATACATATTGTTATTTTAATTGTTCTAGTGTTTATGTTTCAAGATATAAGACTTTTCAACCTGGAACGCCTGCCATATCTCGTTGAATGGAGAAGTTCTTTTTCTAAGAAAAGTCCTACATCTACATCTCTCCAAACCAAATGCTATAGCTACAGAAAATACCACACCAGAACCATCAAAAATCGGTTGATTCGACCCAATACGTATTTCGCTCTCAAAGAGAGCATCTTCAGGGATACAGGGAAAAGAGTGAAGTTTTACTCTGTACCCTTGAAAATACTATCTTTGTGAAGGAAATACGTATTGGTCGAATCACCCGATTTTTGATGGTTCTAGTGTGGTATTTTTCTGCATGTATTCTGCCGTCAATGGTCGCTCTCAACTTAAACGCTATAGTGCTATTCATATAGTCATAGTGCTGCACTTATGGCTACTGCCATATTGCCATATGCTATTCATGCTAAGTATGCCTCATTCCCCCACAAAGTTACCTAATCATGGAGAGATTATGGATCCTACCAACCATCGGGCTGATGACTTTACAGAAAGATTCGAGTACAAAAGGTTTTGAAAAGTTGCCTATTTATTAAATCATCAGCCCGAAGGCTGGCAGAATCCTCAACACTTCCACTATTACCTAAACTTTGGAGAGGGTGGAAACAAGGGAAGATGAGGAGTGAGGCAGATTGCCATTTCTGCCCTCACTGGGCCATGTGCATGGAGCACAATGACCTTATGAATAATAGCTTCCACAGCCCTCTATAGGGAGAGACGAAATGTATTGCCATTATCTAGTATAACTCATGGAGCTCTCATATTATCATAGCCTCAGCTAAGACAAAAGTAAACGAAAGTTAAACTTTTCTCTATCTAGAACAAAAAGAAAAATGAAATGGATTCATTCATCGAGATGTGGTAGCAGGAATATACTCACGAATATTCAAGCAATAATTTCATTCAACTTAACCCAATATTTGTGGCAATACCCACTATCCATTTCCATCGTGAATTAGTATAATTAGTATTATTGTGAAAGTTTTTAATTGGAAGAATGTGATTGGTATAGTGGATTGATAGNTTTACCCACTGCCATTTGGCCATGCACCTACTTACAATTATAAATTTTTGATGATAGTATATAAATAATTACTTATGGACTAGATATATGCCGTATTTACCATTTAGAATCCCTAGCTATTTTTCAAGTGGCAAAATAATGTCTGACGACACCTTCTCTGCGTGTTTGTAGTACTGGATACTCGGTGGCCGTAGCTGAAGACGCTCGAGTGATCGGAGGAGGGATTGAAGGGGAGACGGCCATTCCAGAGGGTGCGGCGGAAGCAGCTTCTCCAACCGCCATCGCCGCTGCGACTCAACAGCAAATATTCGAAAACCTTCGTCTTCACAAGGAAGTGAGGGAGAGCGTCCGACTTCAGCCATGGCCCATGCGACGGAAGGTTGACAAAATATTTCAGTTGATTCTTCTGTATAAATTACTTTTTAAAAAATCAGGATAAATAATAATATCGAATCATGAACTAACTATAGATGTCTTTAGTGCTCTCGGTCACAAAAATCAATTCTCATTAAACTCTTGAAACACAATACAAATCTGTACATAGTGGATAATCTCTTGAATATATTTTAGAAATCGTTTACTATGGCTTCTACTCCTACATATATACCCTGCAAGCAGGCGTGTGGCAGGGGGTGTAAACACCAAGCGTTCTAGTTACATCTATAGCTTACTGTTATCGCATACCGTTCGCGGAAAGAATGAGTCCTTAAAACGACTTGTCCTCGCTTCTATTTCTCTTATTTTACGCTCACTGTCGGATCGGTCGAAGTAGCATTAGGGTCGCATAATACGGATTACGTCTTCGGCAAATGTATGTACTTTCTCTGAATTTATCAAGCAAGCAGCCTAGCTTCTAATTTCCTTTCTTTCAAGGATTCCCAACTTGTGTCTGAGAGTATTTCCATAACGCTTGCTCTAATTTCGTTTTAATAGCAAATCTCATCGCTTTGCGCTGCACTTTCTCGAGTTCGCGGGCATTCGTTTCATGCGCTGGGTCCCATTCATTCGCGGCATATTCAAGATGGGGCCTGATTAAACTCTAACCATTTCATCTCATCCACCTACAATGCGAATTATAAAACCTCATAGCTTTTTAATCGATTTACTGCTAATTTTCGGGTTCATGAGCTCCATTTAAAGTTATTTGTGGGAATGATTCCGAAATACTCGACTGGCGCAACTACATTTACATTCATTCCACTAGTTTTTTACGGGTGATTCTGACCTGAATGTTTTCTTTCGGAGAAATTAACCGCAGAGCATTCACTTACTTTAAGATCTTCTAGTAGTTCAATCTGCGGTGAGGAGATCTTCAACTGTTACTTTGGTATTCGCAAGGCCTCCGAGTATTCACGTTAGTTGCGTCGTAATGGCATTCTGAGAGAATACGCTAGCCAAAAAAAACTCACAATTTTCGTTTCAGGAATGTATCGTCAATAGTAACACAACTCCGATCTCGGGGACGGAGTGGTTAGATCGCTAGCTTTCTAACGCTTAGTTCCCGGATTAGAGTCCAGGTTAAACGGGTTTTTACGGGCTCGGTCATGGATGTTTGTGTTCGTCCTTTGTGTCTAAGATAGTCCAAATTATTAAAACGGATGTAATTGGGGGCACCTGTTTCCGTTAAAGAAACAGTAGTAAAAACTAAATTTACATTTGCTAATTTTCGTTCTATGGAAATAGTACAGCCTACCGCTCTACTTCGTTTTAGTATGGAAAAATAAAGAATTAAACTTTATAAATTCCGCTAAAAATTTTACTATATACGTAACCCTGATCCGTGTAACTAAAGTATTATTTAGTCGGCTTTACAAGGTTTGATTCTTTATTTTTCCACAATGGAAAATTTCCACGAAGTCACGCAGCGAGCTGTCACGCATATCTTTGATACGTTCAACTATTAAATGCCAGAAATGTGTTTACCTAACGTTTAAAAAAGGTTATATTTTTATTACCGGGAAGCAAGAGCCCAGGGCTATGACAATAAGTGAGACGGCGAGGCAACGTCCTCTCAGGCGTGTCTACAGAAGAGCGCCAAAATAAATAAATTTCTTAATGTACGATTTTTCTTTAGAAACTTTCAAACATAGAAACGTTATACCATACTGTCACTCACTATTATAATCTAAGGTATATAAAAGGATAATTTCCCTTTAAAGCTCTCGTATTTCTTGTCAAATACCCCATTACCGGCAATGTTAGCTTCCATTTCCCTCCTACCCTGAAGGTTATTTCAGACTCGCGAAAGGAAAAGTAGGAAACTGAATAAGGAAAGATTGCGATGTTACAGAGACGTGCAGCTTCGAGTGTTCCGCTCTCGAGAAATAATACCGCACACCGTGCTCTCCGTGTTAGCGGAAGCTGTGATGAAAATGATCTGGCTGTGACTTATTCGGGATCTGCGCGCTCCAGAATATCATGCATCTCGACGACTGCCTCTAAATTTGCGTCCCGGCAAATTCTGACATGTCAACCGCTAATGGACGATGTTTGCGAGCTGACGTCAGCACTCGTAATCGACGACTGCTCATCGTATTTCTTCCCTAATCTTTTCCAAATCTCATCATTTGTTTTTCGGAGGCGCATTGAGAAAAACAAGCGCCTTGTTCAACGATGATTCTGTTCAACGATGATTCTGTTCAACGGCAATTAACAAAATGAAAAATCGCTGAAGATATCAGAGACATTTGGATTTTCGAAAATCGTGAACATTAATGCCGTTCATACTACGTCGGGTGATGCATCGTTAGTTAATGACAGGAATTATAATCAGGCGCGCAAGGTGCTGGATGCTACATCAAGATTAGTTATGTTTTCGTTGGATTTGACCAAGGACTTTCACGACTTTACTCTCACTTATCGTGAATAATTTTCGTGTGAGCAAAGATTATGACGATTTTGATATCTATCTACTATATTATCCATTTACTAAAAATAAAAAAATCCTAAAATTCATCTTTAGGTCCATATAAAAGTAAAATATTCAGTTTTCTCGATTTCACAGCTNCAATAGGGCGAATACTACTTTTGGCGGAGGGAGGAATAATCAATTCCGCTCATTAATGCGTCAATGACGGTTATATGAATATTTTGCTGTACTAACATCAATTTTTCAAGTTCTATGTATACGCCTACATATTTGATGATTCAAAATACCCAAATTTTCATAATATATATCCTCTTAATCAAAATTCAACGATCCTTATTTATCATTAAATGAACTAAGTGTATCTATTACTCCTACCGTAGCCTCACCGCCGGTCCAATTATTAAATCTCTTATTAAATCACTTTTTAAAATTGGATGTTTACTTACAGGAATTTACTTTTACTCGTTATTTTCATATTAAATGTGTGAGATCGTATCGTTCACCTAATGTAACTCAAACATCGATCATACCCGTGCCTCGGTAGCGCAGTAGGCAGCGCGTAAGTCTCATAATCTTAAGGTCGTGAGTTCGATCCTCACCCGGGGCAAACTTTTTATCGGCCAGTTGTTGGAGAAGACACTTTAGGTCTACACTGTCCTTCATTAATGCGTTACCTTATCAACAATTACACAAATGTGTGACATCGTATCGTTCACCTAATGTAACTCAAACATCAACAATTATTCAACTATCAACAATTATTCAAGAGATTTTTAGGCTTCCGGGAAATCAAGTCTTTAAGGCATAGACTGAACATTTCTTAGTCTGTTCTCTGCATTCTTTCGGGTTCCACCGCGATGAAGACCAGCTGAAACGCTGGCGAAACGTCGTCATTGCCTGTTGTGTACTACCGCGGTGGAACCCGAAAGATTACAGTGAACAACAGATCGCCGCGGAAACCTTCGAGCTCACATTTCTTAGTATTTTTATGGAAGGTTTTATAAGGTATTTCCCTTCTGTCTTTGGGCGAATGTGAGACAATGTTAAAAATAATTTAATACACTCCCATCGAGTGTTCCCACATAGCAAGAGGGCCAAATTACAGCACAGGGATATATTAATTAATTCAGAGTTTCCCAAACTTTTCCTCCGGCGGAACACTTTATCAATTCTATGATATCAGCGGAACACCTAGTATGTTATAACTTAATTCAAAACTGAAATTCATACAAGAATTATCATTCTTCGTAAGTTTCCGCGGAACACTTAAAAACTCTTCGTGGAACAGCAGTGTTCCGCGGAACACACTTTGGGAAACCCTGCTTTAGAGAGATGTAATAATACACCCCCTGCCATACGCTACTGGCGGCTTGCGGGGTACAAATTTAAATCTATAATGCTAATATCCACCAATACGCTTCTCGTTAGCGCTCTTAACTATGTGCAATTTTTCCATGCATATACCACAGGTGTGTTTCTCTATTACTCACTGATTCGGGTAACACTTATAAATTATTTATTACAACGTTGTACAACGTCGTACAATTATTTAGTATGACGTCGTTTTTGGCTATTTCAAACCAGCATACAAGGAAAACGTCGTCAGTACGCTTCGTTAAATCTGTTAAAGTGATAATTTCATAAAATAAGAACTCAA
>KZ308578.1:543155-604546 GCA_000376725.2 Ladona fulva | reverse complement strand
GCATATGGCGGTGATATTAGAGGACATGGTCTTATCCAAACATTACATTTGATTATCAAAAGATGTTGCCAGCTCATCAACCCATATGTTGTCAAGAGATAACAACACTGATAGCTAATTAGGCAGCGAGTTAGCCTTGAGTGAAAGCGGTCCCTGGTTCAATTCCCGGCGGGGACCCACGTTCCTCAGTTTTTGAAGCACTTTCAACAACACTACTACTACGATAAAAACACGTCCACTATGAACCCTCGCTTTAAACATTCCTCTGGTAATCAAGGTATCTATATTTTTTCCTGGTCCACTTATAGAAAGGTTTGAGAGGTGAGGAAGGAAGTCAAATCTCACATTAGTATAGAGTTTTACGTAAAATTTTAAGGGCCCTAAGGAAAGAACGGAAAGCGTGAGAATATTCTCAACCGTAATTCGCTAATGACGATTTATGGCGAAAGATGATTGCTCGAACCGATAGTCGGGGATCTTTTTTCGTAAAACGATGAATAATTTTCGAACGGATAGCTCGAGGCGCGAAGTTTTCGAAATTAGGACGCGGTGTTCCTTCACACCGTGCTGTACGGCAGCTTGCGAGTTACGAAATTATATGTTATTAAATGTAAATTAATCGAGAGGTAAAAGGACAATTAGCATAATTATAGAATAAAAGGTGTGAAGAATAGCGACATGACTGGGACTCGAACCCAGGTCTCCCACTTTCCGGGCAGGTATTCTAACCACTGAACTACCACATTTAATTAGCTACACTGTTTGGGAGACCTGGGTTCGAGTCCCAGTCATGTCGCTATTTTTCGCACCTGTTATTCCTTGGGTTTCAGCCGCACGGCTCTTCCGTGCTAAGTTATTTAACTTTCCCTAATAGTATTAACAATCACGGGAAAATGGAATAAACGTAAATATTCATATTCCTTATGGTGCGTTCTTTACTTTTGTCAAATTCCATAAAATTTTTTTAAATAGTTAACGAGAAACTAAATTTCATTAAATGATGATTATCGTTGACAAAAATCGTATTTCTTGCACCTCCATACTGAAAAAAAATCGTAAGCCAATGGGTGAATAAGATCAAAGGATTTTCATTCTCTTAAAGTTCAAGTCCTCTTCAAGTCCCTTAAAAACTCGGAAGTCCAATTGTCTCGAAACAATGAGGATGCTTGCACGGAGTCGGCTCAGTCGTTCGTTGTCACTTGTCTCACCAAGATTCACTATCTTAGGTACGTCTAGTCCAGAGGGCCAAGGCTTATGTCCGCCGTCACGAAGGAGAGTTACAGGAGCGTCTGGCACATGGGAAAACAACGCGTGACCTCTTGGCAAGAGTGAATCTTCTCATCGTGAAGGTAATACAAGGATTGTCTTCGTGTCGCGATGAAAAAAGAATAGAATGCAGCGAACGCGACGAGATATACCGCATAAATATGGCTAATACGGCGCATCTTTGCACCGAAGAATGCGCTCGCGTGATTCTTCCGTTTCATTACGTGATTCCCTTAGGGAAATAAAGCTGTATCTGATAAATATAAGATGACTTTACCACTGATGTAACGCGTATTATGTATCCTTTCTTATTTGTTGGGTAGTAATACGTTCTTATAATACTTAACCACAATCATTATGGAGGCTAATTTTTTTATTGAAATCCCATTTGACAATTATATTTTTATGCAAATTTTTACGCAACAAACACTTAAACTCAATTCTGATGTACGTTTATATATTTTAGACTTATAATTTAATCTCGCTTTCCATGATTTTCTTCACTTGCTTTTCACATTACGACTGGCATTTTGTAAATGTATAATTAAGCTGTGGTAAATAAAATTTGTAATAATTTACAAAACTAGGAAAGATGATATTTTTAATGCAGCTTATCTCCTCATATGTATTAACATAAGTTAAAATGTTTAAAATGAGGATCTACGCATTTAATGAGTTAGTAGGGAGAATCTGAAATTCGAATAGTTAACGAAAATTAACTTAAATTAAAATGAAGACAAATCTAATTTAAAATTTGTGTACATATGCGCCTCATGGAAGCTGCTTTATACAAGGAATCTCTACTCTCCCTTGTTTATAACTGAAAATATGGCATTAAACTTGAAAAAACAACGTTCCTCAAACAAGGAAAAGGGTTTAGGTGACTTGGCACGGTAAGGCGTGCACTTACGAAAACTCCCAAGGAGAAACGGACATGAAAAAAGTCTGACGGAACCGGGACTCGAACCCGGGTCTCCCAATTTTTTTTCGGACATGAAAAAAGTCTGACGGAACCGGGACTCGAACCCGGGTCTCCCATTCCAGAACGGTTCAGGTGGAATAGCTCAATGGATAGAGCAACCGACCGGCAATTGGGAGACCCGGGTTCGAGACCCGGTTCCGTCAGACTCTTTTCATGTCCGTTTCTCCTTGGAAACGTTCCTCAATGCTAGCTGCAATTTGTTAGCAATCCACCGCATTGGTAAAATTCCGGAACATAGCTAAAATGGCCACAACGGTGAAAATAATGTAGAGAAAATACATACTATAAAATTGGAGGATGTTTAGTAGCTTTTGATAGGAGAGCCCTATTACTGAATTTCGTCCGAAACTCAGATTTTATCCTTTTTCTTCCCTAGCATTGGCAGCATTTGAAAAGAGAGCTGATCAACGCAGCAGCTTTTCTGATTCCATGGGAACATCGAATTAAGGAAATCGAATCTCATTTTGGGTCCGTGGTGGCTTCGTACTTCACCTTCCTGAGATGGCTCTTTTGGGTCAATACAGTCATTGCCACTCTCCTCATAGCCTTTGTCATCATTCCAGAGGTAAGAAAAAAGATATTTAGAAAACGAGATGATCAAGTTAACGAAAAATGAGACGACCACGCCCAGCAAGCTGCAAATACTGCGCAAAATTTTAGCACTCTTCGAATAAATTTTTCGCTTTCTGAGTAAGATGTTTTAAGATAAAACAAATAAAGGCATGAATACGAACACCCGACCAGTTAACATTAAAATTACATTCGGAGAAATTAAAATAGCGATGGCGTTTAACCGCGAGGTCAAGGACTCCGGATCAAAATTACATGTCTTTGAAAATGTGCCGTTTACGATTACGCAGAATTTGTAAGAAATTGTGTGTTGATGCTGCTAACCTATCCTGACGAATTTAATTGTTGACAATATATATTTTTTCTTTCCCATGGAATATTTTTCATTTTTCTTAGGTATGGTAAAAAGAAAAATATCTTTCGTTTACTTCGTCTCAGTTTTATTCATGGCTGTGATTATAGAAAAGCTACTGAGGTATGTGTTATGTGAATAATGGCATTTAATTAGGTCTCCTCTTTTTGGATACTACGAAAATTGTTAATCGTAGAGTCATTGTGCTTCTCTTACGGGACTTGTTTTGCTTATAGCATTCTGTCTCAGTGAGGAAAGCAAGGGCAAAATACCTCACTCCTCATTTTGCCTAGTTGCCTCATTCCCCTCTCCAAAATTACCGTAGCTAGTGGTGGAGGGGATGAGGTTCAAACCAACCTTCGTGATGAAGACTGTAGAGACAATTATGCAGAAATATTAACAGTGAAAAGGTAAGTTACCAGCTTATGACACACAAAATTGTGATCTTCAAAGTAATACTAATCTGCAACTTTCTCAGGCTTCTCTCCTGCTGATGATAAACTAATAGAAACGATCAAAAAGAATGAGAAGTTACTGCGTAAATACGAGTTAGTTAGTAAAAGCAGTAATCGATACTAAAATCAGTAATCAGTGCTGAAATATATAATATTATTTTAGAACAACTTGCGCAAATCAACATGAAAGTAATCTGATTCCAAAAATGTTCGATTCGTGGATATCTTACACTTACAAAGGTATCTCAAGAGGGGCGTTTTATTGGCTTGGTGGAATGTTACTCCGGATTTTACTCCTATTACGAATGAAATACTATAACATCAAAGTGATATCTTGAGTAGGAAAGTCTTTCTTACCATTTGGAGTTGAAGTTCTTGGTTCAAAAGAGCACTTTGTAAAGTATTTAGCCTGAAGGCCGGTTGGGACCTCATCCTCCTACCACCAGCTACGAATAGCTAGGAGAGGGAGATGAGGCTTACGAGGCAAGATGAGGAGTGAGGTAGTTTGCCCTTGTCTTTCTCACTAAACCAGAATGCTATAAGCAGAACATATTAGTGAAGTACAATGACTCCATGATGAGAAAATAAAGACTCTTAGTCTTAGAGTAACACTTTTGGTAACCTTGGATGATGAGGAGTGAGGTAATTTGCCCTTTAATATTATTATCCTTGGAAAGGCTGCAATATGGAATCTACTCCATGGTGGCAACCGTATACATAATTATACAACATTCATCGATAATAATTTAACAATAGTAGCCCTAGCTGCTATAACCTAACCACTATAGTAGTACAGAACCCAATAAAAAAATCGGGTATAAGTAGGCTAGATTGCAATAATTGTAGCACCGCATATATGGGTCAAACGAGGAGGAGCATTATCAAACGAGCAGCTGAGCATAGCAATGCCTTTTTTAATTCGGACGGTCACATTTTGCATTTTGCTCTTGCTTTCCTCACTGAGCAAGAATGCTATAAAATCGGAACGAGTCCACGTTAGTGAAGCAAAATGACTCTACGAGTAATACTTTTCGTAACATTGCATAAGGAGAAACCTTAATTAATGCCATTATTCAGCATAACCCATGCCTCAGTAGCTTTCATGTTATCACGGCCCAAGGTGTATATAAATCTCTATTGTCCGTAAAGCATCTGTAAGCCCGAAGGCCGGTTGGGACCTCACCCCCTCTACCATCAGCTACGAATAGAACAGAATACGTCTTTATTCAGGGCGAGATTGAGATTAAAAACTCTATTCTTACATCTAACTTTTTGTCATGTTAAGATTGGATAAAGATAGAGAAAAATAGTAATAAAAATAGAAAAAGAAGAAACTACAAAGTGGATTTAAAAAAACCTAAGCACAAAACTTAGGAAAAAATGTCCACTGCAGGAAAACACCCGCAGGAAGGGGGGTTTAAGAAACCTGCGAAACCTACAGATAGTGATAGCTAAATATTAAATTTAAATTCAAAGAAAATATTTTTCTGTGACCTGAAAATAAAACATTAACAACGATACGAAAAAGCGTACAATGGCTTGGCAAAGTGTCCATACCAGAAGACATTGAGCATTGAAAGTTAAATAGGAACAATAAAAACTTTGATGTTTAAAATATACAGCACAAAGCTAGGAGCTAAATATAGTTAGAAGAGGGAAATGAATCTTACGGTGCATGATGAGGAGTTAGGTAGTTTTCCTACTAGTTTCCTCACTGAGCAGGAACGGTATAAACAGAACATATTAGTGAAGTGCAATTACTTTACGTGTAACACTTTTCGTAACATTGCATAAGGAGAAACTTTAATTAATGCCATTATTCAGCATCACTCATACCTCCGTAGCTTTCGTATCATCACAGCCATGAACAAGACTGAGACAAAAGTATATAAAAGATGCATTTTTCTATATCCCGCACCTAAAGACAAATGATAAATATTTCATTCATCAAGATATGGTAGCAGGACCAAAAAGGAGCATTACGCGAGGTTTTTATGGTAAAAATATCTGATAGTTGTATGATTTTAAAATAATTATAAAATATTTATTTGATCCTCGTCCATCTGATACCGCTCTTTCATGTTGAGCGGCACAGTGGTGCTATGAATTTACCCTTCGTTGCAGCTTCTGGTGGGTCGCGAAGACGAAGACGAGAGGAAAGCGAGGGGCGGAACGTTGGACGTCAGGAAGGAGATGCTTCCGGAAGAGAAGGCGGTCGCCACCAACCTGCTGACGCTCTGGGACTTCGAGGGCGCTCTCAAGTACTCCCCCATGTTCTACGGTTTCTACTCGAATCGTGAGAAGACTAAGGGCTACAGGATTCCCTTCGCTTATTTCATGACGGGACTCGCCGTATACGTTTACAGCTTCGTGGCCACTCTTCGAAAGTGAGTCTCTGTCACGCATGTTACGTGCATGAGTGTGGTCTTCCGGATAATCCTATGAATAAACTCGTCCTTAAACTTCCGCACGAGGGTTTCTCCGCAGATCTTTGAGCAGGTTGTACAGAGAGGAGGACCGGATTGAGATGGCAAGAAAAAGGACGCGACCGCCAGAGGGCACGACCAATAGGAAGTCAATGCCTGAACATCGGATGTTAAAATGAACGCCTCAGACTCGATAAATAGTATTCAAAATCGTCAAATTACACATTAAAAGTACGAGAAGATAAATTAAAATATAATTGACGAAGTATTGGGCATGTTTATCGATGATGTCGCATTTAAGGTGGATTAAATAAAGGATAATTTTATTATTAACTCACCGGAGTGCATAGTGTGCTAGCGCTCCAACCCCAAGGTCCCGGGTTCGAATCCCAACTTGTCGGATTATCCAGTTAGGGATTGTGTGTTCGTCCTTTGTTACTCTTTGAATCCCACCACTGTAATGGTCCAGTAAATGGATGTTTGTGGGGGCATTGGGATATAAATGAATTTGTTTAATAATGATTTAGGGAACTAAGTCAGTGATAGCTAAATTTTACATTAAAAATTCAAAGAAAATAAATGTCTGTAACCTGAACAGAAAACATCTACAATGAAAGGAAAAAACCACACAATGGCATGGCAAAGTGTCCATACCAGAAGACATTGAGCATTGAGAATTAAATAGGAACAATAAAAACATAGAAGTTAAAAATATACAACACGATGCTAGGAGCTAAAAAATAGTTAGAAGAGGGAAATGAGTCTTACGAGGCATGATGAGGAGTGAGGTATCCGGGCTAATTATGAGGAGAGGATGCATAGGAATGATAAGAAAACACGAATAATCCCAACTTTCGCTTTCATTTCCATGTTCGCAATTTACGTAAGAAAAACAATGTTTTATTTATTGCGCGCACATTCCGTTATTTTCGATCGTTTCATGGACTTAAAAGTTCTCTTAACTCGACCGCGGATCTTCTTAAGGGCAATGTCATTTTTGTCGTATTCCCAGTGCTTCTGTTCTGCTTGTATTAGAGCGCGAAAATATTGTTGATTGTGTTTGAATTTTTTTTTAAAGACGGCTGAAAATATCGGTAAAGAGGGAAAAATCACACATAACAATATGATAATATTATAAATGAATTATCGGAAGTTCTTTGTGATCTTAAATTAAACTTTATATTACGATGAAGAGAATCGAGATAGTCGAAATGTCGTAAAGTCAACAACTGCGCCAGCGAGTTAATGTTACCACAGGAAGCCCGTGCATCTGAACGATCACTGCCAAGGTAATCTGAAGAAAGTATTTTCCTTTTACATAAAATGGATCGTGATACCCAATTCTGTTAACTTAAGTGAATTCATCCCGGAAAAGGAGACGAATAATAAACATCGAATCTGCCGCAAGATCGAGTGTAGACTTTATACAAGACTAAACATGTATATCTGCAGTTCCGCTGCGCAACTTCTTACGGTTAGCTGTACAACCTCCTATCCTACGGAAAAACTTCAATCCTTTTTTCGTATCCCTCAGATAATATAATTCTGAAATATATGCTAACATACATTGAAAACTACCACTTACGCTGGTCTCTAGACGGTCAAGCATTTATCTGGGAATGAGAAGCATTCATGTTCATAATTAGCTGTGCGCAGTACTTAAGATTGCTCGAATCTTGTACTCCTCCGCTTTGATATCTAACTTTGATTCAGATCGAGGCCGTCTCATTCATTCAAAATTATATTAGAGATTCGCAGATCTCTAGTATAATATAATATTAAGGTGACGACAGTAGCGATGAATAAATTATGAAATAATAACAATATATGTAACACTTCGATGGTCTATCGGAGTTTATATATCACTTTTTGAGGTCCATTTTGATACGGAATTCTCTCCTCGTGGTGAGATACTGTTGAATTACGATTTTGGAGACAACCACTTTCACTTCGACTTCGAGACATTTATGTCATTCAGGTCCATATGGGTTGAGACTGTTCTTAAGTTGGCGCTTAGAAATAAAGTCAATACAAAAGTCGATATGTCACTCGTAAGATGAATGACATGATATGGCACCCTCCAGAGTTATTCCACCGGACTTTCGTCATAAAATATGAGGAAAAGCTTATATCAACCTAAACGGGTGTTTGACTTTGGTAGTTGCTTGTTTGCTGGACTTTAGGAGTTTATGTACTTGAGTGCAAAAATTCTCGAAAAATCATAAAACTTATTCAATGATCTGATCTGAAATTAATAAGATAAGACATAGAGAGGACAAGTTGACAGTAGCGCGCGTAACGTATAAACAATTCCCACTTATTGATTCAATTTTAACAAAATGGTTTTCAGCTTCTTTCGAGGCTTTTAACTTATTTTCGTTGATTTCGATTTCTCCCTCTTTCTTGGTGTTTCAGCAATATCAGAAAAAGGGTTCTTTACCTTCGTCGGAGTTTGGCCTCCTTTGTGTTGATTGAAATATAAGACATACCAAAATTTTGGATCAATTTCCGGCAATATCTGTTTAAGCCAACTGTGGCTGTGTGCGAATTATCTTTCATAACGTAAATTAAGATATCGTCTGGAAAATACGGGTAGTCAGCAATAACTGTACGAGGGAATCACATAAACAGCCTCAAATTAGTATATGTACTCTTTACTCCTAAAATGTAAGGACTTTTAAAATTATAAGCATTCATTTTTAATGCGATCAACAGGTTGTTTGCGGTCTAAATCACTATATAATAATTTCATCAAAGAAGAATAATTGTTTATCGAAATAAATATTATTTATGAATACAAAGATATATTTTAACCAAATAAATTTCGCTTATACTCTCAATATTTAAAAACATGTAATTGACTAACAATTGGCTTCTATGGAATGTTGCATGTCTCGCAGAAATGCCTCGAAAAATTACCATATTTTTATTTTTAGCATCCACAGCAAATTCCTCTTAAATATGTCTGGAGTATAAATGGAAATATGTAGTCTGGAAATAATTAGAAATTCTAGTTGCTATAACGCGCGATCAATACTTCTTTGAAAATATCTCTACTAAAATACGGGATATGTACTCAATTCCGATTTAAGAGGATAAACCCGATCAAATTACCCATAATCCTTAGCGGAACGGGAAAATATATATCCTTAGATAATTCTGGCTTTATCTGCTGTTCAGAAATGTCACGAAATCGTAGGAAGTTAATAGATAGCATCACCTACCGACAAGGATCGATGGCTCTGCCAGATCATTTCGCCATCACAATTTTTCTTCCCTCTTTGATTGTGTGATATCCGACTTCTATTTGCAGAATGGCAGAAAACTCACGAATGAGCAAACTCTCGGAGAAAGACGACGAGTGCGTATTTTCCTGGAAGCTGTTTACAGGATGGGATTACATGATTGGGAACGCTGAGACGGCTCAGAACCGAGTGGCGTCCATTATCCTGGGCTTCAAAGAAGTCCTCCTGGAAGAAAGGGAAAAGCAGAAGGATAGAAGAAAGTAAGATATCACTATCCATCCAACTCTGGCTCATTCCACAGACTCAAGCGATGATATAGTTTATATATATTAAATATAACATCACATATCTCCCAAGATATGGGATGTTCCTTATTTATTTTCCCACCTCATCCTTATTATTGTTTGCTCATGTACAATGTTTCTCCCGCTATCTTTTATAGTAACTAATGTTCCGTTCTTTTTATATTCCATCAGATCCCATATATATTAAGTATAAAGTTTGTGTGTGTGTATGAGTGGGTCTATATGTGTATATTCGCTTAAAACTCGAGAACCTTATGTCGCACAACTTTCAAACTTTGAAGATTATTAAATGTCTTCCCCGGACAGATAATAGGTTACTTTTTATTCACCTAACTGTCCCCGGTTCGACTCCAGACGTTTAACACATTCACTGCGGATGCCTCCATTTCCAATGCATTTATCACTCCAACGGTGGACCGCACTGAATGTCTTAAAACTGTTTCCATAAGAAATGCGTGTAAAGCTCACTTTTACCGCTTGCATGGTTTATTCCATTTGCAAAATTAAATCACAGAGAATAGCCGTACGAAATCGAGACAAACACCAAAAGAGGGGAAATTGAATGAAGATTCTTATTCTGCTCCTGGAACATCGCTTTCGATTGGAAATTGCGAGAATTTTGATAAAATAGACGACCATTTTGTGACACTTTTTGGTTGTAAACAACCGGCCCCCTGACGACTAATTCCACTGTTGAATCCGAGCTCATGCATTTTAGTTCACTTTTATCGCTTGCATAGCTTGTTTCTTTTACAAAATTAAATAGAAAAGAATAGTCGAGGAGAGCATCTAGAGAAGGGAAATTGAAATAAAGATTCTTATTTTGTACGTCGAATATTGTTTTCCGTTCAAAATTGCGAGAATTTTGATAAAATGATCGAAACATTTCTAAAATTTTGAGGAAGTAAACAAACCGCCTCCCTGACGTCTAATTCCATAGTTGTATCCGATCTTCTGCCTTTTCGTATAAAAATACGTTGGAAATTGAGGCCCGGTGAGAAATGTTGGTTTATCTTTTGTGAAAATAGGATTACTATATTTGATTCCCTCTCTATTTTCCCTGTTGAGAATCAACGGGCACTTCAGCTTGTGTTCTATAAATTTATACATGAATCGACCAAACCATTTTCGTTCAATTTCTCTTCTTCACTACACTGTCCCTTTCGTCATAGTTCCAATGTCCTATTTGTTTCCTTTTCAGCTTAATTTGGTGCTCTGTACATGCTTCTCTCACTATAGTGTTTACGCTTCTCCGTTTTCCTTTCATAATTTTATTGATCATTCCCATTATTCAGGGCTTTCTAATTTTATGTATGATTTCCGGATAGTCAACAGAATAAAACGCATACGCCTTTGGAGAAAGCAGTCACGAGTTTGATTGCCGGAGGGAGCCCTTATTCGCCAAATGACCTTAGCTGTGGAAGCACTTTTAGAAATACTTCTACAACAATTTTATTTTACTCTTAATAATAAAAATATTGCTATTACAGTTTTATTTCACCTGACTTTTCCAAGAACTATTTTAACACTTAGGATCCCGGATAGCCAAGTGAGTAACGCGTTCGCCTTTGGTGAAAGCGATCCCGAGTAAGATTCCCGGTGGAATCTCATACGTGCGAAATGGCCTATGCCAAGGGTGGCGAACCTATGGCACGTGTGCCAAAAGTGGCATGCAAAAGAACATTTTTGGCACGCAGAACTCTGACTGCAGTATTCTTGTTACGTATTCTACACCTAAAAATGAGATAGATGAAATAAATATGGATTCTTCTGAATATCAATCATAATTAATGATTATTTACGTCAATTGCTACATCGTTGACAAAATAAAATTGATAATAACGCCATCTCACTCTATGGGATGTAACCACATGGTCCTTTATATATATTAAATATGGCACTCTTGCCACAGAAGGTTTACCATCTTTGGCCTATGCTGTAGGAAAACTTTTAACAAATATTATAACAATTTTCCTGACGACGCTGTTAACTCACCACAAAATCATTCAGAAAGAAAAATAATATTCAAAATAATAATTTTCATTATTTTTATAACATTAAATCTATAAATATATTTATAACATAAAATGTCAACAGTTTACATGAATAGCAACAAATCGCGTAAGAATTGCCTTTATACGACTTTTACAACGAAACTGACTTCAAAATATTTGTGATTCGTGTGTGAGTTGTGTAAAAGTATTGGGAAACATATTACTTTTGTTCAACTCGACCACACCTTTTTCCAAAGGAAATGTTCCTCTAACGTGATTTTAGTCGAGGCAAATCCAAATTTCTCGAAACCAATAGACTTCCCCTAAGGTTTTGAGAGAGAATAAAGCTAGAGGAAAACGTCCTGAAATTCCGAAACGACCCAAAAACGCATAAATCAAGCGAGGTTTAATGCAAGTAGCTCCTGTGATCTAAAATCCAGGCACATACAACATGCACCTGCTGCGATCCTTTCCGATTGATTTACGAAAGGAATTAATTAAGACGTGAACTTAAAAAATGGGCGATAAATCTGAGGAAACTCCACATCTCGAGGGCTGGATATAGGCATTTTACTGCGAATTCTTGAGTTCGACGTGTCATTTAGGTTTGAGCAAACTCCTGAACGAGGAAGAGAAAATATAAACTGCTTTACGGGAACGACGACCATTTCCATCCCAACACCAGAAGATGTGGATTTTAAACTTGTTGGGGGGGGGGGGTGAAACTCTTCGGAAGATATTGCCCACGAACGCAAAATTTAAAGTCTAAAATCAATTAAGAAAGTTCTTCCGTCTGCCGTATTTCGCGAAAGATTGAGTTTTTGAGATTTTATGTGTAAAAATGTCTCGAAAAACTAAAATTAGCTTTATGTGTAGATATACAAGAGTAGGCGAAGGGAATAGGAGATGAAATATATTCGGGAAAACATTAAGAAAAATCAGTAAATCCCACAGTCTGGAGTCCGTAAAACAACACTAAACCCGTCGTAATTTTATGTCCGAATTTATATTGAAAAATAAGATTGAGAAATAAGATACAACCTAGCGAATAATAAGATATTTTAGTACTGAAATGCTAAATCTTACCAAACGACAAAGTATTTTTCAGAATGGAGCGCGTATATAATCATAGATGTCAATTTATTTTCGAAAATGTAGCTAGATGCGCTTTAAAAGTAACTATTAAGTCGCTAAACTCCGAAAAATGTCGTTTAAAAGTAGTTCAAAAATAAAATCGCTTTCAGTTCTTCCTGGCATGGTTTTTTGGTAGGTCTCCATCACGTAAAGAATGAAAAGTTGCATCTTTTCATTTTAAAAAATAGCAAAAAAATCGCTTCTATAAATGGGGAATCATTTAATGAATTACAAAAATTACATTTATAGTATGATTATTATGTCTTTTATCAAACGTAAGTAATGTTGCTTCAATTCAAAATAAGGCAAACTTAAAATATTGTATTAAGAGTAAGTAGAGGAGGGTAGACATAACTGAACGCGTTATATAGAGTACATAATATCGCCAACAAAAAGGAAAAAGTCGCTAGATTTAGCGACAAAATCGCTAAATTAGCAAATATGTATATGGTGCGGAATTCTAACAATTGATCACTCTCGAATAATACGCGGCTCACCACTGATTTATTCACGGCACACCATTATCGCAGCATATCGGCTTGGAAGTACTGCTTTCAAGTATTCAGCTCGAAGGCCGTTTTGAACCTCAAACACCATTAGCTACAGAAAGCATTGTAGAATGAATAATTTTGGGTTCTCGGATGGCCAAGAGCCTATGGTCAATGCGGTCTCGAGATCGATTCCTGGAAGGGTTCCATATGTGTGTAATGACCTCAGCTGTCGATGGACTTCAAAAATATAGAGGGAATGAGGCTACCTATGCAAGATGAGGAGTGAGGAATCATCCCCTCGCTTTCTCTACTGATCCAAAATGTTATTAAAGGAAAACGTCCACGCAATTGCAGTAATATGATAAACCTACCATAGACATATACAAATAACCCCAACTAAGTTAGCTTAGAGAAGATTTACCAGATTTACTTCCTTGTAGGGAATATTTACCAAAAACGCATAATTCTATATTATAAAGATATACTATTTCATCAAAGTTGTCGCAATTTCGAATGATAAACTGTATTGGATGATGAGAATAAGTTAGTCAAATTTTCTTTCGTATGGTACTCCCGATTTTGCAAGAGAACTTCTGATTGAATTTAACAAGAGACAGAAGGCCTGCAAACGAAGCACGAATTTCACATGTATATAGAAGGAAGCCACTAACAGCGAATGAATACGGCTGTGATTATTATAACAGATAGTGACTCGAACGCAAACATTTCGCTATCGAGCATAACATTCGGAAATCGAATCCTCCGTTTAAAAACAGCAAACTCGCATGTCTCTATCCCGTCTGTCAGATCTCTCATTCCTAACGATCTATTTCAGTTGGAAGGTGATTGGCCTGCGCGTGCTAGTCAATATTTTAGTCCTCTTCTTGCTGGCCTCATCTGCATACGCCGTGGTCCTCGTGGTGAGGAGGTCTACCCAAGCCACATCGAAAGACTCTTGGTGGAGACAGAATGAGATTACTGTGGTTTTATCCCTCATCTCCGTCGCCTTCCCCGTCCTCTTCGAGCTTATTGGATTCCTGGAGAGCTATCACCCACGGAAGCAGCTACGAATACAGCTGGCGAGGTGAGAACGTACCTTCAAATGAACTGCTTTAAACTACTAAAAACTAGTAGAAAAACCGCGGACTCATAATTATCGATGCAAGTGTTGCATATGACTCATTTAGAATTAAATGATTTTAAGAAAAAATTTATAATTCAGAGTATGATAATAATGATTTTAAAAGTTCTCTGAATGCTTCTGTGAACTCAGCTTCTTTTAGAAATCATTGTCGTATCTTATATTATAAAGTAGTGTGGGTGTATGTATGTTTATCTGCCCAATACTCGAGAACCAGAGCTCGCACGACTTCATCATAAATTTCTTCCCAGATAAGAAAGGTAGGCTATTTTTATCCATCTAACTGTCCCCAGTTCGACTCCAGGCGTTTAAAACTGTTTCCATAAGAAATGCAAGTAAAGCTCGCTCTCATCGCTTGCAAGGTTTATTTCATTTGCAAAATTAAATCAGAAATGATAGCCGCACGAAATCGAAACAAGAGCCAAAAGAAGGGAAATTGAATGAAGATTCTTATTTTGGCCGTGGAGCTTTACTTTCGATTCGAAATTATGAGAATTTTGATCAAATAAACGAAAATATTCTAAAATTTTGAGACTGTAAACAAACCGTTTCCTTGACGACTAATTCCCTTGTTGAATCCGAGCTCATACATTTTCATATTTTCCCCTTTGAGAATCAACAGGCACTTCAGCAATAAAATTGTCGAAACTTGTGGCGATCAGAAAAAGTTATCATTGAAACAAATCACTTTTCTCTGAATTATTATCAATAATAAGTTTCAGAAAGGTATAATTTGTCGATCGAATTAAATAAACCGAATAAAACATTTTAATTCTGTTTAGTTTTAAATCACTGGCGCGAATCATGAGCAAAATGTGAACTTTTTTCAAATAAAAATTTATATGATATATTATTATTACATATTTCACACTATGAATTCGTAAAGTCGAGGTTAAGCGAAAGTTTCTAACGTGAGGTTTACCTCTATCTGAAGGAGCAGTAACAATCTGTCAAATCTCTCTCGACATTCTACCAGTTAGGCAGACCCACTATATGAGAAAAAATATTTCACTTTTTTATTACGTCATAAATTGACAGAAAGCCCTCTTCATTCTTTTCCGTTAATTTAGTATCTCACCACGATAGCAGTCACGGGATCCACCTTCATAATAACAGATGGCAAATCGGTTTTCAGCATGCAGCATGATTTCGTTGATCGTTTATTGATCCGCAAACTCTGGACATAATCTGAAAGAAAAGAAAGAATTAGATAAGGAGTTTCATCAAATATTGAAATACACCGTCGGCTTGAAGCCGTGTAAACGTTGATAAATTAATCAGACTCGTGGTAAAATTATACGGCTGTAAAAAATCGTCACCTTGACGACCATAGAGGCGCAGTTGAAGTCGACACTAATATCAATTCATCCGGAAGATAGAGCAATACCAACGCATCGGAGTATCGAGTTATCCGATATTTAAAGTATAACAAATGTAATACCCGAACGTTACTTGAATTTTTAGACTCCCTCATATACTTTAATATTAGTGATCTTCCCATTTATCAACAAATTCAATGAATCACTACGACAGATTTTGGAACTTTCTGGGAGTCTCATGCGAATTTACGTATAAAATAATGGAAAAGTAAAGAAAAGAGAGTTGGCAGAAATTTTAATTTATGGAATGAACATCTCGACGTCAGAGCAAAATATACTCAAACCCTAACTCGATTTTCCTCTTTGGGTACGCCGGGTACTTAAGCTCGTAAATTTCAAACTACGCACCCATTATTATCAACTATTCGCAAACGAAAACCTACGATTGCGCTTTACCACTGTAATATAAAAGGCGCCAGTTACAGCGAACTCAGCGGCGCGCGACGTCGCTTTAACGAACTGAAGGAGGCGTAAATTCGAATTATTATGGCCTCGGGCACTTTCGAAGCTCACTCCGAAGAACTGGTGTTCCTTTTTTCTCTTCCCCTATCTCTCCTCTGAAACTACGTACTATTTCAAGAAGCTTCAGAATGGAACATGAGTCTCCATTTCGTTCCTACAGACACCGTTAAGTTTAGGCCGCAGAATTCCCCGTGACGTAGGAAGATCACTCTTGTCGTCACTCCACATCGCGCCCTTTATTTATAGGATTGGTCTCACGCACACACCCGCAGTAAATTGGTCGCAAAACTGCATGTTATACCTCAATGCCATGATGTTTAGGAAGTGCGAGTACTTCTCCGCGAAGACTCGCTGTGAATATGTTTTTCTGGGGAGGTAAAATGGGGTTAAAATGGTCTTCGGCTCGCCAACTAAGGAACACGTGGTTACAGAAGTAAGTGAGTTCTTGCAGTATTTCTCTCAGACTGAGACTGGACGACTAAGACTATTTTCCGGTGCACTATCATAATGTATTTTGTTTTCGTCCGACGGATTGGATCCCCACATGTGCGTTCACAGTAAAATGTGACAAAACACTACCGAAAAAGATTGAACATTTTCACTTATTCCAACTCCATAAACCTACAGTAGATCCGGAAATAACCACAATCGAAGAACTCATTGGAATTATTAGGAGGTGCTAATGACAATTTCATGAAAGCAGGACCCACAATTAACTTTATAATTTCGTATTCACCAAGAGGAAAATTTCTATCGCTTAGATCAGAGTTTCCCAAACTTTTCCTCCGGCGGAACACTTTATCAATTCTATGATATCAGCGGAACACCTTGGTTACTTTTTCTGTGAGTAAATATTAGTAATAATCGATTTCATTAAAGTAAGAGTCAAGGGTTTATTGAAAACACAATCTTCTCATATAATCAAGAGCCCCTGATTTTTTAAATATGTTATAACTTAATTCAAAACTGAAATTCATACAAGAATTATCATTCTTCGTAAGTTTCCTGGCTTAGATCATTCTAAAGGCCTGAAATATTGATTTTTCATTTTCCATCTCTATAATGTCCTAAATCAATGTAACGCATCGGAACATGTACCTACGAATTCCTGATAACCTCTATCGACATTCTTGCATCAGATTAGGGGTTCGATTAGGAAGAGTATTAGAGCCAATCATTCTTTAACTTTAATACGTCCTTACGAAATGCATGATTTTGTTGTCCCATATCCGTTTGCTAAATTGTTGTAATACTTATAACCTCGCAGCTGAAACAATTTGTATAAATGTTGCCTTATTCGATCAGAAGACGCTATTGTGGTTTAAACATAGGAGCTTGAAGTTTCAGCCAGTAAAACTGTCATGGATCCTTGAAAGATTACATTTTGGCCATTTTTATAATAATTTAATAATAAAAAGGGCTCGCGAGCAGTTAAATGTTTACGAATCTATTTCTTTCAATACGAATCGAGCTCAATTCCTTGTAAAGTCGTCAATTTGATTCAAGGCACTGCATTGATAAGCTTTAGTGTTGAATGCACGACAACTTTAAATGAACGTCTTCGAAACGATTTAAACATAAATTTCTGTGTTCATGATAACTAATCAGACATATCTAAAATAAAACAAGGAAAACTGTAGTATTATTGGGCTATAGTAATAAATTATGGCCTTTTAACAATTCTATCTCCAGGCTATCCTCCGATAAGCCGTGTATAAGAAAGTGAATCTTATGTGCATACGTATAAACATTCGGCAACAACCAAAATTTTAATAATTACAGCGCCATTTTCCTTATCAGCCGAAATTTTTTTCAAAAAAATATATTTTCAGTCCTCTTCCGAATCTAGTTGACTGAGTTCACGGAAATGTTCACCTTGGATTAATACTCGAAGACGAAATTTGTAAAATAATTACAAAAACTACTGTTTTTTCCATTTATACAATAACTTTCTTGAATACTAATTTTTTCATTGTAAAAAACACTATATTCAAAATATATCAACCCTCATTTCTTTCTTTCTTCATTTTTATAATGTTACTAATATTGACTGGCTAATTCTAAATTATGTAAACATTTCCCTAGGAAAATTGGTTCATGATAGGTTAGGACCAGATGTATATGTGGGGTTTTTCTTGTCCTTGCAGGTATCTATATCTAAATACCATTCCCATTAGTATTGATGATGATTGTTATTGTTAAATAATGATCCATTACTATCTGTTTTATTCTTATTATGTCATTATGCTGTATCATTACCATATTTGTCATAAGCATATTAACATGAATAGCAGGTTGGGTTACGGCAAATGAAAGAAGCCAGCGTTTAATAGAATTAGCACTTTAATCTGACAAACAACGAAAAAGAAGGATAAAGCTTGACTAAACTTCAAGATTCCCTCGACACACTGCACATGTTACCCTCTCTCAAGTCCCGTTAGTTTTTCCCCCACCACTCTCCCTTGCACTAGCAGACATTCGACAATCAAAAGGAGAAAGTATACTGCTACAGCTGCTACACATGTATAATCAAATTTTATCCCATTTACTTTTATGGCAGAATACCAAGAGCAGGTTTTCTCAACCATTTCCAAGGCATTTACCACTGACATAAATATTAAAGAGTGAATCTGTACCACTATTTTATAACATGACCAAGTTTTCTGATGAAATGGTTTCATATTGTTACTTTACCTATACATGATTTTTTATGATCTTTCAATAACATTAATATTCTAGACATAGTATTCACCAACCCTCTTAATCCTTCTCCAAGTACTACCACTGGAATGTATACACCTGTTGGGAGCCCATTCTCTAGAAAAAGAAGGAAAAACTTTGTCTTAAAGTATTAATAAAAGATCAAAAACTGATTCAAAATATAATATCATTGATTGATTATCACAATAATATTTTGCATGTTTATTGGGATGATGTTTCATACCGTAACCATCTAATATCATATGTTAATGATAACAGGGAATTAGTGAATTGTTTGAGTTAGGTTCATACCTGAATATCTAAATTAACAGAAATAAAAATGGTGATGAAAGATTTTTCATAAACTACAAATGAAAGGTTTGAAGAGATCTACGATATTCATTGTATACCTAAAAAGTTAGGTTTTGTAAAAATATTCCTCCAATGCTGTATATTTTCTTTTTACTTTTCAGGATCATGGTGCTCAACTTACTGAATCTGTATACTCTTATATTTGCCCTCTTTGGAAAAATAAGTAATATGGTGAGTAAATCATTAGGATATCTCATATTTTGTTAAAAATTATCACAAATGTGATTAAAAATAATCTAATCTGACTGTATTTTCCTTTATTTTCAAGACCCGAGAGCTTCAAGAATTTAAACCAAAACCAGCCAATACAACAATCATTCCCTACCCAACAGAGGGAAATGTCACAACAGCATCATTTCAAGCTACATCACTTAACTCAACGTATATGAATATGTCAAATTATCAAAAAGAGGAATTAACTACAGCCATTACCACAATGGATGCAGCAGACACATCCATTTCAGGAAATGCCTCACTACTGCTGCCAATTTCTCCACAGTGTTTCAAAGAACTCGTCCACTGCATCATCGATGCAACCACTTTTCAAAATTCTTCGCAAATTAACAATGAGAAAGAGATGGTCTCCCTATTGGTGAATGTCACAGCAACATTGATACCTCTCATTCTTGAAATATTTCTGCAATCAAATCAAACCTCTCTGTCCCCTGAGCACCCATCTACTGTCATCTTCACACCAACAGAAAGCCCATGGCTGAATAGGTCATCAGATGATGATGATATGAAAAATATTGTTTCCTCCCTGACAACAACTTTTGTACCAACTTTAAGAAACAATTTTTCAGAAGGAATGACAAATGAATTTTCCACAACCTTATCTATAAATGGTAATTCCAAATCCCTGACACTTGCTGAATTTTATACCACAACTGATCAACCTCTAGAAACCACTACTGATTTGCCTTTCACAAACTCGACAGAGAATACCACTGTGGGAACTGATGAAGCAATTTCAACATTTAATGATGAAGAAAGCAACACAACCAATGAAACTCCAATAACTTTAAAATATTATCCACTCTCCGCTTCAAATTTAACTGAAGAAAATGATACCAACTCAACTGATACTAGTTCAAACGAAAATTATGCTAAAACCTGGAATTCTTTGTTCCAAGATGATGATCCTAGGTTCTATAATAATGGAACCTCATATACAGAGGATGAAACAACAGAAACGCCGAAAGCACCACTCAACAAAAGGGAAACAACTGGATATTTGGAGGATGACTTGAAAACAACTATAGAAGACAATGACATGTTTACAAAATCAACCATCTTCACATCAGCAGATACAGGAACATCTCACATTATATCAATGAGAGAGACAATGGCTGAAAAATCTACTGAGCATAGAAGCACTACTGAGATAAGTACTATGTTAACAAACACTATGCATGAAGATACAGAAAGTGCTGAGAGGGATGATTATTCAGGATCTGTTGAAGGAGAGGCAACTGAGATGCTTGAAGCAGTGCAATTTTCTACTAATACATTATCAGACACAAATTTGTTCGATTCTGAAACTATGTCCACTGAATCAACTTCTGAGCATTTAACTACTAATGATGATTCCATAACAATAACAAACTCTATCTATAACAAAAAGATGAAAAGATCTGGCATGATAAGAAGAGCTACAACTGTTACAAGTGAACCACCAACAACTAAACCAATGCTTCAAGAATCTTCTATCCACACCACAAAAACTATTAAACCTTCATCAACACCATCCAAAACTGAAGAATATTCAACAGTTACCCCTGAAATTGAAGAATTTCCAACGTTAAAACCTGAACCTGTTGAACTAGTTGTTTCCAAAGGAATAAATACAAAATCTTTCATCGATGAAGAGACAGCAACACCTAGAATTTTAGGCTCTTCACATGTGGCAGAGGACATTGCAACTATTCCCAACACAAGATCAACCTTTGAAGAATCATCAAATGCTGAATCTACTACAAAACTTTTAGATGACTACCCCTCCACATTATTTCAAACCACACACTACAGAGACTTGAGAGCAGATGATTCCTCGAGTACTCCTCAAAATGATGAAGTTACGATACCTTCGACAAAAATTCAGATGACTGACGAAGCATCAACCACAAAACCATCAATAACAGAATCAATCATCAATAACCCACCAACAAAGACTTTAATCTCAGATGATTACACCATTAAACTAGCAAATGCATTCTTTGGTTATGCTAAGATTTATAAAAGAGAAGTGCCAAAAACCAAGAGTGACATCAAGATTTCAAATGATTTTCTTGACCTAAGTGCTCCACTGCCATTGATTAGAAAAAATTATAAGGATTCAAATACAACAGCTTCAGCCAACTTAGGAAGTGCCAATTCTCAATTAGAGAAAGTGAATGACTCAAACCCAGAAACCATAAATCTGAATAAAACAGGAGAGGAGATTGTATCAGCACCAGAAACTAACTTAACGAATGAGCTTCCATTCAAGGATTTGAAACATAATCAAACCAATGCAAAATCATTCTTAGTGGCACACATTGTAACCATAATTCTTACTGCTGCTATCATGGTATCAAAAGAGGAGGATAGCAAACTGATGACAGAGAAACTGTTTGAGAGGGATGAAAAGAAAATAGCAGAACTGGTGGCAGCATGGAAGGAATCTCTGCAGCAAGAGAGACAGATGAAGAATGGCTATGATGGCATGTGGGAAACATGCTTTACAGTTCATTGCAGAGATAAGTCTGAAGAAAGATCATTAAATAAATTAGATGTTAACAAACCTCAACAAAACTTCTCAACAGCCACACATTCATCGGAAGACAATCAATCTAAGTCAACTGCTAATGGTTTCTATCTCGAGAAAATAATTGGAGAGAGTGATAAAATATCAACTGAATCCCCAGGTGAGCAAATTAAAATAATTATCTTATTACATTATGAAATTAAAGAAATTCAATCGCAAAGTAATCAATTTTTTTCTTAAGAGGTTCTAGAATTAATGTCACCTTCCCTTGGGAAAGAGAAATTATGAAATCCATCATAAACTTTAACAACCTTTCACTCATGAATTAATGATTTTTAGAATTAGCACTCTTTGTGCATAGCCTCTCTTTCAGAAACACATTAAATAAAACATTTTACTGGTAAAGAATAATTAGAAATGACAAAGGTAATTTTTGCATAACCTTCCTGTAAAACATTACATGTATTTTGAATACTGCTATAAAATCAAAGTTCAACATTATAAATTTAACCTCTAATTAATTGAGATCTTTTACCTCTAAAATTTTTCATAGAATTAGCTTTAACTTTCAGTGACATCTTGTAGCAATATTGTCTTCTTCAAAATGAATCTACAGGATGATTTTTGAAGAGGAAATCTGATAAAAGCAATATGTTTGGAATAGTTTATTCCATGAGTACATTAGTTATTACTCTTTATGAGCTAATACTCTTGTTTACTTCTAACTAACTTCATAAAACAGCTTAGATTCTAAAATTCACACACTAACCATAATGACTATAAAGTAATCTTAGACATATTTAATCAATCTACATAAATTTGACCAACTATCAGAATGAAAAGGCCAAATGAGAGTAAACATTAAATAAGGAACATATAAATAGAAGTAAAAGAAGGGAATAGATCAAATTATATACTTAATTTATGTGCAAACATACATTCAAAATGCTGATATTAATTTTTCATAAATCAAAAATTTATAGCAGATATATATTTTTTTACATTTGATAAATAAATACCTCCTGAAAGTAAAAAAAATAAATAGAACCAAAGTATCAGAATATTGGTCCTAGATAAGACATTTGTTTCAAAGCAATCATTAAACCTATACTCGTTTGTGTAAATACAATATCAAACCCTCTGGATTAGTTTAATAACTTCAAATTAATGAAGATACTGCATACAAGAAACTTATTTCATGCTAGTAAACAATATGGACTTGACTCATTTCTTATTATCAAATTTCTCTTTTGTAAATTTTGACTGTTTTCAAAAGCGCTAAGCTTTTCTTCTTCACACTCTTCACTTTACGAAATCTGCTAAATTATTATGTCAGAAAATGGCCCCTTTTAAATCTAAAGAGCCACTGATGATTGATTCACATATAAAACTATGTTTTCCCTCTCATGATGAATTTAAATTGAGTATTACGAAAAATCGAACCAAAGTGAAAATACACTATTAACATTTCATCTATTCTAGTGTATGCAGTGAAGAATCAATCTCTCACACAGGCCTCATATGTCGATGGCAGGAAGTTACGACAACTCTGCTGGGAGACTATGTTTGGACAGGAATTGGTTAAATTGACAGTGATGGATCTGGTAATTTAATTTCAATTATATAAAAATAAACTCATTATCATTAAGAACTATTCTTAAATCTTGCAAAGTAATTGTCAAATTCACCAAGTAAATAAAGTAAATCACCTGTGTTATGGGACACAATTGTAACTACAGTGAACTGCATCGCTACCAATTATCATCGATATCTTCCGGGGAGTTTTTAAAGAATCATGCTAAAAAAACACCTGAATATTTTCACATTCTAATACAAGCAGGACTTCAGTTAAACCATTTTTATGGATCAGCGGGAAAACAGCGACAGTGACATTAACGTTGCTAAAAAGATTCCTGGTCAAGTGCAGAAAAATAGGAAAAGAGCGAAAGGTAATGTTGCACATTAAGATGTGTACCTAGGAATATTGCCAAGGAAAAACAGATACGAAAAATTCCTTACAGGACCAGGACTTGAAACCCATATCTTCCACTATCCAAGTGACTGCCCTAGCCAATTGAAATCATACTAGAACACATGAAATGGTATGGTAGATCAATTGGCTAGAGCAGTCCCTCATCCTTAGCCCAAATAAATGAGAGTTTATTATATTTTGATGGCAGAGAATATAAAAGTACGTAATATGCTCAAACACTGACACATTTTCCCGAAGCTGGTTTGGAAATATATAGGATTCACTGTTTTGTGTAACTGGTAAATTATAAGGTTAATCATCACAATTAATTATAAGCCCTCACTAAATCATGCCACCTTTTATCAATATTAACCCTTTAACATCTTCAAAAAAATCTTGTGCTGACCATCATTGTATACTATATGATTCCACTATGGACATCAATAATTATATAAATGCAACTATATTACTCAGATAACAGATCAGGTAAAGATCTAAAGGAAAAAGAAATAAAAGATTCTGCCAATCAATACACAGAACATTAATGTTGACATTAAATTGGCATCAATTGATGCCAATTGCATTATAAAAGCTAACCTCTTTTGCATAACATTCATCTAAAGGTTTTCTTTCAGTTGAAGTGTGATATTCAAATCAGAAATTCTGTCAGAAATTTAATTTTCTTCTTCCTAAAAATTTTTTGTTCATTAACCACAAAAAAAGTCAGGCAGACAATATGCATTTGGTTTTCTTTTGATGCAGTTTTTAAGTCATACATGCAAAAAGTCATAATGCACACATTTCATGTGTATTGAAATTTACCCTGTTGCAAAGTTGAATTCCAATGAATAACTTTCAAATTTTATTTACTGATTTCATTTTCAAGTAGTGCAAAATCATACTAACTCTACTTGCGGATACCTAACATTTGCTAATGCTGGTTAGCAAGAGTTAGGTATCTTGGTTCTGGTGCATTTATTAATGGACCAAGCTTAAGACCAATGTTAAGATTCTGATTTTGGTCACCTTTTAAAAAATATCTACTGCCATTCTAGTTTTTGCTTTGGTCTCATGTGGCTTCAGAAAATTATGGATCCTATAACTGATTTTGTAATTTAAGTTATTGTTTCGAGTGATTCAGTGATTTTATATTGGAGTGATTTTTCATAAAATTTTCTAAAAAATGTATCTATCACAGAAGAAGAGACCTGGCTTTACATGTATCCATAAGATATGAAAGTTAAACTTTGCACTCGCTGAATATCTGAAAGCTAGCCACCCACCACAAAATATGATTTGGATACCCAACATATAAGGCTCTGTGAAGTGAAAGATTTTGAAACTCTGAATCTTCTAACTTTATTATTACGAAAAACATTTTAATGGTAGATACATAAATTGACTTTTTTGCATTGGAGTGGCTGTGGAAAGGTATGTTTGAATCATGGAGTCCCAATAATTCTGGTTGCACACTTTTTCATTCCAATACTCAATTACTATCTCCTTTCATTCTCATTAAAGTTGTATCTGAATAAATATAAAAGCCTATCATTCTGCTTCTTTAAATTATAAAAGTAATAGTATTTTAAACTATTAGTACTAATTTTACATGAAAATTCCATTTCAATGATGGAAAACCTTTTGAGTTTTATCTCAACAAATGGTGCGATTACTGCATATATTTCAATGACTTAATTCTAGTTCATGATTTTCACTCTCTCATGATTTCTAGAGAAATTACAGGAGATTTAAGCCTCCTTTTATCTTGTGTTTATATTGCGATTCCCAAGGTTTACAAAGAAGTGAAAAATGACTAGGACTCAAACTTGCCTATATATCAGCTGTGATCTCCAAAATTTTGAAGGAGTGTTTTAATGCTTTCTGTTTAATATTGCACTGAAGTTATGAAATAATGAACTTTATCTGTTTGATCATATACCATTCAGGTGCTGACAATAGCATCTACTCTTCTGGTGGACTTTTTCCGAGCGTTGTTCGTTAGAGTTATGAACCATTGCTGGTGTTGGGATTTAGAGAAACAATTCCCACAGTATGGTGATTTTAAAATAGCAGAAAATATACTGCATCTTGTCTACAACCAAGGAATGGTATGGTAAGTGGCAATAATGATCGATATAAAATTATTATTGGTAGTCAAGAGAAAAGTTGTTTTCAGAGGCAGATTCCACTGAGAACAACAGTGACATTCCATCTCACTCTTTAATAACTGAAGGACCTTATGTCTCCTATCATGCTATATGAGAGATAAATCCATTTTTTGTACAGATAAAAAAAGAAAATCTATTAACTACTATTAATGTTGTAAAGCGATGGTTCAGAGGAACAGACAATTTGCCTGTTTTGCTCATCAGAAATCTGGTCACCTTAACAAACAATCGAAAATTGTAGCAATAAAATTCTGTAATAGATACTTAAAGACTGCTTACCAAATATTTTATAATTATACATGTAAGTTTTCATTTTGTAGTGAATATGCTAATTTTGCATTTTTATCCCAAATTTATTAATTATCTGAGGTTACTCCACTAGCATCCACCACAAATATTTTGCATAAAGATCTATAGACTGCATAGTTTCCGTAAAAATAATTATTTAACTTAAAATAAAATTAATATTTGTGGAAAAATGTTCATATTCTATTGCTCATTACACAATAAGGATTTCCACAAAGTATTGTCTTCCGCTATAAATTTTTGATTTATTATTGTTTTTGCGTCCAACTAGCCAATAAGTTTCTCCGTGCATCCATTACAGATATTGACTTTTCTTCACAGGATGGGTATGTTTTTCTCTCCTGGACTTCCCGCTCTGAATCTAGCTAAGCTCGCCATTGTGCTCTACGTCAGGTCGTGGATCGTGCTCACTTGCAATGTCCCGCATGATGTGGTCTTCAGAGCCTCCAGATCTAACAACTTCTACCTCGCCTTGCTGCTCACCATGCTTTTCCTCTGCGCCCTTCCAGTGGGTTACGCCCTGGTGTGGGTTGAGCCATCTTGGCACTGCGGACCTTTTGCAGGAAAAGACCGAATATCATCTCTTTTCACGTCCTCCGTAAGAGCGGCATTCCCCGATTCCCTAAGGCCAGTCTTAGATTACGTCGCATCACCAGCCCTTGTTATACCACTCCTGGTTCTCCTGGTTTTGGTGGTAGCTTACCTTCTAGCGCTAGCAGCCGCCTTACGGGAGGCCAATGATGATCTGAGGATCCAACTTCGGCGTGAAAGAACGGAAGAAAGACGGAAGATGTTCAGGATAGCCAACGGAAGGGGAAGACGAGGGAGAAAAACAAGGGGAGGAATGCCCCGTGACTGCCGTGCAGCCTCGGATGATGCTTCAGCCATGGGAGTGATGGACGATTTTGTGGAGGGTGAGACAGTTGATGGGGATGTAGTGGTTGAGGTGACTCCAATCAAAGAAGCTGAGGAGGTGGCAGTACAAGCAGCTGGAGGTTGGAGGGGCTTAATAGGGCGAATCACTAACCTGCGTGCAATTACCTCAAGAAGCAACCATAATGCTGACAAAACAGGTAGAAAGATTTCCACTTCAACGGTTTATTCATAGTTTCATAAACCTAGGTAAAAATAAAATTTGTATCTTATTTATTCACATAATTTCAACCACAAAAGTAAACAAAGTCTAGAATTCTCAGCAGTCTATGTGGATTCCTGAGATTGGTTGGAACATGCAACAGGTCTACAAAGACTCAGTTGTAAATAGACATTTGTTTTGCTTTACCCAGTAAAAATTATAAGCATTACAGAATTCACAAGTTCAATTATTAACATTTTGTGACACAGAAATTAGAAAGTGCCATTTGTCTGTGTCCCTCACTGTTTTTGTCAGTCACTGATTAAATGACTGGGAGCATGACTAGTTCAAGAGACCCAGGTGGGGTTGATAAACTGTCAAGTTATAGAAAACCTTACCCTAAGTAGGGGGTGATTATAGATACAATGTTGGGGGTGATGAAGGAAATTCTTCTTTGAAATTTTCTCAAATTTAAATTTATTATAAATAGTAAGAATATTTGATATAGTACTTAATTAAATAACATGAAACATTTTGCAAATATTTTCTATATATTATTTTCTTCTCAATAAAAATAAATTTCAGTGAGTTGTTTAACACTTAGCAAAAATAAATCATTATTTATTCGTGACAAATAGCTAATAAATAATAGCTTATGATAAAGTGAGGCAAGAGTTAATGTGGGCTTTGGTACAAAAAGAAGGTAATCACTTATATTCTTTGGTTTCTTTACATGTATTAATCACATACGGTATCATAATAACAAGTGTAGAAATATTTAAGTCCTGATAGATTTCTTCAGAAATATGTAGTGATACTGACTGCAAGAAGGATTTAAAAGCTAAATATTATACCTTATGTTAGCCCTGCACTAAAGGCAAGAGTTACTTTATTAAATTAAAGATCTCATGGAAAGATTCTATTTAAAGCATTAAAATTATTGCTTCATCATTTCTCTTATAGATTATTTATTATATAATATTTCCCCATACAGACAAGTGAGTGGTTATATCTCCTTTGGTGAAAGCTGGAAAGTTCTATTGATCATAGGGGCTATGATGTTGACCCAGCATTTGAGAGCTACCTGAATTAAAAGGTAGCAGGTGCAATGCAGTTTAGAAAAGCCAATATAAGATGGCATGGGAGCACTGTCTCATATGTTATCCACAGTAAATGCAGTTTGGATAGGTCTTGGCCATCATGGAGATGTTGTATTGCCTTTACTTTCTTTCTCTCTATATATGTAATCTAAAGAAAAACCTTGCAATGAAATTGATCATTTATGTTCACAGAGAAAAGTAACAGTTCGGCTGCAAAAGAAAGCAAAACTCCAGAGAACAAATGTGACGAGGGTGAAGTAAGCAGATCAATACAAATGCAACGCACACCTTCAGTAGAAACGACAAGAAGACAAATACGGTGCGTGGATGAGATTGAGGATGGGATTTTGCGCCACAAGTCATCGTCATCCTCAAGAGGTGATAGAGATTCACCAACATCAACCTGCTGGTCAGGTGATATACCACTCATCCGCATAGTGAGGACAGCTGATGACGGCAACCGGACACCACAGCAAGCCCAGCCTCAACAGCCAACTGGCTCTTATGAAAATCCTGCCCTTGATCAAACTTCAGAATCAAATCCACAAGACAACTTCCAGTCGACTGATAAATAACTTACTCCATGCATTGAATGCTGTTCCATAACTCTTATTTAAGATTGGATGTGAACTAAGTGATCTTTTGAATGATTTTGGGTAAAATGTAGTGAAGAAACATAAATATATTATTTGTTATAAATATAAATGTTAATTAGATCTTGGGATTGACAACAGACTGCTTCAATGCAACTTTCTTTGGTATTTGACCAAGTATAATCAAAGGGTGCTCTTACTTAACTGAAAACTTCAATGGTGAAGTTGAGTATTCACAGAAAAGGAGATGTTAAATAGCAAATGACACTGGATGTCAAATAGCAAAACTATAACAAGAATTGTTGATAAATTTGCTGATACATTTGCACCTTCCAGCAGTATGGAACAGAAAATATCTACTATGGCATTTCAGGAACTTTAAGAGCCCTGGTACCATGAATGAATACCTTATATATTTTATAAACCAAGAAATTTTAAAGATATACTAAGCACTTGAATGTAAAATTTACAATGATATAATTTGTGTAACCAAGAGAAATGTTTACATAATATCAAGTGATTGTTAAAATAAAAATTTTCATTATTAATCAGATATTTTACAAGTCACGATAAAGTGTACCGGAAAACTGCCTTTAAAATTAAATCAATGTAGAGAAAAAAGTAGAGAATGAAAATATTGATCTTAATCAATCACTAAAAGAAAATTTACAATGATCTTTTCAAATATCCTATATGCCACCTTTGTGCAGAAAGAATTGGGAACTCACTAATCAAGGCTGATAATCCATTGTCTAAAAATACAGGCCAAACTTAAGGCATGTATAAAATTTAATTTAAATTATGCATTAATTGCCAAAGACGCATTAGAAATGGCAACAGTTCTGTTTCTCGTTGTTAATGAGAAAATTATTTTGGATATTTACTACATGGATGTGACCTCCAATTCTATGAGTATCCATTGTTTATGGAAGTTCAGGCTTAGACTTCGAGGTAATTATTTTACGGTAATTTATTTATTATAAACTCTTTAAATTAAGAGTTCAGAACATACTCTCTTGAAATCAGACCAAATGAAGCATCTTGAAAGTAACAAACAAAAAATCTTTCACAGCACTGTATTTCATTTCCAAAATTGAGGATACAATAAACATTTTTCACTTTATTGTATAAAAAAATTATCATGAATTGTTATCCATTTGAAGAGCTATAAATTTCAAATCATCTGCCGAAGAGGAATCTTTAGGATTCAAGATAATTAATTAGCCATATCACCTCAGATCCATTATAAACTGATTTCCTAGTATACTACAATTTTAAATAACAATTAAAGCCATTTTCACAGCATTGACATTTTAAAAGATGACAAATCACAGACAAAGCAGCAGAATATGTTTCATTCAGCGAGAGATATAATTTGGTGATATTTTCCCTTACTATTTCAATAGTGCTTAAGTCAAAAAGAGGAGGTAACTGAGCTAAAGACTATCACAATCATTCATATGTGAGGGTATGCTGACTTATAATCACTGATTTCAAGCGTAATCAAATTTTGAAAAACTACTCTCATATAAAATAATAAATACATCTACAAAAACTCACTGGGTGCCATACATACGAATTGTGTTTACATATTTGAAAACATATACAATCGCACAAAGCCTTGTTTCACTTGAAAAATTAAACAGTAGACTTTGAAATAATTTCCATTTAAAAAGAGGGAACTCATGACATACTTAGTATTTCACTTTCATCAAATAATTATTCTGGAATCAATTTCTAATACCTTTGCATACTCCATGATTGGTGCCAACAATTACTAAAACCAATGAACTAGTGCCAAAAAATTTAACTCAACGGTATACATAGACTACAAAGATATTTTACAATAGGAATTAACATGATTTAACCAAAATCTTTAAATATATATAATCAATAAATTGTAACTGTCAGAGGGTGAATTGACCAAGAAAGTGTTTTTGTTTGAAGCAAAAAACCAGTGAAGCCAACGTTGAAAATCCTCAAAGGGGTCAATTACCTTACGAGATAAAGAACAATAGACCACCCTAGCATCATCGCAATGTGAATGAAGACAGGAATTGTTCTCCTTTTAAAATAAGAAATAAAGAGTTGCTTTGAAATTATCACAGCAAGAAATTAACAATGTGTATTGATAAGTAGAAGGGGAAAAAGTTTAATCCCAAAGTAT
The DNA here is from genome assembly GCA_000376725.2 of Ladona fulva. Lineage (NCBI taxonomy): Eukaryota > Metazoa > Arthropoda > Insecta > Odonata > Libellulidae > Ladona > Ladona fulva. The sequence goes on along the minus strand of KZ308578.1, from coordinate 573,145 downwards.
CTAGTAAATGGAAATTTTATTAACCAACAAATTCAAAACAATGGCAATTACATATGAAATATAGACAGAAGTTGATTTCTCTCATATCAGCAATTTTTCAGGGTTTCCGCAAGTTCTCAGAACAGGAATATGATTACTTAAAGCTATGAGCGTCTTTTATCAAGGTTTTTCCAAATCAAAAGTACAAAACTCAAGGAGAAACCAAAACAAGTCATAAAAATACTCCATTGCAGGACATCTGTTATGCATTTAACATCTAATGGAGAAAAAATACTTTTATGCATCATAATGACTAACTCTTATTTTCCATGGCCATTTAACACGTACGGCATATTATTACATGCAACACCACACCTTTCAATAATGTGCAATGGTTAATATTGAACTCCAATTTAGCTAAAAGTACTGTAATATTATGCCAGATACACATTATAGAGGTGAATAACTCTCAAAGTCCCTTGCTACAATGTCATGGTCACTTCTTGTTTATTCAAATAGTTTTGTATAGCCTTTCCAGCTTTTAATAATTAATACTATTATTTCCGTATCAGAGATTAACAATAATATAAGCTAAATAACTTGTGAGTATTGAGAAAAATATTATATAAAGCTTTCCTGATTTTTGCCTAGATTTACACATTACAGCTTAGAATTATGGAGTGGAAATAACAATTAAAAGTTCATTGTGGCAGACAATAGGTGAGCCTTCAGGTAAGTTCTATGTACCGCAATTTATTAAACTTACTCAGTTAGAGCTACCTCTCATAAATGCTGGTTCTGGTATTTTTTTACCATCAAAGGTAAAGAGGTAATTTCTGAAAATATAATTCTTACATGGAATCATAATCCATCACATTCAACAGTCCCTTCTAAGGGAACCCTTTATAATACATTTAATCTTATACCCTTAAAATGCCTTAAACAAGAATGAAACTGTTGAGATGTTGACAAATAGTTGCACAGGGTGAACATTACCACAGTAGCTAATTTATGTCTCCACAAATATGGAAAAATTTTCGAATGAAAGCGTGAACAATCCTTATAACTGAAAAAGATATTGTTTCACAATACATCATTCCACTCCATGCCATAAAAAAGGCAGCTGCGCAATGTAAGCTATAGCTGGAAAGTGAGAGAAACAAATTCTACACAATATTCTGAGAAAGAAAACACCCATAAATATTTTGATTTGATACTGTTTTGAGCCATCAAAGCTTTTTCTTAGAAAGGTCCCAATCAACCCAGAAAGCTCCCCAGACAAGACAAGCTTGAACAAGAGCGTTCGTCCCAACCATGAACAGCCTGAACTTTCACATCTCCAATCGAAAATACAATCGCTGCAAGTGCCTCATATCTCTAAGTCTTCAATGGAAATGGACATCAGTTAGTCATGGGGCCCAAAATCTTTTAGCGCAATTCACCACCACTTTCAGAAAATACAGCCTTAATATGTATACATCTCTTCTAGCATAAGCAACCTCAGCAGTCTTTGAAACTTTTATGAAATACCATCTCCTTGGGAGCATTTATTAAAATATTAATTGTTACAATGATTTAGCTACTTCACATTCATCAGCTTGATCTCTTAAAAATCAAAATATCTTCTTTTAATCTAGTGAATTACATTAGCAAGATTAATTCCAAAAAATAAATGCCTTGGCAGAAATTTTGAACCCATACAAATTTCACAGTTTCAGGAGAGGTAATCTAGTTGTGCTACAACAAACCGCAGGTTCTGCAATTTGCATCGACATCCACCAATCCTGCAAAAGTCTCGACTCTTAAGGTCTACATTTCCTCTACCAAGGTTACCATTAAAAAAAAGAGTTAATTTAATTAAGAGGTTTATTACAAGATAACAAACTCTACAACTTACCAAAAAGGTCTAGCCAAACCATTACCTAGACATTCTTGATACTCAAAATTTAAATAAAATTGTGCTACGTGGAATATTCGAAGAAAATTGGATCTCATGAGAAGAGAACTCACTTCAATAGAAGAAACAGCTCACTGTACAATAATAATATTGGACCATTCTTCTAGCATGGCATTTTCAGATATTAACAAAGCACGAAAGACATCAGCAAACTCCTTCATTTAAATAACGATCTCACAATTTTCTAGCAATTTTTTTTGCAAGATATTCTCAGCCAAAGCCAGCAAATCCCACCGTAATAAGTTGAAAAATGTACAAGTTCAAATTTCAATCACTTAAGGAAAGGTAGTTTGAAAGAATGGAGGAATCTGCAAAATTCTAGGCATTTTTTCTCCACAGGCAAGACTGCATATAACCAGATTATGTAAATTGATCAGTGTGCAGCCAGATAAAACACTGCAATCTTTTAACTGCTGAAGCATTTAATACCTGTAATAAGTGAAAAATCATTACAATTTCAAGCTTTTGCAAAAAGCCATAAAAGGAAATGAACATCTGAGTGGGAGAAAGCAATTCCATTGGCGATAAATGGAAGCCAACTCACCTCTTGTCATATAATGTATAAATATTTGATAATATGTACTTAATTATTCACATATAAATAGGCATGAACCCCCTTAAGGAGAAAATGCTGATAACCTTTTTCCATGATCTCTCAAACAAACCAAACTCTCAGCAAACCTCATGGCACCAAATCATATCAGAGGCACTCACATCAGACAAGAAACCTTCCATTGTAAACAGTCTCATAATAAGGTTGCTTGAAATCTTTACCAGACCACATTGCAACCCAATGGAACGCAAAAGCTCACTCAAATACTGCATACAGTTGCAGGACACGCGTCTCATTCATGAATATACTTTATATATATATTTTTCTATCCCAAGGCATCACAACAATTATTTTTAAAGAGGGCAATAATTTAAGTAACAAATAGTCCTGCAACATTGACAAAACAATAATCAAAAGATATAATTTAATCTTAAAAACTGTAATTAAAATTTTTTACAAAAACTATTGTGCCACAACAAATGACTAAAAACACAATTGCACTTCAGCACCCTAGACAAAAAAACGCACTCGCTACAACCCGTGCAGCGAGGAGTGGGGGAAAAGTACAAAGAGCTCCACTCTGACAGACGGTGTGCTGGGACACCATAGGTTCAGAGCGTCTGCACGCCATCTCCTCCCATCACATGCAGATGACAAGGAAAAAATATTACAATAATAATAATAAACACATTGTACATCAAAGAGCTGCACAAAAATCATACAAAATTAAAATATTAAATTAAATAATCGGTAAAAGGCGTTATTTAATATGAATTTTGCTAATTTTTCCTGCTGTGTAAAGTTTTGCAGGAGCAACTCATCAATAAAGCTTGGCGAGGAAACCCAAGCCGGTGCTCCCGCAACAAACGGAAACCAAAACAAAAAATAATAAAACTTTTAGAGAGGGGTATTTTTTTAGTGCTAATCACATGCTCACAGTTGCTACACACACCATCGGAACGAGGGAAAGACACCACCTCGTCCCACTTGTCCATTTTTTCGCACCCACACTTTCCCCTGGCTATGTAATCCAATCCCTCCTTCCCCTTGAACCTACAAGCAAGTACGGCACCACTTACTACTTGTCCATGCTTCACATAAGCCAAAAGAACTAAAAAACTTAACTAATTTTGAGTGTCAATCAAAATAAATAAGTGTATGACGGTACTTCACTAAGTTGATCTTCTATTTTTAAAATTTCCCCTTTTCTTTGGTTGCATATAAGCCACAAAAGCAAACAGACCACCAGTCCTAACTCCTAAGAGCACCACGTGGTTATTGGGACAAACGAGGAAAACAAACGCGTGGTGTAAGAGTGAATATGCGTGTGTGTACTACTATGACCCCTTCCCTGCCCTTCAAGGGGCTTCCTCCTTCAAGGCCCTCAGCCATCCACTCTATGCACTAGACCTCTTCAGCTCTCACTCCCCTCTGGAAAGAAACAGACAGTGTCCAGTCAGACCATCATTCATAAGTTTTGGTAATTAATAATTTACAGACAGCGTGGAAATTGACAAATAGAGGAGAATGCAACATTCAGATTTCTGAATCGATAAGTAAAAAAAGTCATACTCTATTCACATTGTAGCTTAGGGAAATATATACCCAAAACAGAGATGAACATTTTACGTTATATCACAGATTTATTTCATCTGCAGTCAAAAATAGAGAAATAAAACAATTCTTAGACAATACTATAATTATAATATACCTTGCAGAACACTTCTTGGTTAGTAATCATTATTATAATTATTTGGAGAGAAAATAAATTATAAGAATGAAGCATATAAAAGAAAAGATTATTACAGCAAATACTTTAATTGCCAAAGGAGTGTAGGAGGTTTATCACTTTAATTTACTATGTCAAGGAAATTGCAGTAATGAAGTCACTTCATTCCTGAAGACCCAGATGACAACCAAAGAACACTTCATTCATACTTAATTTAGTATGAAGGGATTAATGTATATTCCCATAAGTATTGCATGATCAAGATTGTAAAGCTTTAAATTACTCCATGCCAGTAGACTGGAGTCAATAAGTACATTTCCCATATTACTTTAGATTCAATACCATGTCAGAAGGCCTCCTTAATAAATACACATTTGTTTGGTAACTATCACAAGCAGTTTATTTCCATAACAAAAATAAATTGGAAATATTGTGAGATTGAGGTGACTATCACTCAGAAGATAATGCACCGAAGAATCTTAATTTTAACTTGAAACAGTACTTGAATTTTGAAATCCTGCAGTACATGAAGTAATCTCCAAATTAATCAAATTTTTTCCACTTCCAAAAGCTGTTCCAATGAAGACATCGTTGAAGTGGAGTTAGAGTTTCATTTTTTGCTGTTCACATTAGAACAAACATCAAAATATAACAGTAAAGGAAGTATAGTGATAGAATTGTCAAGTTTAGTCAATGAATTTTCCAATGCTAAAAATTTTAGGATTATACCTTTCCCTTCACAAAACACACAACAACTTTCTATCTTTGCAAGTCATTAAATTACCTAACCCTAAAGATGGTGTTATTTCAGCATTTAAATATTTGTTAAAACACAAGTAACTTCATATGTTTGCCTTAACTTTTGTCTATCAGCAATCTATCTTGGCTTCAGAGTAAAATACTGCAGAGGAAATAAAATTAATTTCCCATCTGAGAAATGCTAGTTATTTTAGCTTAGCTATCACTAAATACCTTTGTTGGGAGTGATATTGTTTCCACCTCCAATGACAGCCTTCCTCTTGCGCATTTCATCATCAGAAGGAATGATGCGCCCTAATGCACCTCCCGAAAGCACACCGGTCACCGGTGCCCTAGTCATACCTCCCTGGCCTCCTAAGTGGTGCTGCTGTCCAGCACGGATGGGCTTAGCTGTTCAAGAGATCAACAGTTATTAGTGGAAGAATAATTTCAAAAAAGATAACTGACCAGGTAACTGATCAATCATCCTTATAAAAATAATAACTTACAGAAACAGAAACATAGCTGATTAAACATAACTAATATTTAATGAGATAAAAATGTTACTTTAGTAGCATTTCAAACATGATTTTCCCTTTAAAAATTTGCTTACAAAGAGATAGCTCATAACAACTAATAAATTTAATATTCAAAAGTCAGAGTTATCTCAGTATGATTGCATTAAAATGGACTACAACAGCAGTAGAGAAGGGAAAATGAGGTATACACATTAGTGCTGAAAGTAATGAGGAAATGGATAGGGACAGGATGGCTTAGAGAGCAGCAACAAACTAATCCTCAAATTGCTTTGGATGAATTGATGAAAATCAGCTGTAGTAAACATTAATTTAACTACAATATGGTCCCATTTTCCTAGCCAGTGTGGCAGGTGAAAACTGCAGTTGAAATCTTTGAATTTTAACTATGATTTATAATTTTATTATTCTGATTATGGAACTCCACATGAAAGCAACCTGGCATGAGAATATTTATGATCAAAAGGGAATAATATGTAAGATTTGATACATTAGTAAGCCATTTTTACTGACTATAAAAGCTGGAATGCAATAGGAAGTAAATTCATGCATTAAAAAAATTAACAACAGCAGTTTTTGAATGGATTATAAAGTGATTCAATTCATTTAGACTCCTTGAAACTTATAATTTGAACAATTTTTGTTAAGTATGACTGACATTTCGATCAAACATCGGTAATAATTCCATTCACTGCAGTTGAAAATATGAATAACCTGTTGTAAAGATGAGATAATTTTAATGACAAATATTTCAAAACTTCTACAACACATTTTTAGGAAAAAAAAAAAGGAGTGAAGCACTAGAAAAGGGGGGATTATCTTAGATTCATGCAAGTGCGGTACCTATTAAAATTTTTTATGTACACAATAGTATCTCTTCTACATTTTTACCATCTCAAGCTACAGAATAATCAATAGCATACTTTGTAAGAGACTGAGTAAACAAGTAATAACTAGGGAAAAATAAGATAACTTACAGGAAAATTTTAACTTCAAATAGTTTATGAAAGGAAAACAATACCATATCCTAAGCATGAATATAAGTTCATTAATTAGAATCTTACCAATTTGTGCGCTTGGACCCCTTCGTGCCAAATTCTTCTGTCGCACAGCTTCTTTGATGCGATCTACCTCATATTGGTACCTCTTCCTGTCTCGCATTGCACCTTCCTTAGCCTCTTTAAGTGCAGTCTCAAGAGCCTAGATTATAGACAATATATTTCAGTTTTATATACAGATTTACCGTAATCTACTTCTAGCATTCTAATCGCTATAATCACAAAGATTTTGAACAAAACATAATGCAAATAATTACCATGAAAGCAGGGGAATAATGTATATAAATGCATAAAATAAAAGAATTTGAAGGCATATAATAGATAGAGGCATTTGATCAATATTAATGCTACAGACATTTGATTTAAAGTCACAAGAGCAAAGACTACCATCATTATGATAATTATAACAATCCGAGTATCTTAGGATGTGTTTGAGACGGACATTTAAATTGATTTCTCATAAATTTTTTGTTGGTAAACATTCCAGCACAGTAATAGTATGAACCTTAGGACTCATTTATTGAAATCTTGATTATTTATGTAATTCATAAAAAATCTATCATTTTTAAGCAGTATGAAAAATGATCAGCCGAGAATTGCAAAATCATCACTAAGTTACTCTGTGGTCAACTTTCTCTGTGGTAAAAGAGGGAAATTTAAACAATAAAGAAGTCAAATTGAAGGAAGAAAAGCAAACTTTCACCCTTACCAATAAATAAATTCATTCCACAACCATGGTTTTGACAATTCATGTAATCATTGCGCATAAAGTGCCAAAACCATAGTTAAGGAATAAATTTATGTAGTGGAATGGGTAAAAGTTTGTTTTCCCTTCTTCAATTTTGGAGTCCTACCGCAAATTTGTGCCTGAAGCAATGGATGGTAAGGATGGCAAAGGCAGGGCATTATAAAATCCAACATTACATGCAATTTCTTACCTTCACTCGTTCCATTGTGGCTCGAAGCCTCTTCTCTAGTTTAGGCAACTCGCATCGGAGATCAGCATTATCCCGTACTAACTGTTTGTGTACCTTGGTCAACTGATCAAGGTTATTCTCCAAAAAGCTTATCTTCTGCTTCTGTGCAAGGGAACCACCATCATCCTCATTGTCCTCTGCACTGACCGACTGAAATAGAGATTGTGGATTTCTTAAAAAGTTTCATCAAGATATGCTAGTTAACTTTCTAACTATTAAGGGCACATGGTATGTTAATCAAAAAGGGCTAAATCATGGGGTCAGTACTTTTCAAACATATTTCTTCTATGGCTGAATTAATGGCCAACCCAAATCTTGGGACACACCACAACTGTAATAATTTGTTTCAGTAACTATAATGATACAGTATGCATAGGATGAAAATTGTGAACAATTTAATTGCTTGCACCAGCTCAACAGTAAAACATCTCAGTAGGTAGAGATTATGATTATAAGTAATAGGCAACTTGATCAAAACCTTAGCAATAATAAGAGACAATGGAAATCACAGGCAAGATTGAGTAGCTAGGTACTTATGCTGATTAAAAATTAACGTTAATTTACAGCCATATTGTCAATCAACCCTGGCAAAAGGTGGCCTGGCTGCTACACAAGCAGCTATAAAAATAACAAGCCTTTACTATACATGGTTTTCACTTTCAGAATCTCAGGAGAGTCTTTTACAGGCAAGAGTCATGAAGTACTATGTGCCACTTATAGTACTGATACACTGAACCAATTAGCAGCAATAGTAGCATTATTAAAAGTGCTTGGACAGCTTATGTCATTTTGCACGTAGGCCCCCACCAGGAATCGAACCCGGGACCACTTTCATTGAAGTCTAACGCATTGCCCACTTGGCTATCCGGGAGCCCTCACTGAACCTATTCCATCTCTTTTCTAGGGAAATTCCTATTAGAAAGAATGATCGTAAACTGACCTTCTTGATCCTAGCCTGTAAGTCTTGGACAAAGAGTTTCCTCAGGTTATGAAGAGTCTGCAGCTCCTTAGCAACTGTGTCCTCAAGGCCCTTGAGGTCTTTGCGGGCCTGCTCCCTTCTTTCATTTGTAAGACTGAAAGGAATATTTTTAAGATACATTAACTGAGATGCATTTACAATGCAACATCAAGATCTATCATCAATTAATATGATATTACCATTGAAAAAATACAGCAATAATTGAAAATTTCTTACTAAGCATACACTAGATAGTACCAGACTTTACTTACATGAGTTCCTGAAGTTTGAGACTCTTGTCATGTTCCTCCTGCTTCAGCTTCTCATGATCTTGCTGCATCTGCTGATGTGCTAATGTATACTTCTGGTTCATACTATAAAAAAGGAGCAAAACATGAGCACTTAATAAACAAACTTAAGACGGAAATGAAAAAGCAAAGTCACAATTTCACTTTGCTTTAACTTCACAGAAGAGTCAAAATTAGGAGCTAAAAATTGTTCTGATAATCAAGAACAATGAACCTGATCATAAGTTCATCAGCTTAATGAATCACATATCTAACTAAATATTGTTGTTATCATAGCTGATTTCAAAAATCCTTAAACACCAATGGCTGTACTACTATCATTTTAGCAAAAGCTTCAACCAATGTTCATGTCAATTATGGCCCTTGAATATGTTTACCTGATGTTTTTCATAGATAAACTATGAATTATATTAAGAAAGAAATATAAAAGAATAATAAAAATGTGCCTGAGACAATATAAACTGGATGTATAGAGGGCAACAGAAATGCAACTGAAATGTCTTAGAACCACTATAGTTTATTTCCTCGATCATTTGTCCATAGAAATCAATAGTATAAAATTTCACTGTCTTGCACAAAAAATAACTCTAAATACTTAAAGGTGTAATATTATGCAACCAAAGAGAGCATCATCTTGGGTAAGGAGTGAATGACCTTATCCCAGTAATCATAACAAACAACATTTTACAATTTGCATTTCATAACTTATAGTAATTACTAAAAATTTATATCACCAATAATAAAGGAGAGGTAAATAAATTGTTGACAATATGAAACAATTGAAATACTAAAAAATGAGCTGAAATGATAGGAATTAACAGTCATAACTTTAAAAGATAATAAGACAATTTTATAACTTACTCTCTCAATTCACTGATGAGACCCTGCTTCTCCATGATTTCATCTCGGAGAGCAGCGACTTGCTTCTGGTGAGCATCACGCAGATGATCCATTTGCTGCTCGAGTGCCACCCTCATCTTATTCGCCTGTTCTTTCTCTTCTGCCTTCTCTTTGCTTGCAACTGCATGCACTTGTTCTGTAATTCAATCACATCACTATTATAACTTCTCATCACATGCCACACTCTGTGAATCAAATTTTTACTTCAGTTTTAACCAGGGCATCGAGCCATAATAATTTTCATTCCAGTTTCTGCTCAAGTTTAATGAGCAAACCAAATTTTCATTCAGTTTTGTTTTCACTTCATCTCTCTACATCAAACTTTTTTCACTCCCACCATTAAAATATCATCACCCTTTCAAGATATAGTTTACAGAAAGAAGAATTTATGTANTTAAAATGGCTATTGAACCAAAAACTGGACCAGATTACTCACTAAATCACTCTTTATGGTTTTGGTTGAGATTAAAGAATTTTTTTTGTTCAGTTTTTACTCTGCCAAAAATAATGTTTTATTTAAGTTTAAGTTCCAGTTCAAAGCTGTTTGAAACTTGTAAGAAACAGTGAGCATCTTATGGAAAAACCATTTAATAAATCCTCAGGGACCATTAGGAATCAATGTACTGACAATGGAACTCTTCCTGCCAATACGTCTGAACTAACCTCTAGCCTTTTATTAAACTCTTTTGATGACATTTTCATTTTTTTTAAATTGCATTAATTTTTAATCATAATGATATGAAATGCTTCTAATCAATATCAAAGAACCATTTTTAATGTTTTGACCTCAAGAAAGTAGAATAAATTAGAATATAAAGTATAAGTAGAATCGTCTCAAACAAGTGTAGCATCTTATAACTTATATTTCTCAGATTTTTAAAGCTGCATCTTAACTAGGGCTGGTGAAAGGTTCTATTTCATCCTATAAACAACATGCTCATATTCTGTAGGAATCTTTATTTAAATTTTGGAATACCAAGCATTTTTCATGAAAATATACGGTATCAACTTCTTAGGTTCAAGTACCCCTGCTTCAAAATATTTGCTGCTGATTGTAATGGGTCAAACAATTTCTCCATTAATATTTGAGAAATATGGTTTCCATATATTCACCTAAATTTTATTCAGCTATTTACTAGAAACTAGTCAGCCTTAAAAATAAGTCACCAGAAGCATAGGAAATGTTTTGTCTCCTCGAATTAACATAACACCCTGAGATATTAAAGGTTAAGCTCAAAATAGAATTAAAATCATTCTTAAACTTTTGGCTTTGACAAACCAAGGAAACAGAGATGAAAATAATGAATGCATAAATATTACACAAAACATCTAATAGTCAAGCTTACTAAACTAGGTAACATCATTACAGAAGAAGGCAACATTACCTGCAGCTCGAAGCTTGGCACATTCTTCCCTCAAAGAATCCACATCTTCCTCCAGATGCCTCTTTTTATTTTCAGCCTCACGCATGGATTCTTGCAGAGATCGCATTCGAGCTTCGTGTTGTGAAATGAGGAGTCGGCATTCAGCCAAATCCTTCTCATATTCACTCACCTAAAAATATCATAAAAGAATCGGTTAACTTCATCTACATTTTGTATACCATTTTCATTTGGCAGATAAGGCACACTAATGTTCAAGGTCAGGTCACAGGTTCAAGTGGATCTACACCCCACAATTTTGACAGACATGAGATAGTAACAAACAGACTATCCCTTAATCACAGGATAGTGAAAACTCAAGGTTAATTCCAAAAAAATTATCTCCAGTCATTCAGGGTGACAAGATACTTAATTTCGCATATTACGAATACAATCATCCAAATGTGGTAAAATATTTTAAGCAAATTACAGTGCAGGAGAAGAGGAGAGAGAAGTAGAAGCACAATAATGTATTAAGTTTCAAAATATGTGACCTTATCTAAGAACAGTTGTCAGCTAACTTAATTACCGTTGTCTACCACAAAAAAGGTGATCCTAAACTGTGTGCCTTTTGTGCCATTTAATTGAATTAAATTTGAAACATAATCAGGTTAAACATGCTTCAACTCAAAATAAAAATGATAAATTTCTAATTCAGAGAAAGGCAGAAAAAATTATAAAAATCCTAAAAATGCATATATATGTTTGTTCCATTAAAAAGCAAATTAAAAAATAATGATTGAGACTACTGAGATAACCATTTATAAGAGAAGACAAATACTTAAAATTCGTAAATTTTATAAACTCATTCCATCAGCAAGCTAAAGAAATGCTGCACACAAATATTGACAATTTAAAGAAAAGGGAATAGCTTGCAGTCAACATTATCAAGTTATAATAAGCATTATTCCTCAACATAAAAAATTAACTCATATAACCAGTGAGATGAAAAGGAAAAAACTCAGAAATATTCTGAGCACTATGCCTCATTTACAGAATCTACTCATTGTGCCAATGAAACATTCCATGAATCATGCCACACAATTAGAAAGCAAAATAATATTTATAATAATAAATTAAATAAAATCTATCATAAGAAATTTTCTTCTAAAATTGGAAGTCTAAAGGAGAGAATTACTGCGGGAAATCTGTAAGAATCTTATGAAATACATCAGATGTAGGAAGTTTTTAAGTTACTAAATCTTATTAACCTTTCATCGCACACTTTGTTTTCTCATTTGTAAGTGTATACTCAATTTTATTTGAGCATAGATATGCTTAAAAGGGTTAATTAAGTACAATCTTAGTGCATTTGTAACAAGTGAGTTGGCATAAAAATATACAACTGGAGGTTCTGAAGCCTTTGAACATTGCAATGCAATAAATATCAAAGCAGGTCATAGAATAGGTTAATTATTTTCTTCCAAATTTTCCTGGATTTAAAATCAAGTCACTGAGAACACCTCACGTAAGAGATATGAGTTAATTTTTACTGCCCACAGAGTTTAATTCTTTTGGAAATATAAATAAGAAAGATTACCTCTAAAGACAGGTATCATCAAATAGAAAACTTAAGAGAATTTTATTTTTTCAGCTCAACTTTGTTTACTGATTGAAATTAAACAAACATCGATGAAAAATGCCAAAAATAGATCTTCCAAACACAATCACCTTGATGACCTTTGTTATTGTTGAAATCAGTTCAAATCAAGCTCACTTCCCTACCATTCTTATTTGGATGAAAAGGGAAAATCATCCCGTATAAAATCAACAATAAATGGTGGACAACTTTTCTGAATTTTTGCTCTTTTTTACCATATTTCTTGGCCCAAAAGATGCACCAGCCTATAAGATGCACCATTGTTTTTTTTTTTCAAGCGAACAAAGCAAAGATTATATAAACAGGAACATAAACTGCTTAAAAGTGAAACAAACAAGATTTGTTATAGTGCATCAATTTATGGAAGAATGAAACAATAGTGCAATATTGCTAGAAAGACACAGGCTGTTTTTACATTAAATTTTCTCAAGAAAAAAGTGCATCTTATGGACCAGGAAAGACATTCTCACTATAAACACTTTTATTGTTACATTTCCACATCATAAAAGATGACTTTCAAACTTCATAGATNGTTTAATGTCAATGAGAATATAAAATGAGAGAAATAAGTGGAAATAGTACATACAATCATGTAATTTTGGGATAAAGCTGCAAAGCTGACTACTACTATGAAAAACTCAGATTTTAAAACAAATATATAATAGAAAACTAAAAATCCCTTCAAAGTCTCCTTTCCAAATTGGGAGTTGGGTATAATTGGTTATTCTTAACTTATGGGATAGAAATGAAGGAATTATTGGCTAACTTTATTGTTAGTTAAAAATGGCGACCTAATGGAATTTGTGCCTGGATTCAAAGCAAAATTTACCTAATATGTTTTTCTTAAACCTAGACAATCCAGGTATTTTTGGCTAATACATGATAGATATCCCTCCTACAGATAATTCTCCACAAAATGTTTCCAACAAAAGATACGAAAATATTACAGCTCTGAGCATAAATATACAGCATGCCACAGAAGAAAAAATAAATAAAAATAAACTATATGACCATTTGAATAAATAACATGATTCTTTGTTTTCTCTTGCAAAGTAAACTTCAGCCATTGACATGCAACACCACTAACTTACAGCGGTTATTACAGTCAATTTTATACGTGCCCTTCCGGTTACCTTCTTGTTGCAATCTGTCTGGAAGGTCTCCAAGTTCTGGCAGCGCTGCACCAAGTTCTTAACTTCAGACTTCATCTTAGAGATGTACAGTCTAGCCACAGTGAATTCTTCTTCGATCTTTCCATTTGTATCAGCCGAGAGCTAAATAAAAAAATTGATTGAGCAAAGATCATTTGAATTGGTTACACAATCTTTTAATGAAATGTTGAACACAGAATAGGCAAACCTTCATGTCTGTTCCATCCCCACCAATGGCAAGACCAATTTCTGCAAGGTCTTTCAGTAAATTGGTCAACATTTCAGTAATTCTTCGCTTTTGGTGAGTAGACATGTCTTTCAGCTGCTGCAACTCAGATGAAGTTGTGTTTAGTTGAGACTGTAAAAGAAATTAAACATGGATACTTAAAGGAGGTGATACAAAATAGCCTCAAGGATGAGACAATTGACAAATAGTTCTAATTAAGTCTTAAGCATGATTAAACAAAGTTTTGCAGCAAAATTACCCACAATTCTATAACAAATAATTTAGTATAAAAATAGGCTCAATTAAAAAAGTGAAGAGGCTTAAATGACTCTGGTATGGCAGTAGTGTTAGATTAAGGAATTCTTGACCCTACCTCATACAATTGTATATGGATCGTATAGAATGCACCAAAAATAAAAAAACTGGAGAGCAAAATATTTGCAAATCAACCAAATATGGGTGCTCCAAAAATTATTTGACTATTAGAACCTATAAAGTACTGTATTAGCCAGTGTATAATGTGAGAATGAATATAGTATGATGCCAAGTAATTTGGAAGGAAACTTAGAAAGAGGAAATATCCATTTTATTTTCTCTCTTCATGAATTATGATTTTCTCTAAACTTGGAATAATGCAGGTATTTCATATCCAATGTTTTACAAAGAGCTACCAAGACCAAAGAGAATAGCATTAGAGCTATTGAGACCACAAGAAAACATGTAGGTGTGCAACAAAAGTATGGTTTCAAAGTACTCAAACAAAGCACACACAACTTTCACAGGTGCGTATCGGAGAAACATACATGTTACAACATACATACATATATTTGGTCTAATACAGTATTTCACTCATTCAGCTGAGCTTTTTAAAAATAAATGTGCAAAACCTTAATTTAAGCTTAATCTTCCAATGTAACTTTCTAAACAAGATCTCATAACAAAAACTGAGACTTTCCACCCTTTCAACAAAAGAAAGATATGTACTACATACACTAAGATTACAAATGTCCTCTGATAGAGATCATCATCTTTAAATGAGGGTATATTGTGAACATTCAAGGGACCTAGGGCTAGATAAATCATAATGATGATAGGTAATGGTTACAATAGCACAGGCTAGGCAAAGAAGCTCTACGGCAACTAAAACAAATATCTGCACCACAATCTGAATATACCAGCTGGAGTGCTGGTAAAACAGTTAGATATTTAAGAAAATAATCAATGGTAATGCCAAGAAGATACACAGAGATCAACCAATGTGAACAAAAAAATCTACAGAGGAACAGCAAGAATGTTCTAGGCTTGTTGTTCATAACTATACTCCCCATAGTCTATTCAAGAATCAAATAATTCATTTAACAGAAAAAAATAAGTTCAATCTGTTATTATTGTAAAATATGAGTCATTACTTCAT
The DNA here is from genome assembly GCA_000376725.2 of Ladona fulva. NCBI lineage: Eukaryota > Metazoa > Arthropoda > Insecta > Odonata > Libellulidae > Ladona > Ladona fulva. The sequence continues at coordinate 557,640 of KZ308578.1, read as the reverse complement.
AGATGAATTAAAAAGGCTACCTGTTTGACCATGAGGTCTTCAGCAAGTGATTCATACTCTTTGTTCTTGTTCTCAACTTCCTGCGACTTTTGATCATAATTAACAGCAAGTTCTTCAAGTGCCTGCAATACTTCTTTCACCTCTTCCTTTGCACTCTCATTCTCCTGCTGTATTCTATTCATCTCTTGCTGCACCAGCTCATAGTCACGGCGTGTAGAGGCAATCAACTGTAGAAGTAGAGAAAATCAGAGATTTAATGCAAGTTAAATTACCCCTTACATAACCAAGTATGAGTATATCTGAGCAAAATATATACCAGAAACTGGGTAGAAATAAATTCACTTGGTCAATATTCCACTTAAGTTTAATAAGCTGACCAGTTTCGGACAATTCTGTCCATCATCAGGTCACCTGATATTGACCAAGTGAATCTATTTATACCCAGTTACAGAATTCCACATAGTTAAGACTTCTTACATAGATTATAAGTACTAGGAAATTAAGAGAGTGACCAGAAAACTAATAACCATCCAAGGCATCCCATAATAACATAACTAAGAGTAACTTCCTTCCAAAAAATGAAGAAGAAATCAAAGTGTGGAAAGTAAAGTAAGTCTTCTTCGTTTTTTAAAATGAAATTCCACCAGATTTCACTTAGTACTTTTAACTTCCTTCCATTACAAGGATTTACAAACTGTAGAAATTTATAAATAAAAAACCACCCAGTGAAATTCCATATAGATAGCTTTCATGTATAACTGGTTTCAAACAAACTTACCCAGTAGTAGTTCAATGCTGTACATTCATTTAAGATATCAGTGGGGAATTATATAGAAAGTGATAATTTTCAATTCTTCTTATAAAGAGAGTTCCAAACCATGACAAATTTAACCACTGATTTTTTTAAAGATATCTAAACTTCAAGTGACTTTCATGAACTGAGAATTATGAAGGTGCAAAAAAGCTAATTCAAATTGAGAATTATACAGGATTAAATCTTAACCCTTCATGCCAAGGGTCTTAATAACAAGTGGTGCTATCTAAAAATTGTAAGAGCAAAAAATAAAGATTGTGTAACAGCTGGATCATTAGAGAGTGATAAAATTCCTGTGTATGAAGGAGCAATGTTATCCATGTACACAGCTTTGAAAAAAATTGTTCATGAACAATATTTTACAGCAAAGGTGCCATACTAGCATGTAAGGCAAGCATGAATATATATTTTTTTAATTTTCCTAATTCAATCAGGTGAATATGGTACTAAGAAAATCACAGCAAAAACATTGTGCTTATGCTATCTTAGGTAGATATTATTGATGATTAAATTGTACCAAAGATATCACTTACCTCTTCCTGTTCTAACATCTGCTCCTTGAGTTTCTCAACATATTGACTATGTTGATTGATTTCTTCATCCTTCTCATCAAGGAGATGATACAATCTCTCCCTTTCCTCTTCAAGCTTCTGTCTTTCTTCATTGGAAAGTGAGCCAATCATAGCTCCACCACCAGGAGTGGCTGGTACTGGTCCCACTACCACTTCTACAAAATTGAACCAAGTAAATCATATAAAAACAACACATAAACATCCTAACTACACTACCAAACGAATCAATACAAGAAAAGCCAAAAATACTTTTCATACAGCATAAAAAGCAAGGAAGCAGAATTCCCAAATCATCTAGCTTAAGAATTACGTATTCATAATATAATATCTTAAATTTAACTCATTAACTTATTAAAATTATCAAAAGGGACTTATGGTTCAAAGGAAAGCTTCCACTTCAAAATGAAATGCTGCCATATTATTTCATCATATTTGCACTTAAAGTATGGCTTACATTTACTAGTTTACACAAACTGAGGACAATTCTGACTGCATTTATTCAAGAAAAATAATGGCTCACGGTAGCACAAGAAAACCTATTAAAATAATTTCCACCATAATACCTCTATGTGCTAATCATTTTTTCATTTAACATAAAATGCAAGTCTGGGAATTCTAGCTTGGAAAGAATATAAACTAGACAGAAAAGAGAAAGAAGCAGTGGTTTCAATGCTGATCATAATAAATGTATTTTTACGTATCGTAACAAAATACCGTCTATAAGATTCAATACAAGCACATCATAAAAAATATATAAAAAAATATTTCAGGATGCGAGAGGAAAATAACAATATACAGAAATGTCTAAATAAGTTTTTTAAGCTAATTCAACCACCATAATGGAAATCAATATCCAAACATCATAGTCAAATAAAAACCTAATTCTCCTCAACAAAAATACAGAATAGAACACAAAGAAAAGAAAATAACAAGTGCTTCAGAAGAAATGGCATAACTTCTGGCTCCTTCATTTTTCTGGTTAGAGGAAAAGCATCCAATACCAACAAGATAGTATTTCATAAATTTTGAGTATGCATTGATACATGTAGGAAGGGCAGGGTCCATGATTATAAAATTTCCTGACAACAAAAACCACGACCAGCTGAAAAAGCCACTGGCATTATGAGGTGAACATTAGTGCTTATATGTCACATACACTGCATTGAAATGGGAATTGTTATAACTTTTAACATAAGTAATAAATCTTGCAGGCTAAATAGTTACGTCAGCAAAGCATCAACAAACTCTGACAAATGGGCAAGAAAGATTTTGAGGGAATCTGTGATGTTTGTCAATTCTATTAACAAAATAACTGGAAAATTCTCAACCAAATATGAGCTAGACATAATGTCATAAGTATTACTACTTCCTTCTTTACTAATGGATATTATATGCTCATACATGTATTTTACAACGAATACAATTACCTATCAAAACTTTAAATAAATCAATTATTAAATCCTGGCCATGATTATTTTATAAATTTCAATACAAAAAAGAGCTTAAAAATTAAGAAAACATTAATTTAGCATGAAATTTGTAATATCATTCAAATAATGTTCTGAAAAATTACATTAATACTTATTCTCCCAAATATACTGTCCTATTTCCATAATATAACATTACCTAAACTCTCAAAATAACTTCATCAGAGCAACTTTAAAATTTACACCTATTAAGTAACCAAGACATCAAAAGCCATAATTCAATATTCATTCAAGTTAGCTGAAGGATTTCAAGTTTTTCCTAGGTCAAAGAGCCCTTGAAATTTTTCAGAAGCTCCATTCCTACAATTTTCACTAAATAACTGCTGCTATGCAATTATTTAGGAGTCTTAACAGCAAATACTAATATTTCCTAGTGTCAAGGTATCTTCATTCTACAAGCAAATTCATATTATTAGAGGACATTTTCAACAACGACTAGAATAGCTTACACTCATAAAAGAGCTAAAACTTTTTAAAATATTGCAATAAGTACAGAAATATTAATTTTCATAATTCTTGGGAATTATGAGGAAACAAAAATTCTATTCTATACACTCCAGTAGTTGGAACCTAAGAAATCCCGTCAGTTACAGCTTTAATGTGCATTATACACTCACACTGATAAAAAAGTTCATATTGTACAAAACATTTAATTTAAAAATCCTACAAAAACAATTTCCACAATTTCAACTTCAAATTACATACATATATAATGAACAACTTGGAGATCATTTTAACACAAATCAAGGCCCCTTTCCCTTCAACTCAAACATGAAAATGTGACCAACAGAACAGCTAAAGGAGGATACCAAACATATGCCATTTCCGAAACACTCAGGGAAATTCTCCCATCTATAACAAAATTGGGAACAACATTTTGGTCCATTCCCCAGCCACCATCTGTTACTGACCTAGTTTCTCGGTGTAATCAGGCAGCAGATGCTCAGGTGAACAGGGTCCTTCACCAGATAGGTGAGCAATGAAATACAGTAACAGAGGAATGGGAATGAGGAGAGGAGTGCAACTTCATATAATAACACTCTTTAAGGAAATGACTTTTGCCAACGGAGAAGTCGAATTACATTATGCACTAGATGCTTACTAGCATGATATGAGAATTAGACATTTCAAACACTTTACAAATAGATACGTGGGAATTTCTTACAAATCTATATCACCACAACTCTTTCCCTGGCAAATTGGGTTACAATAATTTTTCTAAGCTAGCGCATCAAATTTTTGTAAATATGGATTGTCTAAAAAGCAATAGGCAGCAAATTTTGATGCTTTGGTCTTATTTTCCGACATCAATTCTTTAGATTATATCAGGGTGACTGTTATGACGAAAAAGTTTGTAATATATCTGACAAAGCTTAAGCCTACTTATCTTTACAGTATTCTAAAACTGTAATGATAATTCAAAGAAGTAGACCAATTTAAAATCATATTACCTTTCTCATTTTCAGTTGGCGCAGCCACTGGTGTTGCTGCTTCTTCTCTCAAATTCACCTGCTCTTCCAGTTTGACAGTTTCTCCAACCCTCCACCTGAAATAAAAATATATTATGATGATTGAAATCTCATGAAAATTCTGGATTATTTTTATCTCCCAACCTCATGAAGAAAGGATGACCTTCTTGCAATCAAGTTCTTCAATTTAAATGATTGAGTTACATAACTACCTAGCAATATAAGAACACTAAAGTAAGACCATTTTAGCTCAATAAGTGGAGATTGATGTAAGTTCTAATAAATGATGCCCATATATCACTGAGACCATTTTAAGGGTGAATGATGAAAGATCTAAGAAATGCACTTACATGGATTTCTTATAATTCAAAAGGCACTTTCAAATATTTTAATCAATTTATTTTCAAAGATAATGCTGTGGATGGGTAGGTATAACACTTTTGGACTAAACTGAACAACTGGATAAGTGATAGGAGTTGTAGCATATAACTCATTAAAGACAAGATTTTGATGATCCATAACCTAGGACGTGATCATAATAAAAAAAATTCAAAAGCTTAATGAACCAAGACAAATTTAGCAGAGCAAAGGTTAACTGAACATTAATTCATAATAATGATTTTTCAATAGAAATAGAAGGCCCCCAATGGTTCCCAAATTACCAACATGGTAATATGATAAAACCAAATAATCAAAAACACTTCCACGGGAATTGTTGCTTATCACTATTTACAAACATAATTATTATAGCTCTCCAGTTCAGCATTTTTTATATCCTTCATGAGAAGGGAAATACAGGAAGGACATGTTGTCATTCTATTGATTTCACCAAACAATGGGTTCAGGGCTAATGCAATCATTTAAACCAACAAAGCTGTAGAGAATATTGGTTCTTTTCTTCATTATGAAGACCCATTTATATCCATTTGTTTATTTTACTCATATGACTGCATAAGTGTCATTCTCTTTTTGACTGTTTCAATATGAATTTCAATAGATTCCTCACATGCAGAAGGATAATAACCTTAAAGTTACAGAACAAAACCACAGCTGCCACCTCAAGCTTATCTACAGTTTTAATCAGTTCATCAATTTCCTCTTCCATGTTTATCAACTGAGTAATCTCCACCTGTTCATATTTTCTTTTCCTCCCAGTATATCTACAGTCTCTCTGAGGACCAAAAATATTCTGGCAGCATCAACTGTTAAGTCACAGACACTCTGTTCTAAAGTCTCACCCATTAATTTTACCCTCACCCTCGAGAAGCTAGCACTGTAGCACTTGGATGGAAATTTGTATCAGTAAACATAATTAGAGGTTTAAAAACACTCCGTAAGCCATATTTTGGCAAGCAGAACTCGCTAAGAGACAAACGAGAAGCTTTGGATTACCAAGTCCCTTCCCTTACGGAGTGTTTTTAAACCTCTAATTCATTAACAGCCGTGTTTCAACTTCCTTTTCTTTCAGTAAACATAATACGAAATTTAGTTGAGCAGTAAGATGACCTGAGATGGCTTGTAGTAACTACTGCCATTATTAAAACTCCTGTAGACCTTAAGCCTGAAACCTTACAAACGAGTCATTTGGGAAAGATAGTTACCAATACCTGTAAAGTAACTTCAATATTTTTAGCAAATTAAATGTTCACCAAATTATAAAAATCCTCCAATTGTTCTTTACCTGCTTTCGTTAAAAAAAGAGCAAGTTCATAGATTCCTCGCAATAAATCAAAGAAAACAGCCCGAAAAATGGCTCTGAAAGTTCCCATTCTTACCACATGGTAAATAGGCTAAAAATGTCTTAACTATCTATTGAAACTGCAACATTAGCAACTGGATAGCTATAAATGAATAAAATCAGTGTAATTAACTACCAAAGACTTCAAGGTAATAGAGAATTTTGAATAATTTTGAATCTGCGTATAGGGTTTAATTATTCTGCATCCTCAAAATTAACCCATAACTCACACACCCTATTGCCAAGAGAATGAGTCCATAATTTTCATCGGTGAGATCAAATGAGGAAAAATTATGTTTATAATTTTAAAAGTTTAATGTCAATGAGAATATAAAATGAGAGAAATAAGTGGAAATAGTACATACAATCATGTAATTTTGGGATAAAGCTGCAAAGCTGACTACTACTATGAAAAACTCAGATTTTAAAACAAATATATAATAGAAAACTAAAAATCCCTTCAAAGTCTCCTTTCCAAATTGGGAGTTGGGTATAATTGGTTATTCTTAACTTATGGGATAGAAAAGNATCCCTTATAAAATATTTTAAGGACATATGCAATGAAAAGATTTAAATTTGAAAACACTCACTAATAAAATTTCACCTTTTAAACTATCTCAAGCTTTTTAAAGACTTGAACACCATGTAGGTGTCACATAAAAGGTGTAATAATAGTACAGAATCAATTACAGTCATCACGCAATAGAGACTTTATAGAATAGCAAGAAAACAGAATAACAGATGAATTTTGTTAGACTTTCAATCACCTATTTCTTAGGAGACCTGAAGATGACTGTATAGTCGAAACCGGTCGATTATTATTAAAGATAGTAGCTCAAGTAAGTTTAAATAAAATATTAATATACCCAAGCTAGAATTGAGATCTAAATTTTAGGAAAATTTAGGATCTCAATTCAGAAAAATTTTAGCAAAAAGGTTGTTTTATACACTGATAAATACTGCAATTCTCATTTACTTGCAATAAAGACTTACCTGCTAAGTTCAGACTCCAATTTCTCCAGTTTGCCTTTGAGTCTACCAACTTTCTCCTTCTCCTTCTCATAGCGACGCTTCCACTCTTCAGCTGTCAACTCCTCATTGACAGTCACAACGTTCTTGATAGTCTTGGCTCTGTAAGAAATATAACTCAGATTAGGAAAAAGTTCACGTTTTCATTGAAACTGGATGGCTAGAATTATAATCCTCCAGCATAAAATACAAACTGGGACTTACCTCTTTCCAAATTCTAAGGTGGATTTTGACTCAGCTTCATTGAATGAAGCTGGAGAGCAGCAAATGATGATAGTCGTTCGAGCATTTCCTCCAAGAGATTCTTGTAGAATTCTGGTCAATTTCGAGTCACGGTATGGAATGTGTGTTTTCTAAAAAAGGGTAAAATGAATTTTAACCACAAATTTAAACTACAAAATAAATGACAAATGAATTACCTTCACTTTTACTTAAGATGCAAATTAAATGAAGAAAGTAATACAAATGAGTTAGTTGAAAATTATATAAGCATATAACGTACACTCATATATTGAAACAACTCAAAGCTACATCCCACTCCTGCTCCATGTCAAACATTTTGCAAAATACTTGCCTGAATTTGCAACAATAAAAGTAAAGAAAGAAAAAATATCTGACAACAAAAATAAACCTTGGTAAAATTTGAACAATGCTTGATGGACATCAATCTTTTCTAGGAAATAAAGTAAGTATTTAAATAATATAATTTACACAATTCAAATAATTTAATACTTTCAAACAATCACAACACAAAGAATGGGATTGGTGGAATGTAAAAGAATTTTTTAATTAAAGACAGGATTAAAGAGCTAACATAGAAATAGATACTTCCATGCACATTTAGCATCTAGTATAACAAAAATATAGAAAAACTATCATCACAGTATCCCACATTCATACAACCAGACTAACACTCCAAAAATTCCATGAAAGTACATGTTCTAAGGAGAGTACTGAATAAGAAAAATCTACCAATGTCTGGAACAATAACCCTTAGACACTCAAGATAGCGATATGCATGCTGATATATTGGCTCCCTAAGTGTCTAAGGAATAAAAGACAGGGAAAATCCATTATCTTAAGCTGCTGCTGCTTAATAGCACACTTAAATATCATGAGAGCTTTAAAACTTAGAACATTTACATTAAATTGCCCTTTCTTCAAATGTTCGATGAAAGAGCAAGGTTTCTCAAACAAACCTCTTCAGTTTTAAGTAGTTTATGAACATCGAATTTTAAGCAAAAACGATTAAAATTTTCATGATATGATCCATAAAATTCAGCATGACATGTTCTAGTATGTTATCTATAGTGTGTTATTTAAGATGAGCAAAAATTTTTAACAAAATCTCCTTTATCAATACACTGAAATCTAAATTGGTCAACATACCACAATAGACTATTGACTCAAAATGGCTTGATGACTGATATGATTTTAAAAGGAGCAGAAATTTAACAAACAAAAGAAACAAAAATATCAGCTTTTTTAGGATTCAGGGGTCAACCTATACCTAAGACTAACCTACACAAGAGAATAAATGAAAATTTGTAGACATGATACTATGTTATTTTACAAAATTTCAAAGCAAACTAAGCTGACACTTCCAATATATCAATGCATTTCAAACTAAAACGGCAAATTACATTTTGCAGTTAACTCAAATTATTTCACACCAAAACATACTATCTCTGGGTACTCATTTTCGACTTATAGACCAATGCACTCTTATATCAAGTTCCACCACCATACCTAACTTGTTACATAACCAACTCAATTATATATACCTCACACATTACTGAGTCACAAAGCACATTGACTCAATACTTAATTCAACTTTGGTAACTGACAATTCCAAGCAAAAACAAAATCTTGATGAAAAATTCCATTGAAGAAAGGAAATAGAGTACTAAGTTAAAATGTGTAATTGAAAATAGAATTATTATAGCATGGAAGCACAAGGATCTTTATGTAGAATGGTTGCAAACATTATAGTTTGATGAAACATTTGTCAAGAAGCTTTTGGTTCATTAATTAGTCAGCAGTAATAAATCAATTAATAAAATAGTTCCAGGCACTCATGAAAATTTATCCATAATAAAAGAACTCGCTAAGAGACAAACGAGAAGCTTTGGATTACCAAGTCCCTTCCCTTACGGAGTGTTTTTAAACCTCTAATTCATTAACAGCCGTGTTTCAACTTCCTTTTCTTTCAGTAAACATAATACGAAATTTAGTTGAGCAGTAAGATGACCTGAGATGGCTTGTAGTAACTACTGCCATTATTAAAACTCCTGTAGACCTTAAGCCTGAAACCTTACAAACGAGTCATTTGGGAAAGATAGTTACCAATACCTGTAAAGTAACTTCAATATTTTTAGCAAATTAAATGTTCACCAAATTATAAAAATCCTCCAATTGTTCTTTACCTGCTTTCGTTAAAAAAAGAGCAAGTTCATAGATTCCTCGCAATAAATCAAAGAAAACAGCCCGAAAAATGGCTCTGAAAGTTCCCATTCTTACCACATGGTAAATAGGCTAAAAATGTCTTAACTATCTANATTCATCCCTTATAAAATATTTTAAGGACATATGCAATGAAAAGATTTAAATTTGAAAACACTCACTAATAAAATTTCACCTTTTAAACTATCTCAAGCTTTTTAAAGACTTGAACACCATGTAGGTGTCACATAAAAGGTGTAATAATAGTACAGAATCAATTACAGTCATCACGCAATAGAGACTTTATAGAATAGCAAGAAAACAGAATAACAGATGAATTTTGTTAGACTTTCAATCACCTATTTCTTAGGAGACCTGAAGATGACTGTATAGTCGAAACCGGTCGATTGAAAATAAAAACTGTGGAAAATACGAAGAACTTAGTAATTTATTTAGATGGCGTTCAACAATGTTCGGCCTGAACACCTTGAGTTCACCTATTTCTTACTAAACAGTTAACTTTGTCACTTCAAGATTGTTCTATTTACCCTGGGTAAGCTCTCTTTCGCCATAAAAAGTAAGAGAACAAAAGACATCCCATCTCTATAGAAAGGAATGTCCACTCATCCTAGAATCAAATTTCTACACATTCTATCTTCTTTAAAAATTCTACACAAGCTTTTCACATGTTATGACTGAATCTTTGTATTCTAATCATGCTGTGTGAAGTGAAACCTACACAAGCTGATAGATTTTCATTTTTTTGTTAACTACTAAATTTTTTTAATTTGTCTAAAAACCTTGATGTCAATAGTAAACTAAGGGCTTTGTCTTCCAGAGTATTTGAGTGATGTTCAATTGACAAACATTTCAACCTACCAGGTATGAAATAAGTATTTTAGTAGTTTCAGTATTTATGATCACTTAAGAGCTTCACCTTCTAGGAAGAAAATGAGGAGTACAGGATAGATTCAGAGGGAAAAAGGGAGGTAATATTCATGCAAATTAAGAAAAGGAACATAATAAACAGAATTGTACAATTGTATACATCCCTACCAAATTTGACTTTAACATTGAAAACAAAGATCAGAAACAATGTAAGGGAATACCTCTAGTAGTTCATTACCTAAGAAGGAATTTCACGTCCTGTTAAGTATGCAATTTGACAAGGTATTTCAGTACATCTACAGAACCGTAAATCCTTGTAGATAGCAAATATATCCAACCAAAACATCTTTTAGATGAGGTAAATGAAAATTATACCTATTAACATTCAGTTTTGTCAATTACGTAGGAACTGAAATGTTAGTAGTCAAACCTTTGCATTGGGTTATCAGAAAAAGTCTTACAAACTCATTTAGGTTTTTATTTTTCTAAAAAAAATAGTTATCATAAAATCAATACAGTAAATCACATCTGAGATACTACTCCCAAATCTCAAGATAAGCATGCAGCCATTAGCAAAATAAAGATGGAAATTATTGTAGTAATCAAAGCATAAAAATAAGAAGCATAAAATGACCATTTCAGATTTATTTTGTCAGTAGTTGGATGATCGTCTTTAAGAAACAATGATATTTTCAACAATAAGTAATGATAAGTAATTTTTGGCACTTGATTCTGAAAACTTTCCATGACTAATATTGCACTGTTATTTCTACAATCTAAATACTTTCAATTGAAACTTCAGCCATATACTGGACTATATGGTTGACTTCATCTGCTTAAAAGTTTCCACAAATCAGAAATTACAAACACACTACCATTGCTACTTAAACACACCCAAAGACACTTTTCAACAATCACAGGGTGCATGCTGGACTCAAGTCCTTAAAGCAACTCTGTTTTCTGTAAGATGATTAAAGGAATTTAAATTTATACCCAGTGGATCCTTAAATTATACCCTAAGTCTAAAGAGAAATTTTAAGGGCATTCTTAGTTTCTAATCTGCCAATCTATTCCTTCTAAAAATCTCAAATTTTTAGTCCACCAGTTAAACCAATAAGACAAGTATTATACTTCAGATATTTGCACGAAGATTTATTGAACTACAGGAGACAAATATGTAATTTAGCTGCAGGTGATGTAATTCTGAATAATCACTAGTTTTTTAATGAAGTGGTTTAAAAGACTATTTCACTTTAGTTGAGTGCTAAAGACTTCATAAGGGCACGCAGTTAACTAAGAAAATCATTTCTATTTAATTACTGCTTCATTAAAACAATGTATTCTTAATATTCCTTAAAAGGTAAATGTGCAAAACTCTAATGATATTTAGTAAAAAACTGTTTTAAAATCAAAAATTAATTTAAAATTAGACGGAGGAAATGAAACAATAACTAATAACTTCTTTTGTTCAAACAAAGAGATTCACAATAACAAGCAAAGTATTCAGTTAGAAAATATTTAATGATGGATTTTTTATATCCCCTGCATCAGCCACTGATTAGGGCTGGCATCATATTTTCAATTTTTCTTCCTCAAGCTGCACAACCGCATTGTGAATTCACAATCTAGCCTTCAAATATTGAGCAATACATACTTGTATATTTCATTAAATAAGTCTTATATTATTTTCATGATGACTAAAAATGTGACATTTAACAGTTAAAAGATTTCCAGAATAAATGAACAAGAGAAGCAAAACTGTTTCTTACAGAATTCAAAAACGGGAATCCTCCCATGCATTATAAGGTGAATGAAGTTACAAATTATGGAGTATTAAGATGAAATAATGGAAGGCTTCTCATTTTCTAACAGGCTTCAATCCAAACGTGACATAGAAACATATTTTTTGGAAATAATTTCAAACTATCAATATGCTATCAACCAACAATCACAATAACATCTCCATGAAATCACAAATTAAGCAGAACAGAAGTGACCAATAATTAATTAATCATACAATTCTTTAATTCTACTTCCTTTTTGATCGCCCCATACACTACTTTCACTACACTGGCTATTTTCAACGCCATAAAGAAAATAGCTGGAGATGACTCACGAGAGAAATAAATCCCACAAACACAAAAAGGCATGCATAAACACATTCAGAAAGCATTTATAAGAGGTTTCAAAAACACGATATTGTTTTCCTACCACAAGAGCAAGCTAAATGTCAAGTCCCATGCCAAATGATTACTGATGTGATAAATTGAAAAGCCATTTATATTCAATAGGATCCAATTGAAGTACATGATCAGGAGGAGAAGGTGAAATATCTTTCAAGTATCAAATTCAATACCATGAAAAAAATCAGAACTGTTCCTTCAAACACTTTATAGTCCATCTATTTGTAGCAGAACAGAGAAATTTCCAGAATGATTACAAGGATTAATTTCAGCAAGCTGAACATGACATCACATCATCATATTTTCTGGTAGATAACACCTTATTGATAAAAATTTTGAAATGTGATAAAAAATTCAGCCAATGACACAATCGAAATTGGATGAATCAGAGGAAATGGAAATCTGTTAAAACGTCACAATACTCAGGGTAAAATAGGCAAGTTTCCTTACTCATTTATTCATACATATGCCTTCAGAATTTGAAGGCAGATTTTGCCTCACCTGATTTAGATTTTTATACCACAAATTATGAAATCATCAATGTAAATTTTGAAATGTGCATCATTTATGCANTGCACAAGTTGAAATAACGCTCACACATTCGTAGCAATTAATCAATAGGATATTTGGAATCGAAAACACTCACCCGATACGATAGACTTGGCTGCTTCATTGTAAACTTTTTCTTGCGTAGCATTTGGCTTAAAAACTTTATCGAATAAATAAACTTTCCCCTGAAAGTAAAAAATAAACGGAAACTCGATATTACAAGAATTCAGTATCACGAAAAAGCTATGAATTTCAACGACTCAAGGGCGGTGACAAAGGATATTCTTGAGCCGAAGATGCAATACATTAAGAAAATCGATTGCAGATTAAAGACTACTAAGGTGGTCCATTGTAGTCGTAAATTCCTTCAAAGGAAGACTACTTAAAATATCTCCAAGCGACTTATTAAGTAAAATCTGTACTTACCCCGATTGAAATGCAGTTGTCATCACCTCCTGACGGAAACTTCACTATAAATTTGGATCCTGCCTTTATGAGTTTCTAGAAAAGTCCCACTGTTATATAACGAGATGTGGCAAAGCTCAATTCCACATATTTTGTGAACATTCAAAACCTAAATCTTCTCATGCATGAAAAATAATTCCTCCTGAATGTAGTAAAATAATTCATACGAAGCAAAAAATTCTTTAAGTAAGACTGTTTGTCAGGATTTATATATATTTATCTTCTCATTTGATCCCCACCAAAAAAAATCAAACTTTATAGGTCATACTCAAGATATGAAGTAATAAAATATGTGGAAATATTTCAAGAGGAGGAGTTAGAAATACATTAGACATGATAGCTAACAGTTTAAAGTATGACAATCCAACTTCAAATACCTTATAATTCGAGTAGGAGAGATTTAAACTAAATCCTACTGATTACAATACATTTAATTCCCAGAATTTTTCACCAATTCTTTAAGACTTGAGATGAAATATCCATAGATACTTTCACCAATTACTTTGATTGAAAATGTCAACTGGATGTCAGATATGTAATAATGTGCATCAGAAATTACTCAATCAAATTAAATCAAACTAGTTGGGAATTTTTAAAGATGAAAAAGGAAATATGACGTAAGATCTACACAGAAAATTCTGCTAAAATGAATCTGCCTTCAATTTACCTTAAAATGTATAATTGAATAATAATTTTATCTTCTCTTTGGAATGAAGTACAATTCAAATGGCAGAGTGTAACTTAAAGAATGACGCCAATATACTCCCACCTTTGAAAATTATTCGTTCACCGGCAGATAAATTTGCAGCTACTTAGCTAAGCTTTAAATAATCTATATATATATATATA
>KZ308578.1:352854-534633 GCA_000376725.2 Ladona fulva | reverse complement strand
AAACACAAAAGCTGGATTTTATACCCCACTAACGATAGGAAGGCTTTTAGAAAATTCCAAAGACAAGAGGGACGCACAGGAGTGCAGCGGGGTGTACGAACTTTATTGTGAGACCTGTGACGCGCGGTATATCGGAAAGAGTGGAAGATCGCTGAAAACAAGAGCCAAGGAGCACAACAGGGATTTCCGTCTCCGGAGGGGGTCACCAATGTCCAACTTCGCGGCGCACCTGCTGGAAGAAGGACACAATAGCACCTTCACCCCGAAATGCCTTCATCGGGAGCGTAATGGCCGTCGCTTGGACCTCCTAGAGGAAATGGAAATAGTGTGCTGTTCTAGAAGTACAGACTAGCACGTTTATCCCAATCCCTCGCTCCTTCTTTCCCTTCCAAGTAAACTCTTTCCTTCTTGAAAAAACCCATCCTTTTACCCTTTCCCTTCTCCCCCCCCTTTTCTGGTTTCCTATATATTTGAAAGTGTGGAAACATTTTTTGCCTGATGATGCTAGGACACTATCGAAACATGTTGCCATAAATAAAATTGCTGTGGAAGTGTACGAAACGGTCTTTATTTCATTGTAATGACCTTCCACGAGGTAACGCCTTCCCATATTGAGTTTTTTCATGGTAATTATAATGATCTATCCCCTTTTGGGTGACATATGTAAAAATTGAGTCTCTTTCACGCATATCTAAAAAAATAGCAGGGTCGGTCAAGTTTTCATTCAACCTTTACCGAGAAGTATCTCTTCTACAAGGTCTAGCTTGTGTACCAGGAGTGTACTAGGACACAGTCCTGCCAAAGCTCTTGTATACACTGGCGGCTTCAATGAAATAACATCAGCAGATCATCTAAGGTCTATCTTAAATGGAAAAACCGTCCCGCGAAAAGTAACTTACCTGAAATTTCCTTCCATGTTGCGAAATGAATCATATTAGTCTGCAGCATCAGATTAATATAGTATTTACAAAAAGGTAATGCTTTTCCTTCCTTTTCAAGGCGAACAGAAAACATAAACATCAATAACATATTAACATCTTTTATTCAACTTTTCTGATAATTGTTGGTAGTATTGGCAAATGCGTTACAATCCAATCTTTATCATCCAAGATTTTACATCCAAGAAGAAAGATTGCCATGAATGGACAAGATTACTTGGCGACGGGAAAGATAGGAGTAAAACATGGTCCGAGAAATGAGCTTTGGATTGGACTGGATTTAATTATAAGAGTCTTGCAGAAGCAATCTATATGACGCACTTACCTTAAATTACGATCAATGAAATCTACTTCAACACTAACACTCATGAATGGAAGATTACGCATATTCGTTGTTTCCATTACACCAGACACTTGAATCACTATAGGTGAAAAATCTTCATGAAGGGCAATCGATATTTATAGTCCATAATAGGAAGAATAGAGATATGACCATGTTAGGATTTTTATGTAAGCAGGTAATATTATTTTTTCTTTGTATTCTTGAAATTTGAGCAGTCCAAATTATTTGGAAAGAACATCAGGCTATTCCACCTCGAAGTCCTCGTTCAAATCTGAATCGTTAGCGACGGAAATGTTATTAAATTCGAGCAGTGAATAAATACAGCAAAAAACGCAAATAGTATTTTAGTCCATCGTGAAACTGTGGATACGCAGAAAGGGTTATATCGTTTTGTGTTCCGACTGCATTAGTAAAAGGACGAGCAAAAATCGAGGACGAAGTCACAGATGAACGCTAACCTTGTCATAATTTCGCACCAGTTGCTTTCTCATTGCACGGATATGGTACTTGTAACTGAGGCAGTCATCTGATAACATGATGGTACGTCATGCGGAACGATCCTATAGACTGGAAGAGGCTGGGATACCAAATGGGCTACTGTGGGCAGATCTCTCGGATTTCCGGGACTTGATGCCACACTCCGTGTCTCGGAAAACATTCTAGGGTCACTGAAATGCCCCGATTATTTTAGGACACCCAACTAGAATCATTTTCAGCTCGAATGATTTTAATTGTCATAGATCGTCGGTCGACCAGCCGGACATAACCTGCGTGTTAATCCGAGAGAATCTTCGACATGTCATGCAGTAGGAGAGCACGAAATCTTTCCACAATTTTAACTGCTTTTTTAACCACGCTTTCGAATTTTAAATACGTCGTTATAATATTCTTGTGCGTACAAATGTTTTCCGATAAAATTAACAGAGCTTTCATAACAAAAATACAAAAAATAATAATTAAGCGTTACCAGGAAAATAAAAGCAAGGAGCTCATGAGAATTATTTTCAAAAGCTTAAAAACAACAATAAATAAACATGTGTTTCTACATTAGTCCCGGCATATCCCTATCGTTTCGGACTTTTTTATACCCAAAGAAGTATACGTGTAAGCTCCAGTTTTGTATCATTTATCTCTGGTAACCTAATTACAACAAAAGAGACGAAAATTCCCATAATATTACGCCACAATACATTGCCTTCATTGTGTTGGTCAACTTGCAATGTGATTTACAATATTAATAATCATATTCCATTACAGTTTTTCCAACTTACCTTTTACTTTAGCAAGCTCTAGCATTGCGAAACTTACGCTCCTATACATTTAGCTACTTTTAAGTCTATGTAAAGACAACGTTTATCAAATAAATGAAATATCTAGCACATTGTTGAAATTTTACAATGGCATATTCACAATAAAGTACTAGGCTGTAATTTAGTGTAAACATTGTAATTTTAAAGTTAATTAAAGATATGTATGTAAATGGAGTTTTAATCTTTTTTCCCACATCTATACTTTTTGAGTTTTTACTTATATATATTTACTTCTTTTCCTTTTTTAAATTATTTTATGCATTTATTTTCTGAGTTTTTTTTCTGCTATTTTTCTCGATCTCCTCCTCTGCGGGTGTTCTGCCGGAAAGAGGATTTTTCCTTCTTCAACCTTAAGTGGCGAAGATTTTTCCCACACCCTTCTCTATCCATCACGCCAATAATTCTTTGAAATTTATTAAAACGACGTATGAGTCTCAGTGAGAGAGAGGCTTACTCGGACCACACCTCGCCAAATCCTATAATTTAAAAAGGAAAAGAAAATGGGGAAAATCCTATAATTTATACAGAAAAACTCCGAATGCTGTGCTTGAAATTTTTCCTCCGCAGCAGGAGCTGCGAAAAAATTTGGTTCACGCGCAAAAACGAGCCCGATAATGAGGATATTTTCTCAAACTCATAATCTTTCCTTGAATTCGTTCAGAATGACAGATCTGAACTTCCGAACATCTCTTGTAGTACTCTCAAAGTTTACAGTCAAAGTAATCTCTTGTAGTATTCAATTACAGTTGTATCTCGACTTACAAACCGCTCTACCTACGAAATTTTCTGTTAGTCTATTTTGACCTTTAGTTACGGACCTGATTTTGAGATTCGAACCGAAAAAACGGAAAAGATACAAAGAAAAACTGGGTTTCGAGATACTGTTAGTATTATAAAACTATATATTCGGCGAGGTTAGGTCCATGTGGGCCTTTCTGACCTCTGACGTCATACACGGCATTGTTAAAGGATTACAGAAATTAAAAATTATTAAAAATACTATCGAGAGATGCGATCTTCGATGAAACAAATTAAGTTCGTAAGTCGAGGTACCACTATATATGGAAATCAATTTTTAACTTCATCTCCATAGCTACTTGTTAGAGTTATCCAAATATAACAGAATCGAACTATTGTAATATTTCCCAAAGGTTAATAAGTGAAATTCTTCCATACTTGATATTACCGTATTTGCATGTAGACAACCCGCGTGTTATCTATACAAAAAATATACAAAAATGATAAAGATAATAGAGATATACAACGGAAAATCTCGTTTCATTGAATATCTTGAATATTGAACTCGGAAACAAATGACTATATATCGCGGAAGTCACGGAGTATATACTCACGTACTAGGGCAATTTTAATTCAACCAGCATATTGTAAGTATTAACGTAATCAAATAATTCCATTAAATACAAGAGTAATTGTCGTAAATATTACAGTAGTGAAAAAACATTCTCGTCAACATAATAACAATTTTGAAATGCGCGTTATCAATGCATTTATCACAGAAGAAATTTTTGAAATGCGTGTTATCTAGTAGGTGCGTGTTATTTACCAGAAAATACGGTAGTAAAATCTAACATTGTGATTTCCGTAGGCGGACGTCCTCTAACTTCTCAAAGTTCGCGATAAAAACGATTTCTCTTATTAAACGACACAGAATCAGGAGTGACTTTGTGGTAATGATTAACGTTAAAAAACTCCATTTTAACTAAAACTTTTACTAAACCACAAGATTTATACAAGCACGACCATGGTTTTTTTTCATCAACCTAAATTCGGTCCATCATTCGATTAAGTTCACCGTTAAAAAACTCCATTTTAACTAAAAAACCTGATGATGCAGCCATGCTGCGAAACGATGGTCGTGCTTGTATAAATCTTGTGGTTTAGTAAAAGTTGTTAAAATGGAGATTTCTCTCATTATTCATACTTTCATTAACAGCATCGAGACATTTCAACTTGAAGATTAAACCGAGAAAACTTGGTAAAAATTTTACATATAATATGAATTCCTTTCAAATTTGTTTGTCAAATAACAGGATTGTATTTTATTGAAAAACGAATTCAAGAGAGACAAGTTAACCGCAGAGCTTCAATTTAAGGGTTACAGTTGAAGCTTTGCACTCGTGTACAGACAATTTAAATGTGATATAAAAATACTACTTCTTCGGCTATCGCAAAAAAGGGCCCATCTATGCATTTCTAACTCATATCAATATTTACCTTGGCCCTTAAAAATACTGAGTATGGGGAAAATATTTGATCTTGATTTTAGAATACGACCGACATACGACTCAACTGAACCATGTAGGTTTTTTCCAAATACTCTGCATTTATAGTAAAAAGACATGCTCAAACGGACAACTTTATTCAGGAAGGGATAGCGTGTAAGTAGGGATATTCTTTAAGGCAATAGAGTGTCAAAAAATGAATAAGGGAAGATCTGGATTTTTCGCCTTCGTTAATCCATTGGATACTCTTTTGGGGATCTCCACTCTTCATTCCTCAGATGGTGGGCGTCATTTCATCTTCTTCGAGGCGGTCTCCGGTTGTGTCACATCACTGCACGTGCTTAGTTATCATAGATCTGAATATATCAAAGAGAGAGAATCGTCAGCTACGTTAATTCCGTAGAATGCAGGGGTGGCGAGTCCAGATAGACGCTAGTCTAGCTAGCCAACGTCCTTTATGAAATAGCAAAACAAGCATCTCACGAAAGACGCTGGATACTAAAGGGTTCTAACCATATGTGCTGAGAATTACAATTACAGTACTGAGTTATAAATTGTTAGATTAAAGTGTTCCGAGCGTAGGACATAAAATAATCTAACTCTAAATAAGATCTCAAGAAGTAACGGAAAAGAATCCCCCGGAGACAGATAACCCTCTGATAACAAGTAGACGAGTAACACGATAAACGTAGAAGAGTTCGCGTGTACATATAGGCTCTCAACTGTCAATGCGAATTACCATCACTCAAAAGCAATGATTTTCTGGAAAACAACTATTCGAAGGATATATCGGTTGAAGTCGAGGTTCGAAAACGTGGTTTTGTTTAAATGCGATAGGAAAAAATGGTTTGTCTAAATTTCAATTTTTCCAAAGAAATCGTCTTCTCTTGAAATCGTAAAATCAAATAAAATGTCAGAGCATTTCATGAAATTCCTTAAAAATCATAAATTCAAATAATTACTTTAAGACATGAGTATGAAATAGAGACGTGATATACGGTTTAGAAAGTAAATTGTTATCTCACGCACGCAAAGATGTTGGAGATACGTATTATTTATCACAGGTATTTTTAAACAACGAGTGCCAAATTCAAACTTTAACAGATGAGGATCATTCAAACTGCTTTTTAAAAATTTGAACGAGAAACCTCAAAAAATTCATCTTTAAATGTTTGTTACATCCTTCTCATACAACTGATTCGTGTATATAAAGTGGAAAATTGTGATAAATACGGCTTTAATTAATTTTACTTGAATAAAAATATTCATCTTTATTCCCAGAAAATCACTCTTAATGCTTAGAGCTAATTTAAATTTCGACGAATAATTATTTACAGTTATTTGGAAAAAGCAAAAATTTTACGGGACAAATTGTTTTTGTTGGTATTCATCCACAAATTTGCAGAGAAATTTCGAGTTAATAGTGAGACTAGAAGGATATATAGAACAAGGGATGCAAACACAATCTAATCCAATGAATAATTTTTAATAGATCAAAGTTTTACCATGAACCAATGCTCCGAAAACAAACTTTCTATGAGATACGGTTGCTCACAAAATGCAGGGGATTTTTATTAGAGCTTTAGCATTCGAATCAGTTGTTGTTAGCAGTGCAACGCAATTATCATCTCAGTATTTTTAAACAATCATTATTTTTCGTAAATATTGACGCGACTAGTAAAGATATTATCCAGAAGAGATTATGTACGTACTAGTAGAGATTATATTTATTTATTAAATCGGCTTATTAGACAACTGATTCCATTACTGCAAGTTTTTTCTTGTTGTTGTAAATCTGAGTTGTGTACATTATGCGTGTCTTATCTTACTTGTCTCGCCGTTATAAGTGTCATTATCTTACGCGTTTCAATCAATATATTACGTGTTTACTTCTAAGTTAATAATATGGAATACTTACCTCTTCAATTTAAGTTGAACAATCAGTAGGTTTCGCGGGTGCGTCTAGTCCCTTTTTTGCGGACGTTTTTCTGCATCTTTTTCTAATTGCAGACTTACATTTTTAAACCTATAAGGTAGTTTTCAACTTTGCTCTTTTACGTCGTTCTTTCTTTGCAAATCCACAAAGACGATGGGAGACTAGACATAAAAAGAGGCATATTACTCTCAAGGTCGCCCTAATTAAGACGTTTTGTATAACCCCTAATATAGACGTTTGTAATTTTGTTAAAACTAAATTATCGAGTACTAAATTCAGTAAATATACCTATAGTACCTATAGACTTCGGTTGTTAAATGATTAACCTCGAACTCACGATTTGAACTAATACCTTAATTCTGTTGTGTAACACGGACATTTTCGCAAGTTTTCCTGCCCCTTGGATAGGTTCATCAAGACGGAAATGGATACGATAAAAATAAAGCTATTAATTTAGGAAAACTTACTTGGATAATTGTAGTTACGAGATTCTTTAAAAACCTCAATGAAATATAACGACAAAATTACAATCATGGAATTTCGAATTAGTGTGCGAGTGAATGAGAGATTACAATGGAATATGATATCAGATACGTAAAACTACTATTTCGATGAACTTCAGAGATAAAACCCAAATTTACCTTTCCCTAGAAATAAGTAAGTTTTGCTGTACATTTTGCTAGACTGATATTGGGTTTTTCCTGATGGATGCAACCGCCATTACGATACCATTCATTTTAAACGCTCCCAAAGCTGTTATTAAGTTTTCCAATTATCATTATTCCGCATAAATTTGGTAATAAACGTTCGAATGCATAACACACAATTCGAGCTGAAAACGAGTTAGTTTTCTTTCTCATTGAATGAGAATGAGTTAACTTTTGCCTTTAAGGACAAATTAGATGAATAACTGCAATCCCAGAATTCCCCTGCTGTTTTCATACTCTCCGAAGTGGGATATCAGGAGCTGTTGGCCGTCTTACCAGATTTTTTTCAAAATTAAAGTTCTCCTCCTTTGTCCCTCGATCGATTTTTCCTCGGCGCTCTCAATTTATGATATCAAACCCGGCTTTAGCGGAACACTTATCATTAGAAAGTGTACTGTAACAGTAAAATATGAAAAATATTATCCTAGTAAAATATGCTTAAAAAACTGTTGGCAAACAAAGAAAAACGTTAATTTCTTCGTGACGTTACCTCTAATGATGAAAATTAAATCTAACACTGAACGTAAAGGGTTTAAGCAGGAAAGAAACTACTTTACGTAACCACAAAGGTTGTTTATTATTAGAGCATGGGTCGTCGTTTCATTTTCAAGAGTATGTGTCACATTACAGTGATTTTAAATTGCCTAAGGATTCCGGGCAGAATTAGTGATCTTTCCGACCAAGCATAAAATTTGAGAAGTATAGATACACATTAAATAATCGTGAACTTATACAGGAATACTAAGCTAGGAATAAGTAAAAAAGGGGATTAAACTTGGTAATTTTCCATAATATTGTGGAAAATTACCAAGTTTAATCCCCTTTTTTACTTAAATGGCTTTCCACAAAGTAACGCCAAATCATCTCGATTTCAAGCTAGGAATAGCAAAATACTATGCTAGGTCTAAGGTGGAATAGTTTACATGAAGATGACAAAAAACATATTTCCAAGTAAGCTAGAAAATCGATAACAAACCATCACTTACGATATAAAATAATATCTACTAGTATGGGTTCCGTTTCATTATTTTGAAAATTTCCTTTAAGCGAAAGTGTGTATATATGAGATTAAACTTGTTCCTTTTATATATAAATGTACACATCTACATAAGTACCCTGCAAGCCGCCTTCCGGCTTGTGGCAGGGGGTGTAATCACCAAGAGTAGAATTAATTCTTTAATTTATTATTATCGCGTATCGTTCGCGGAAAATAAGTTCCTAAAACGACTTGTCCTCGCGTCTATTTATCTTATTTTACGCTCACTGTCAGATCGGACAAAGTAGCACATTTACACAAATATTTACTACAGCACACAAAGTAGTATATATTTTTTCAGGAAGGAATTTTAAAATTTCTTAAGATACGACGGAAAATTAGATTTCGAGATATGAACCGCGGTTGGTAATGAATGAGCGTCGCAAATCGAGGCTTCGCTGCTCACCTATCGAGAACTGCGGGATGCTAATATATTACCAACCCCCTTGACTGAGGTCTGAATCAAAACAACGGAAATCTCGATGTCAAATGTTCTCAAAGCATCAAATTATCACGGAGAAAGTTCGGGAACGCCTGAGGCTAGCAAATTTAAACAATGTGCCAGCGGCGATAATGACCTTTTCCTTCCACATTTCCGTCATGAAATTTCTCAAGGCCGTTGGGGACCGCCTATGCAGATATTACAATCGTCCATAATTAAAAAGGGGCGTTCCTGAATGCACACAGCGACTGCATCGGTCGATCAATTCAAGCGGCGAATCCGAGGGATTACCAACATATTCGCATCAACCACGCTTTCCTTCCTTGGCCTAGGGTCGTCCTCACAGCTCGCCCTTGGGCAATTAATTAGGACGACGCCGTTTCCTTCGACTGGAAGGCTAGTCTGGGGAATTGATGGGGTGACGAATACTGCCAATTCCAATCGAGAGCCCCACTTTTTCCGATACTTTGTTTCTCTTCGAGGCGGGTTCTCTAACTTTCAAGTCCATCGACTCCCACTGGGACTTGTGCAACTGTCATTGAACTCCGTCATATAATCCATTTATTACGGCAATTGATGAAGTGGGAGTACAGGCAGTGGCTAACCTTCTCTCTTCCGTGCGGCTTGATATTGGAGAATTTATTGTATCGGGGATGGATGTAGAGGATTTTTACTTTAGAGGCGACAGTTCTGGAGGGTGTAAGGAGGATGATGCATGGTGGGGATTAACCCAGAGATCGCTACGGTAGCCGCGAAGGTCTGTCATGGACCACGAAAAATTCAGAACCAAGTTGAGAGCATGTCAGTAATGTATTCCACATCTATGTATTACGTATGTTTTTATGTAAATGGCCGCCTCAAGGCGAAGAGCCTAACTGTAATGATAATCATAACATAATGATGGAGAGTTTTGATAGATTTCAGGGGTGAGATTACGTATTTTTGTAACTAGTGATATCTTAGAAATTTGCGATAAATCCGCCATGACGGTTACATGTCTGTCTGTAATGCACCCACAATCAGCCCGAAGGCCGGTTGGGACCTCATCCCCTCTACCATCAGCTACGAAGATCTAGGAGAGGGAAATGAGACTTACTAGGCAAGATGAGGAGTGAAGTAGTTTGCTTGCTTTCCTCGCTGAGTCAGAATGCTATTAGCAGAGCAAGCCCACGTTAGTGAAGCACAATGACTCTACGAGTAACACTTTTCGTAATATGCATAAGGAGAAATCTTAATTAATGTCATTATTCAGCGGGCGGATACATGTAAATGCATGTAAACATGGTGGATTTGTCGCGAATTTCAGTGGTATAGCTAGTTAGAGAGGTTACATAATCGTATCCCAGGAGAGAAAGAAATCAGATGTTCAATAAGGAAACAAAAAATAATCTTTTTCGAATAACACGTTAGTCCTAACAGAGTCTTTACACTCGAGCTTCTCAACCGGCATGCTACTATATAGCAATCCCTAATATTCACTACCAAGTTCCTAATAGCTGGTGATTCTCATATCATTCAAGGACATTATTAGCTTCTCATTCCACGTTTTATCTGCGCGATATTTTCCATAATATTTTATCGTTACATGGGGTTCCGCTGCTAAAATATTAAATTTTACGTTCACAAAATAATGCCTCATTCTAGCGGTAGTTATTTAAAAGTGCTTCGACAGCTAAGATCATTTCGCACCCGAGACCCCACCTGGAATCGAACCCGGTACAGTTTTCACTGAAGTCAACGCGTTCCCCACATAGCTATCCGGAGACCGCAAAATATGTTATCCTTCATTAATTCGAATTCGGACAGAAATTAAGTAACGCACGGGTTAGTGACCCGTGGTTGATTAGCCAGAATAACAAATCAGCGTTGCGGAGGAAAAATGTTAAGAAGCACAGTCCTTCGCATCACAATCGACTCCAGGAGGTCCATACTTCTGTTCTGAGAATCCCCCCTCTGAGATATACTTTCTCCGGCTGTTACGTAATCTCGCAAAAATGGTGAACGTCTTTGGCGTTCTATTCGCGAAGGAATAAAGACGGACGAAGCGGTGCGTCTCTTGGCCGCCGAAGATTACACGCGCCCAGATTAGCGGAGGATACAAAAAAACGCGAATAAATCATCCGAATCCGCCGGCATTCCCGATTTCCCCGCCTGTTACCCCTTCTTCAGCCGGCCAAAGCGATCAATCCTTGCACGCCATTCCGACGACGTGCACTTTCTTCCGAGTTGTACGCAGGTCTGGAACGAGTTTACTCGATATTCTTTTATGCTTCGACAGGTTGATGACGAGGCGGCGGGGATCGCGGGAAGAATTAATGAACCTCTCGAGGCGGATATTTATGTTGTGAAAACAGAATTGGGTGAGGTGGCGGGAAGGAATATTTCTTCTCGCGAAGGAAACGGATCGGAGGTGTGCAGGCTTTTACCGCAAATGGGCAGCACGACATTCTCTCGCGGACCGCAAAGCATGTTCTTCGTTTTACTTTTTAAACGATCATTAATCGGACATCGCTGGTCCGTTTACCTCACCATAAGCTTCCGAAGATACTGCCTTATTATCATGTATCCCCTCCTCATACTACCACACTGCCAAATATAAAAATATACTAATCTATTTACTTCGTTGTAGTAGCTGTAGCTAATCAAGACTCGTGAAATGCGTGGTGATGCTCGTGTTAAATTTCTGGTCTTTTCAAATCTGTGATAATTCTATTCCTGGAGAACAAAGGATTTCATAGTTTACTCACTTTTTAAAATACCATTTGGCGAAATCTCTGGGTGATATATCCTCCGGGTGAAAAGTCTCGAGTGTAAAGTCACTGGATGAAAGATTTCCTTCCTTGTCGATATGTTCGTGTACCCTGAAATTCCCTAATCAACGCTCTTTGCTTCGTTTCTTTATAAATAACCGCTCCTTCCATATCATTTAACATCTTCCACAGCTAAGCGATGAGAAGCGTATGGTTCACATTCTTGATTTTGGATGAAAAAATGGAAAATTCTTCCGTAGCCGGGAATCGAACCCAGCTCTCCCACTTTCCTGCTTCGACTACGAAGCTAGACATTGAAACGTAAGACTGTTCGGTCGTGGTAGCTTAGTATTCAAGGCGACCGCCGGGAAAGTGGGAGACCCAAGTTCGATTCCCGGCTACGGCAGACTTTTACTCTTTAAATTCTTCATTTTCTTCCTTATTTACTCGCTTTCTTTCCCCTTGCATCCTTCCCTCCATTACTTTTATCTGTAATTACTCAGCTCTCAGTATTTCCTCTCTCAGCTCTCTCCGGTCGCTTTCTTCATTCAATCAAAACCCTTTTTCCGACCATCTCCTGGAACTCCGCGTTCGTTTTTCTATCAACCCAACTGCATTTTTCCTTCCAATAAACTTCCATTTTTCGATGATCTCCTTTCTCAAGGTCCACGTTTCATATCCATACATAGAAAGGCTTATCAGCAAGGATTTAAACAATCAACAATTTCACTATAATAGCACTTAAATTCAAGGTGATATTTCACTTTTTTAAGTTGACCAACCAATAATAACTCTTTCTTCGTCAAAAATAAAGATTTAGGACAGAATAGTGCAGTTTCCATAAAAGAATTGCATTAAGAGGGCGAAAAGTATTTGAAGGTCCGCGGGTGATGTACCGCTTAGCTAATTAAACACGCTATTTCTTTCGGGACGGAATATAACTCGCATTTAGGAAACAAGGAATCATCCAAGAAAAGAATTGTGATTCGTTAGCATGAAAATAAATCTACGCCACTAGGTAAACAGTTACCGCAAAGTAGTTCAGCATCGTGAAAAATTGACGGCAATTCCTATAAGTGGTGTAGTTTAGACTAAACGGAATGCTATTCTTCCCTAAATCAATACCGTAGAGAACAAGAGCCCTCAGCTAATGCGGAACTCGGGTATTCAGTAGTAAATACGCAGATCGGTAGATGAGTCGACAAAAAATAGGAAGTGCCGACAGTTTTTGACTTCACTCCGACAACTACGAAACAACGCTTTAAAAAATTTCGAGAATCTTTCCATTAACTATCGCTGCTGAAATTTTTCACATAATTATTTTTTAGCTGAATACTAACATGCATCACTATCATAGGTATTCACCAAAGTCTTAAAGAGATACAGCAAATTCCATGCACTACTTTCGCGTTCGATTTTTTTACTTTAACATCTACATAAATACCCTGCAAGCCGCCTTTCGGCGTGTAGCAGGAGGCTTTTAGAAAGAGTAGGAATTATAAATAACTACTTAACCAACACAAATATCAAAACGATGCTACTGCAGATCACTTGTTTGATTCCTTAAAAAGTATCGAAAGTGAATCTTTTGGAAAGGACGAATAAAATATTAGAGTGAGTATTCCACTCATTTTATTAGTGGAAATGTTACTTTACAGGCCGGCAGCTCTTTGGATAATCTGGCAAGTATATACCACAATTTTTTAA
The DNA here is from genome assembly GCA_000376725.2 of Ladona fulva. Taxonomy (NCBI): domain Eukaryota; kingdom Metazoa; phylum Arthropoda; class Insecta; order Odonata; family Libellulidae; genus Ladona; species Ladona fulva. Next base: position 521,221 of record KZ308578.1, on the reverse strand, counting down.
GGCAAGCCCGCTTAATATAGGAAATTCAGTTTCATAACTCGGAAGTATTATATACATTAAGAAAAGTTTTCTCCTGCTGATCGCTTCATTCCAATATAATGCCCAACTTTAACTCGTCAACACTTATTACCTATGCAACCGAGATCTTTCCCTACCATTTCTCCCTGTATTATTTTCAGGGGGCTATCGTGACTTATAATGTATATGATTATGTGCGTTAGCATGTCTTGCAGGGGCGTAACCAGGATTTGTCCATGGGGAGGTTTAGAGCCATGGAGTCAACACTGCATCCAGGCAATACTGCATCATTGTAGCCTGCAATCCAGGAGCAGGAATGCTTCCGTTAAAAATCTAATGAAAATTGAAACTGATTTATTTTAACATGTATACCCTCAGATTCTCCAGCAGTCTTTTTTGTATGGTATAATTGCGAGAGATAACCTTCTCAGTGCTTTCTTTCATTGTTGGCTGTTCTCATGGGGGGGGGGGTTGAACCCCCAAAACCACCCACTTGGCTACGCCTCTGGGGGTCTTACATAATCACATTGGTCGGTATGATATAGGGTAGTACGATGCGAAGGAGAATAATCTGAGGTATTAGACCCCATTCGGCTTTTCCTTCACTTCCTCTAGCAAATGTCTTGAAATATTATCATTGAACACTCCCGTTTATTACGACAATGAAATGGAAAACATTCAATTTACGATAAATTCGAATTCCTTCGTACAATTTCGTAGTTAAAACATTTGAATGTTGACTTCACGCCGCTCAAGTGTGGCCTGATTGTTTTATATGCGGACTGTTGGTTTCTGACGTGTCCGAAAGATACATACCACACGAGGCCTTCCGAAAAAAAAAGAATTTCCCCACCCCTTTTTAGTACGCAGTACATAATTATGCGATCATGCAGTAAATTAAGACGGTTAGCAATTGAGTTAGAATGGTGAAGATAGGAAATGAAGCAGCCTTGTGTGGATGCGTGGAATAAAAAGGCATTTTAAAAGCAGTAGCAGCATGAGGGCACCTTTAATCCACACCCGAAACATCTCACCAGATGGGATACAAACAATAGGGATTTCATAACCCTTTGATGGCATTGGACATCACAAATTCAGCCGCAGCGGAAAGAAAAAGAGATAAAAAACACTCTTTTACTGCGACGTAATGAAAGCCGCCAACGAATTTCCAGGGAATGGGCACAGAATTGCATAGATCACCACCGCTACCCTTTTAAAGCAGTCTTCGATTCCCAAGCTAAGATACGTTCGAATTTGAGGTCAGGCAACACTCGTCTGGGAGGCATGCGGAAGGACGACCTTGGTGACTCACATCATGACCAGCATCTGCGAATTATAAATCTGCAAAGGTCAAAACATGCAAAATGCTTACTGTTACACAAGTGCCAATGGGAAACAAATAAACAAAAAATGTAAACAACACAAGCAGCTACTCAAAATAGAACGACATGCCAGATATGGCGAAAGAAAGGTGCAGAATACCATACTATCTTCTTAGTGCAGTAATCTAGTGATAATGTGTTTCAGGGGTGATGAACCTTTTTTAAGATGAGTGCCGCAATTGATGAAATAAATATCGTCAGCCAAACCGCATCCTTATGACGTAATAACTTCAATATATGCATTGACGTAAGATACTGTGAACAATATGATTAGATCTTACTTCGAAAGTGAAAAATTAACTTCGTATTTTCCACGTTTTTACATTTAACCGGTTTCAGCCTTACAGCCTACCCATGATAATACAGACTATTCTATAGTTAAATGTGTATTTAAATACGTAAGTATATTAGGTATGTATGTTAGGAAAAGTTAGTTTATATTTGTAAATACTTATTAAAAAGGATGCAATTGAGGTCTTCCTGTTTCTATTATAGAAATAATTAAATCAATGAAATGAAATACATTTATTTCCATGGGTTGTACCTGATGATGGATGTAAGGCCAAAACCGGTCGAATAATGAAATGGTGTGGATAATACGAAGTTCAGTTCTCTCATTTATTAATGTCAGATATTGTTCTTGAAAAGCCATTAGCAAGAAATGGTATTAAAATTTAATTAGAAGCTTAGTTGTTTATATACAACACGAGTAGCTACGTCAAGAGCTCCTCGAGCCACAATCGCCCACTTTGAGCATACAAGCCATAGGTTCGCCACCCCCGGTATATTGAATTCCACATGAGAAAACACTCGGGGAAAGTGAAAATTAAGGTAAACGGAGATGAAACATCCGCAGACTGTGCAAGAAAGATTGCATGCCCTCTTATCCCCATTCGCAATTGCCTAATCGACGTCTTCATTGTTAATATTGCAACTTTTTCATTTAAATACACAAACCCAATGAGGCTACATGCTACGAGAATTGATGCACTAAAGATTAAAGAGGATATGGAAGCGGGTGAAAAAAGTAGAACTCTGGAATAAAGAATCTTTCGACGTGCATGCACTCTATGAAAGTTGGAGCAGCGACTCGAGGGGAAAAAACGTATAAAACATAAAGCCCCTCCCTATTCATCGGGCTTTATTTGCACTCCCTTCGGAGATTATCCTTCATTAGCCGAGCAGCGCATCTTCATTAGAATGTTACCGCGGTGGCAAGCAGGATACGTCGCGAACCAGCGTTTCTTTTCCTCGCGGGGTCTTCAATCCTGCCCGCCACTCAGAACATACAAAAATCCGCAGTGGGATTGTCTTTTTCGAAGGATATTCTTCGTGTTCAGCGTCTCGCTTTCTCTTGGTCGCTCAAGCGCACGATATCGTACTTCTCGCTAATAACTTTTTAGAACTTCTGTTGCATTCGCGCAGGGGCGTCCTTGACCTACATGCATTTTCAACTGCAGCTGGTTTGACTCCTTCGCTGTGTCATCGCCGCTGCTTAAAGGGACGGGTGGAATAAGAAAAGTTTTAAAAAGCCAAGGATTATGCGGACGGTTTTACGTGCGCGGGAATGACGAAGCGGTTCCCCGCTCGAGTCGAAATTTTTAATATAAAATTTGGCTTCCCACTCGCGATGTTCCGTGAAACTTTCCGCGGGCCGGGATTCTTCCTGCGGGCGCGAGTTTCTGCGTTGGTTGGGTGAATTCGAAAGTTTCTGAAGAGTTTAATAATAAAAAAGCATTCTTCGATTATTCCGCAATCTGCAAACAGAAGGCTGGGAAGTATCATCGTCCCGGAACTAAATATAATTCCCAACAACACAACGTTCGTACTCGAGATTTCGAACTCTAATTTAAGAACCTTAATGAACAATACCCAGCGAATATTGTCACTTATGGCCATAGCATTCTTTTTCTTCGACTGGATCTTGCTGCCTCAGGAGAGGTGAAACACCGCTCCTTTTAATTTGCTGTCTTTAAGAGAGATGTTAAAAAGTGCCTCGGATGATGCTTCACAGCTTCTGGGGGCCTCAAACTACAATAAATACGAGTGAGGTTGTCAAACAGTATTGTTGCAAGTATGTAATGATAGAAATCAACAAACTGACTCGCGTAACAATGAAATATCAAATTAGCTTTTATTAACCACAATATAATAATAATAATTATTATTATTTACTTACTTTCACCATAAAAGCCAATAGACCAGATATAGTTCTCTTTGATAAAATTAATCAGGAAGGTATAATAACTGACAATGCAGTTTCAACTCTAATCTTCAAAGCACTTACTCAAGAAAAATAACCAAGTATTCCGAGTTAGCAACAGACATAAAAAACAATGGTAATTAAAAAATGTAACCATAGTTCCCATAATTGTATCAACAACAGGGGTAGTAACAAATTAACTGTATGCCAGTATAGAAAAAGTAAACGTTGAAATTAACCTAAATTTAATTTAAAAAATCAGTAAACCTGAATATCTGCCACTTAATTAGAACATTTTTAAATAAAGACTAATCTTTGTAATCGTGGGAAACTTGACATCAGTCCGTTCCCATAACATATTTAAAAGAAAGAGATAGCCTCTGGGGGATACAAAATGGAAAAATCGATATAAGAAATGAAATTTTATGTGGGTTTAAGAAAACCTCAATCCGAACTTACGAATAAAATAAAACCCTGCAGGATAATGCCCACGTGAAGGGGGGCGCGAAAAACCTCCGAAAACCTACCGACGGTAGCAACTACAATATGAGTTTCCCGGTAGCTACAGTACGCCTCGAGTATTTGATATTACTCCAAAAAGGAGTGTTATCAGGTTATTTATAATTAAAACCACCACTTTTCATGTCAACGAAACGTCCAACATCAAAAAAGAATACTTTTGTCTCGCCGCCTCACCCATCAGCATGGCCCTGAGGGGGCCTGGCCCTAGGCGGAAAGTTCAAATTGAGGCCCCTTTGGAATTTTGAGTCAAGATTTGAATCTTTCATAAAATACCCTAACATACATCCCATAGAAACCTCACTTACTACGGCAAGAACAAGGTTTGAAGTACAATGAGTAGTACTTCTGTAAATTACAATCAATGACGGATAGACTTTACAATCTATGATATATTATAAACATATTATGCAGACTTATTCAACGATGATAAAATTATTTCTTGAAGTGAAAAACCAGAACAATTTCACTGAGAACTTACTAGCGCAGTCTTATTAACTGGCGTCAATTGCGCCTTACTATAAATCCACCCCTGCTCTAAGAGAATTAGACTGGGTTAACCAAAATTTTAATGTAAGGGTTATTAGTTATTGTTCTAGTGTTAGTGTTATAATTCTTAGCTTCATATCGCATAAAATCGATCATATACAAACTAATTAATAATTTTCGATCATATACAAACTAATTAATTTCTCAAACGAAAGAAAATTCTGAGGTAGACGAATAAGGAATAATGTAATAATTTTAATGCCATCGATAGGAGTAATTTGCAAGGACAGAAATTGAGCTGCATATTGGTACAAAAGCAAATTTAAATCACAATTGCGCTGGAATTGAAGGGTTTCAGTAGATCCGATTCCAATCTAAATACGATGAAACTAGTTTCAAAATTTGAGGATAGATAATATTCAAGGCAAGCGAAGTAATTATTAGTTAAATTATAAGGAGAAAAAGCGGTTACCTCATCGTCACAAAGCAAAACCTAATTTTTGAAACGATTTCCTTCGAATGTTAGGAAACGCGATTCGGGTATCAAAATGATACTCGCAAGATGCCTGAAATTTCGGGATGAGAGTTAGCTGGGGATCTGATTGGTTTTCTAGAGGTTACCCGAGAATAAAAAAGTCAAGTGCTCCTGTTATAGACTTTGTTTTCATAACACAATAAAGAAGGTCAACGATCGCTCTCCACCCCACGCGCTGAGAACGCTAAGGAAATCAAAGCTCAGCGAAAATTCACTTTCGTAACTTTACTTGGCGAAATATCGATCACATCTGAGTCCACGGTTAATCTCTTTATACCGTCAAGACAAAAGTCGACTCTTCTCCTTAAGCAGAAAGAAATTAATCTCTACGCAAAATCATTGTTTACTACTTTGGCTGAAGCATTTGATACTCGAAAAATGACCGTCTCCCAATGAGAGCCCAGCTGTCTTTTGAGAAGAGGTGATTAAAATTTATGGACCCGTTCGAGTTACAAGGGGAATTCGCAAACTTTCGCTTCAATTGCGTTATCTAAATCCCAATAAGATTACTCTCTTAGGAAAAACCGCCTTCACCAACTACGTCTTTACATGATTGGATAAAGAGGAGGATTAGAGTGACTTTGGAAGGGAACCTCTGCAAATTGAGACGTTATTCCATGGAGAGGTCCACTAAATCGGACTATTGAATTGGCTGTCGATTTACCGAGTCAGTCTGTTTAAAAGGACGCCAACTGCAAGGATCGAACATGGAAACTGATTGTCGTACGTTGATTTCCGAGGAGGTATAATAATGACGAAAACCTTAAACAGAACAAATTTAAACATTGCTAAGTTGATTAAGTGAAATATGTCCATAAAATCCTCTCAGAAAACACAGCAGTAACCCAATTTGCTAACACTGCAAATTTTTAAAACTCGATCACTCAGTGTTTATGACCAAAAAGCTATTGCTTTAACGAGTAACGAGGGTCGACCAGTACACACCCCCTGCCGTACACTGAAAGGTATACTGTTTACATGCGAGTTTTTTTCTCATAATCTTCCTTCTACAGAGAAAATACTTTACACTGAATATGTAGTCCTTAGCAGCAATGCTAATCATTTTCATTCTTCTTGTTGTTACTTAGTAACACTCTTGTGAACGGCAATTTTATGAAACCTGCTCAGGGGTGAATGATAAATTAATTGGTAATTTCATTCAATTTCGTTATTCTTGGTAGAATGCTGCGAAAAGCGTTATCAAGATCTTTCTCCATTTATGTGGACTTTCTCATAGAGTTCCGGCTCAGTGAGGAAAGCAACGGAAAACTACCTCACTCCTCATCTAGCCTAGGAAGCCCCATTCTTTCTCCAGAGCTATTGGTAGCTTATGAGATTCAAATCGGCCTTAGGGCTGAATTCCCACATAAGCAGAACGATAATAACGATAACATTTACTATATTACCTTATTAACTATCACGCCGAACTATCAATTTTCTGCACGGTGAGAAGTCCATTCATGTAATCTCAAATGGATCGCCGCGAGCATTCAGACACACGGAAGATACAAGGTAAAAATTACGCCAAGCAAGCGACGGGGGGTGCGTGACAAACAGGATTTCCGAACGCCGCGAATAAAAAATATTAATCGAGCCCTCGCATGCCTCGGGAGCGTGTTTCTCCGGCGGGCAACGGACCGAAAACGGCCCTGCTCTTCGGCGAGAAAGTTACCAAGGGACGATCAATCACTCTTCGGCACATTTCACCGCCCTTTTGCGTGTCCCGCGCAATGTAATTATAAAGCGACCGATGTTCCATCCAATCCAACGTGGCGCCTAGACTTCCTTCCAGAAACCTCCAAGGGTAACGTTAACTCCCTCACTTTCGACGTCGTCACAACTATATGGATTCTCGGACTTAATGCTGAAAAAAAAACGGGCAGCGATTTTTGGGGAGGTGTGTGTACGGAGAATGGGGGACGGCGTATCGCGTGAGCGCAAGAAATTTCCTCCCTTTGGGGGACTACACCTCACATGTGACGCCCAAGTGAGGCGAGCGTATCCCGAGAGGACGATGTTTCTTAATGCTCTCGTGTTTTATGACATTTTTTCGGGCTGTGCTAACTAAACAGTTCCGTTAAACGCTTATGTAAACGGAGGTCGCGAGATATCCTCTTCCCAACGGAAAGGAGGGGAGAAATTCCTTCCTCATTAACGAAGTTTCGGAAATGAGAAAATTCTTCGCAGTTGTAAGGTTTGGCGTCGAGTGTTTAGATTTATAAAATTTAAAGCTCCGGGGGAACGTACTGGTTTTAAATTCAGAATGTCGCAGTCTAATGATCCGCTACCATCACTTGATGAATAGAATATTATTTTTTTTGTACAGGCTAGAGGAAAATGTCTTTTGTTTTTATCTGTCTTCATGGCTGTGATGATATGGAAGCTGCGGAGGTACGAATGTACCGAGTAATGGCATTCATTCGGTCTCCCCATTCAATGCAATAAAAAGTGTCATTCGTGGGGTCACTGTGCTACACTTGCAAGGACTTTTACCATTTATAACACTCGGGTTTCGTAAGAGAAGAAAGCCACATCACTCCGTGCCTTGCCAAGTAATCCTTATTCTCCCTCTAAAAACTACGCGAGATTTGACAACGTATACAGCTCCGAGTTTAGCACAATCTTCTTCGAATATTTTTTACATTTTCAAAGCAAGACAGAAATAAACTATTAATGCCGAATTTCTTTATTAGCGACGTAACAGTAAAACCATTCATATGCTTCTATAGAAACTGCGACTAGTTTCAATGAAACAAGAAGTACGCTGGAGAAGCAACAAGATTGCTATCACCAAATGTTCTCGCCTGCGAAAACGAGGGCTGTATGATAAGTACCCGTGTTTAGCAACTGATGGCATCACTGACACAAAATGAGTATGCCATGAAATTATATATGAAATTACTGCTTTTAAAATCGAGTTTCCATCCTCAGAGATTTAACATCGCACTTTCATTGTCAAAATCAAAGGTATTATTTTATCATGAAATTGCACTTTAATTTTCACCTTATGGGATGACAGAATGCAAAGAGTCATAAGAGTACACATATATCGTACATTTAAGAGATCAAACGAATGAAATGTGACATCTTAAAGTCGATAAATCCAAAACATCCGTAGTTATCACGCCAGGCGGTACCAAAGGGTTAAATTAAAAATTAATTTAACCTCCCGTGCATACCAGTACAGTACATCTTCGTGTAGTTTAGGCGTAAAATCACCATGTAACCGATGCGGCTTATTTTCAAAATTTCAGTCGGTGGAAATCGAAATATAACTTGTCAAATAAATTAACGAAAATGTTGCTGCTAGGCAGGTGCATGGAGGCTTGCCAATGCTGCCGATCCTAAAATATCGAGTGGAACGTAATCGATAGGATATTAATCCGGGCGAATTTTTTATCTTACTCTGAAGCATCAAAAATTTACTTTGAATAGAAAACCTTCCTACACGCTAACAACCGAGTGTCACCTCGGAGCTAATGAAATGACGACTTTAACTATAGTCAAAACTTTATGTAACACCTCAAGAATTTAAGACTAGCAAAAATATACCTTTAATTACGTTACTTCTGAGTAGCGATTCATGTTAATTCTACGTGCAAAGAAAAGAAAGTTGGAACACGGCTTTTAATGAATTAGATGTTTAAAAACACTCCGTGAGCCGTATTTCAGCAGGAGGAACTCGCGTTAAGAGACAAACTGAAATCTACGGATTACCGATGTCTGGAAAGTACCTATGTACATTTCAGAGACAATGCTTCCATCATCAAGGAGGCTCCATAATAGGAAGTGAATTGTGATTACGTCAGACGTCGAGTGACTTGCCTAACGGAACAATTCAAAGACACTGGAAGCAATGACAGCAGGATAATAAACCCTTTTCCAGGAACATGCCTTTTTGCTTAAAAAAAGCAAACCACGAGCGGCGCTTTCCCTCCGGCGTCACCTAGTCTTGCTACGCTCGGTATCGGATGATCGCTCTTCCACTCCCGCTGCATGCATCGTCTTCCAATAACCTCAAATGATCACGTACGGACTCTTATCTCGATCCTCTCCGTGGGTCGCTCCTGAAGCTCCAACGCCCGCTTGCAAATTGTAAATATATGCCTTCCTCTCCCACCTTGCTACGTTTTATTTCTGTTCCTGGATTATCATGACGAATCCCACACATTTTAACAACTGTAACATTGAAATGTTACGATGAAAAGGACGATTACGATGCCGGGATTTTTATAAGAAGAAATGTGAAGGCTGCTTCAAAGAGAGGCAGCCTTGAGGCGCAAATCTCTTCATATCCCGGTGCATGGAAAATTCTTTCCGGAGTGCATGCTGCCAAGATTTTTTACACCGACGAAATCCAGGTTACTAATGGAAAGGGACTAAATAATAATGAGGATTTTCCTTTAAAATATGTAAATCTCGACTATTGTCGCAAAGGATTATGGGGAAGGCGTTGGGAAACTCGTCACTTGAGCTTCTTTACGGCAGGTTGAGGTAAACGTTGAAAAACCGTTCGAAAACGATTCTGTCCAGCTTACAGGAAATATTAGCAATAAAGGGATAGAAATTTAAATAATTTCGGATATTTTGTATCATGAACTTCCAATTTAACATTACAATAAAGATTAATCGCACTCAACATTATTAAAGCCATCTTTAACTAACCGGAACACCCAACCTAAGGCTACTTTATAGCACGACGAATTCACCCAAGTGACATAAAAACACTGAAATTAAAATGTACAAATGACAAATCTCATTTACTAATTTTCATCAGCGGTAAACATTAGAATCAAGGATAACCGATGACGTGCGGAAATGGAGGTTTGAATGCAGATCGCCATTACGTTCCACTTTTAATTAACATCCTCGAAGCTGGATGAGTTGGAATCAAAAGCATGCTTAATTATACCCTAAAATGGTTCCTATGTAATAACTACGAATGCACTGTGTTGATGATTATTATCATGGTTAAGAGAATATTGTAAAACAATCCAACGCTTCTAATTCTCTTCAAAAAGATAACTAGGTCGAAAACGTAATGAAAATTCCTAGCGAAATTATTATTGAACGGTAAATTCATAATGGTACGTATTACGTAGGATAGACGTTAGTCCAATAGTAATTTTAAGAAAACATAGCTACACACCTTATAAATTGTAATCATAGCATCGAACCGAATACGAACTTTTTCCAGCGGCAAAAACCTAAACCGCACTTAGAAATTAATACGTCTGAACCGAATCGGAAATCGTTATTTATTCGGCTTCGATGATTGGTTCGCATTCTAATGAGCTGCAACAACATTTCTATTTGATAATCATGTGAATAGCAGTGACTTGCAACTAAATGAACAATTATATTTACATAAGTGAACGTCGTGATGTAATGAAGGAATTCGAATCACAAAAACCCGAGAGAAGGACCATCATATCGTTAGGAAAAAACCGGTTTGACCGTGGAACGAAACCGGGTCCGATTTCGGATTGTTCATTGAACCGGAACGTTTTCATGCTCTGCTTGCGACTTACTTCCGTAAGATTTAAAAAAAATTTCTTTCAAATCAAGTTGAAGACCAAATTGGGGTACGACTCCACTTTTCAATATTTCTGTACTCAGTCTGAACTTCTACCTTAAGTATTCCTTTAATTTCTTCTAAGGATGAAAACGTCGCTATTTACTTCGTCTCTCGTTTCATATCGGCCTTTTAAATACAGTACAATCGAAGTAATTCACAACTGAATTCAACTGTTTCCTATCACAATAAGCGGAGGAATAAAATATTCTCAATCAGATAAGACTATCCAAAGTCCTCCAAATCTGTTTATCACGATGACTCCTTTACCTCAACACGCCTTGTAGCGAAAGTTTAATGCGATAATAATAATGAGGAATAAAAATTCATCAATAACATATTAATAAATGAAAACCCGTTGAAAATTAATTAGATTACCCAAATTAACCATATTAGTACAATTGCACAGCGATTGTGTCGGCTTTAAGACGACCGATTCCAATCGTAAAATACAATTTCTCTGCTTCGATATCAAAAATTAAACAGCCCATTTCGCAGTGGAAACGTACTCTAATGATATACCTTCCTTTCTTCCGAGTTGAGAACCATTCATTACGCATTCGGCTCTCGCTTTGATGTATTAAAAACAATAGTTTCTCTCCATTAGACCCAATAAGCGGCTCCTTCTCGGCTACCCACACATACGTCCATTCCTAATGCAGTTCCCTCCCTTATTTCATATTTTAGCATCTCTCGGCGTGCCATCATTACATTCTATTCCCAATTAATTTAATTCTTCCTTTGCTGATACTCTCCCCTTCAACAGTCGTTATCGGTACAAGAGGAACTAAAGTGCAACGTTCACTTAGTATCTTGGACGCGATTTTTTAACAGAAGAAAGGCTTTGAATTACAACGGATTATAGATGTTAGGAACAATGACGTATTCAGACAAAACAATAACACAGTTACTATGAAAAACCCGACTTACCTTCAATTACTTGTTTACAAAGCATCCACGGGAGACGAGAAACATAGTTCGTTTTTCGGCCAACTGGTATGCAACTAACATACTTTAAGTTAAACCAAAAACTATTCCATGATAATAATGAATACTAAGATTGCATTGCTAACATCATGATATACGAAACGTTCGTGGAATTGTGAGATGAAATAAATTACTGATTGGAAGTTTGTAAATTGGAAAGGAAATTAAACGGAAAACATACAAAAATATTAAAAAGAAAATCGGCATTTTAAATATTTTAGATACGCTTCTATGGTAACCCAATAATGTTTACTAGCCCGATATTCATACTTTGTTATTTTTCATAACGCATTCCTGAAAACGTTACACAATCTTTTTACTGAAAAACATTCTTAAAATGGGAATGAAACTGGTAAAAAACGAACACCAAGAGAACATCTCACATTGATTCAGTACTGTCGAGTAGTATTGTTGAAAGTGCTTCGACAGCCGAGATAATTTCGCACGTAGGCCCCCACCGGGAATCGAACCCGGGACCGCTTTCACTGAAGTCGAACGCGTTGCCCACTCGTCTATCTGGGATCCAACGCAGATTCAGTATTAGTCGGATATGAAGGGCATGACTAACGAAATTTGATTTCCAAATCTCGCTTCCAGAATGGCTACATTTTTGTATGATTCTATCGCGATATAAAAATATTTACGAGTACAGCATGAAAGTAAATTACCTTACCATTACGAACCCGAAGTTGGAAATAATTTTCAGGATGATCAATAATAATTCATCCGTAGCATAATTGTCGACGAAAACCTGGCGAAATAGAAAATTAATAAGATTACTAGTATCAGTTGTGGGTTGAATGCTCATTAAATACTTTTCATCTCACTTCCATTTGCAACTGTTCACCAGTAAATGATCTGATATCTATTACAGAGACTTCGGAGCTAAATTTCGCTCGGACGAGGCATGCACTTTGCCTTCAGATACGGCGCCGCATTGAAGGGAGGGATGGGAGTATACTACAAGTATAAGAGTTCTGAAACCGCGGGACACCAAAGCCCCGGGACACATTCACATCACATCACATCTCTTCAAACCCCCGTGGAAAACCCTGAAGACCCGGATTCCATCAAATAACCTATCCCCACCAGCCACCAAGCCGTCCCTTATTTTGTAAATAAAGGATCCCCCAACGCAAGATAGAAAGTTTACCGACGCCGCACCAACTCCTCTGCTCGTTTAGGCCACCCGGGACCACGCTCTAATAGGGATGGAATTACCACGTCATGGCTTGGAACCTTCGGGGATGACCGCCTATTCTTAAGGGGTGGAGAGGCGCGGAGGGGCAAAGCCGTCGGTGGGGTGAGAGGGGGATATTGCAGAGGGCGAGAAGGGCCAGCGAGCCGTGGCCTATTAACGCCCACGAGCATTGTCGGAAGCCACGGTTGATGCGAACTACAGGAGTGCATGTGAGCTCAAGAGATGGAAAAAGAACAAGTGGTCGATGGTAGACGAAATCCAGGGGATCTGCGGGATATGAACATTTTTCCGTGATGTCTGAAAGGCTCATTACGGGCGAGGCTGCATGAATGGATTTACGCCAGCGGATGGAGAATGAAAATGTTGGAACATACATCCGTCTGGGAGTTAAAATGGGAGTTTTGCTTCTTTGAGAAGATGGATACATGCTGGGTATACATCACCTTGGTCTGCATGGCAGAGGCGCCATCTCTTGAAAAACCGTAGAAACTTTGAAAATATAAACAAAATTATGGATAGGTAGAACTCTCGGAGTTGAAATTTGACGTAAATTCTAAAACATTCTTTCCGAGTTTAAATTTATTTCTCTTTCATCTTTTCTTTTCGGGTCCCTCCAGCCATTCCTCCGATGTAATCCGGTCACATATACCTCGTTTCCGCCATTTATGTATTTAAATCAGGGCTTCCTTACCCTTATGCTTGGAGTACGCTCCTGGTGCACAGCATAACATCTCACAGTACTTCATATCTCTGTTTATCCTGCTTTATTTCTCGAAATGTTCCACGGTAAAGAGGTATTTGACTTCGAATATCTTAAAAACATCCGCACGATGCTCTCTTCTTATTTATTTTTTACTGAAGCTTACATACCTGTTTGGTGAGCGCGAATTTTGCAATAAATAATAAACAAAGAAGTGTTCCGTGGAAGAAAATGCGTTGGAGAGCAATGTCTGAATGAACAACGTTCCGCTGCACCCAGCGAACTTTCAACTCTGTTACACCTCAACCCCCCTCTTGATTTTTTGGGACTACTTTACTCATACCTTCCACGAAATAGCTTCCCGTTTTCTCTACGTATTTGAATTTTTAAGTAATCATTCCCATTCGTCGTGATTTTTTGCTGATTTCTGTTTTTATTTATTTTTTTCTGTTATTTCTCTCTGGCACCTGACTGAATGTAACGGGTCAATTTTAACATTTTTGATCGATATAAATGAGTACAAGACTAAATCAATTAAATATATAAAACGTTCGAAAGCGAATTTTCTATTTTTGAGATAATATATAAATTTAAGGAACGGGTTATTAAAATAAGCAATTCGTGAAACAAACAAATATCGAGAGTTAAGAATGTATGTTTTTACTCATAAGCTGTACGTAATACAAAAAATACTGAAAACTACTCCATTAACAACACACAAAATCTAAATTATTCAGATATTCACATCTTCATCGAGCGAAATAACGAAAATGGGGAACATTAGACCTTCTTTCATCCGTTTTTCCAACTTATCATTGATCGGTCCACAAGAGAATACATAATACCCTCACAATCAATAGCGATCTAATATTAAGGCAGTTCTGACACGTTGAGTGATAGGAGCTAGATAAACACCTCTCTGCGAGGCGGACATGCATAGAATGAAGTACTCCGCAGTATATTTTCAAGGGAAGACTAGCAACTACGATCTACTAAAATCAAGAAGAATCACCTCATAAATTATCATTCGCATTAAACAAAGCAACTGATTTCTGAAAATTTCTACGAGACATCTCACAGAAAAACCATCTACGAAGAGATTTAAACTAACATACATTAATGACTCTCTCATCGTGAATGAATAGGTAAATTGGGTTTCTTTCAAATTCACAATAAGTATCATAAGCAATATTCTCTTCTCAATCTATCTATAAGAGTATATAAAGTAGAAAGTTTGTATGTATGAGTGTATGTTCGCATAAAATTCGAGAACCAGATGTCGCACAACTTTCAAACTTTGCAGACTGTTAAATGTCTTCCCCAGACAGACAATGGGCTACTTTTTATTCACCTAACTGTCCCCGGTTCTACTGCAGACGTTTAAAACTGTTTCCATAAGAAATGTACGTAAAGCTCACTTTTATCGCATGCAGGGTTTATTTCATTTGCAAAATTAAATTAGAAAGAACGGAAGTACAAAATCGAGACAAGCACGAAAACAAGGGAAATTGAATGACAATTCATACTTTGGCCGTGGAACATTGCTTAAGATTCGAAATTGCGAGAATTTTGATCAAATGGACGAAAATTTTGTGATATTTTGTTGCTGTAAACAACCGGTCCCCCTGACGACTAATTCCGTTATTGAATCTGTGCTAATCCATTTTAGTTCACTTTTATCGCTTATAAGGTTTGTTTCTTTTGCAAAATGAAATAAGAAAGAATAGTCGCATGAAATCGAGAAGAGTACCAAGAAAAGGGAAACTGAATGAAGTTAAATCATTTTGATCGTCGAATGTTGTTTTCTGTTCAAAATCGCGTGAATTCGGATAAAATAAACGAAACTTTTCTAAAATTTAGAGGTTGTAAACAAATCGTCCCCCTGACGACTAATTCCATTCTTGAATCCAATCTTATGCATTCTCATGTTTTCCCTGTTGAGAATCAACGGGCACTTCAGCCAGTAGTCAATAAAACAAAGCAAAGGTGTACTTATCTATGAAGTAAATTATCGAGTGAGAGTAATGCTGCAACAAGGGATATCACATTCTTAAAGAATTCAAGAGGATTCGTCCTGATATAAGGAACATTAATCCACATCTGAAACAATGCCATTCTTTGACGGTGATTGATATCCTCGATGGATAAAGGCAGAAATTATGATTCTTCGATAGTGTGTTTTCATTTAAATCTAACGGAAGGGTGATCTCTGGTAAAACATTAGATAATCTTTCACGTGAGATATTCCTCGATTAGATGAACCGGTAGATGCGACTGAATCTCTGGATAGCTTGCGATAGACTTCCCCGCTGAACCTAAACGCGATGAATTACTGGCATATCCTGAAAGAAGCACCGTAGAAGAATTTTCCGAAATAAAGCGGATCGTCCCTGACTTACGGATACTAATTC
The DNA here is from genome assembly GCA_000376725.2 of Ladona fulva. Classification (NCBI taxonomy): domain Eukaryota; kingdom Metazoa; phylum Arthropoda; class Insecta; order Odonata; family Libellulidae; genus Ladona; species Ladona fulva. The sequence goes on along the minus strand of KZ308578.1, from coordinate 505,201 downwards.
GCAGGGTGTTTACGAGGCTAACCGTCATGTTTACGCGATCACCACCACATAAACCGACGCCTTACGTAAAGCTTCCGGAAAAGAGGACGACAAAGATTCGCCCAGATAATTAAATCCAGTGAATTCAAGCATTCACTTGAACAACGTCACATCAACGGAAACATTCACGGCCACCGCGGGTTTGTAATTGTCCTACACACTGAAGAATTTCCGACCCTTCTGGTAACATCCAAAAATGCTTCCAGATCCCTTTCCGACCTAATTCGTTGGGATTAGATGTCCCTAAGGTTGTTAGCGCGCAGCAACGCGCATACACATCGAAAATTGAATTATGCTCTCCAGGCGCTAATGAAAACGAGCCCGAAAGAAGAGGGGTCGGGAAAGAAATGGGGATGGACAAAGCAAGCGTTTCACACGTTCAAAAGGCTACTAGACAAGGAAGCAACAAAAACGTAAACAACTTCCCTAGCGACGTAACTAAATGCAGCAATGTATTTGGGATACGAGTGGGAATTTCGACAAGTATTTACTCGGAGCTTTTAAGTAACTGAGACTTGTGAATTAGATCCATTACAGTAATCATGTAAAATTACGAAAATTGGCGTGGCTGTAGAGGGTTAATGAATTAATAGTCAGTTAACTAGTCAATTGACCCCACAAGATTAATCTTGAAGGACTAAAATTCGAATGATGTACTTGATTCAAGTAAATCTTCGCTCTAGCTTTCACAGAACTTAGACAATGTGAAATAAACATTAATCAATATTTAAGTGATTAACCTTAGCCTTGAGTATGGGACCAAGGGAATGAACGAAATTGTTCAAGCAATTAACTCTTTCGCACGAAGGAATACTTCAGCTCGTGAAAATTCTTACAACGGATGTCAATTAACGGTGATATCTTCCTCAATTACAGATGAGAATTAGCTCAGGTTAATTACTGTTCGAACGCTCCACAATTGTTAATAGATGCCGGATACCCTAGAAAAAAATTGCTAGGTTTTATTCCGGGTGTGAGCCTATTAGATCTTAGTTTCTTGTGATGGTTAGCAACATCAACGGTAATCAACCCATACCAAATAGTATATCAATAGGGACCCACAGGGATAAGAACTAAACGCCCTCGACCATTTTCTTTAGAACCATGTCGAACTATTTAATTGTCCTACCCCTTCGTAGAATAGTGCATATTAAAATTATAATTTAAAATTCTTCGTTTAAAAAGTCATGATAATGGTTTTCTTGGATGAAATATGTATGTAGACTATTTGTACATTTGATGCCTAAAGGTTTCTACCGTTTACACGTACAGCGTTCAACAAAAAGAGTAAAGATTTCCTACCCTATGCAGAATGATAAAAGAAAAACGATATAGAAATAAATATATGATGAAATTAATGAAATAATTGGTCAAATAGAGTACATCGGGCAAAAAGAAACAAATCGACTTACGTCGTACAGGATGTCAAGGTAATTTGGGTTCTGCAATACATTATAATAATTTGATGAAAGACACATGATGACTTAATCTTATAAGCAACTTTCATGAAATTGAAAAATTTCTACTAAGTTTGGTTTGTGGGGAAATCGTTATCGTTATTATTAATGTACTTTTGCGACAGACGTTTCCTCTGTACGAATGATTTAGTATTCCTTCGTAGGTGAGTCAGTCAGTATGGGAAGAGTGAGTTTTTCTTTTGAATATGTGCACAATGCAAATGTCTCCATAAACGGCGGAAAAAACAATGTGTTAAAGAGAAAAGACTTTTCTGTGGAATACACACGAAATGAACGACGAAAATTTATACCCCGTAAAAATACGAGCCCAAAAATCTTGTATTACAAAGTGGAGTGTGTTTATGTATGTTTCGAAAACTCTAGAACTCACACGACTTTCAAACTTTCGAGGTTTACAAATGTCTTCCCAGATTAGAAAACGGACTATTTTTTATTCAACTGTTCCCGGTTCGACTCCGGACGTTTATAACTGTTTCCATAAGAAATGCATGTAAATCTCAACCGCTTGCAGGGTTTATTTCGTTCGCAAAATTAAATCGGAAAGAATAGCCATTCAAAATCGAGACAAGCACCAAAAGACGGGAAAATGAATTAATTTCTTATTTTGGCCGTGAAAATCGCTTTCGATTCGAAATTGCGAGAATTTTGATAAAATAAACGAACATTTTGTGGCTGTAAACAACCGGTCCCCCTGACGACTGATTCCATTTTTTAATCCGAGCTCACGCGTTTTGATTCCCTTTTATCGCTTGCAGGGTTTGCTTCTTTTGCAAAATTACTTAAGAAAGAACAGTCGCATGAAATCGAAACATGTACCAAGAAAAGGGAAACTGAAATAAGATTCTTATTTTGGTCGTCGAATACTGTTTTCTGTTCGAAATTGCGTGAATTCGGATTAAATAAACGAAACTTCTCTAAAATTTAGAGGTTGTAAACAAACCGTCTCCTTGACGGCAAATGGTTGAAAGCGTGTATTTTCAAGGGTTCCCCGTTGAAAATCAACGGACACTTCAGTTAGTAAATAACTAAAATAAGAGGGGCTATGATCCAGCTCTGGAACGTATGTACATAAATCCGCAGCTCGAAATGAAATCTCACGGGGAAGGATAAACAAAGCACCGGAAACATTTTTCCGTTCATGTAACAGAAGACGACGACAGTGCGATGCAACGGTAAACAAGTTAACGAATTCAGCCGAGATGATGAAACGGAATCGTAATAACGTGATTCCTGGTTCCAATGAAACCTTTTTTTTCCGTTTGCACACCTGTTCGCTGCAGCCAGAGGGACGAAAGCTCCCTCGTCCCTAACTCGCTGGGTTAATGGAAACACCGGATTTCCCTTCTCGGAGCGAATGCACTAGTATGGCATTCTTCTCTCCCCAAATGGCTTTACCGGAGCGTCCAGAGTTTGTGAGTGTTACGCACAAGGGAAAATATTTCCATGGTGAATCGCCTTTTTTATGTTTGGATACGCCGTCGGACGGAGTGCTTCCACCGGTGGCTGAGCAACCCGCGTCCGATTTATCTCTATTTATACCCGTTTCGCTGGAGCTATAGATGCGTGAAGTATGAGAATTGATACACAGTTTTCAAATTTATATCCGTTTGTATAATAAGTACTGAATGAAATTTAAATGTGTTAGGCTCTTGCTTTGAGACTTAGTTTCGAAGTTGGGTAATGTTAACAAAAATCCTGCTATTTTAATAAATGAAACAGCGAACTTCTTATTTTCCACACAATTCTCGCTGTCTCATTTATAAAAATGGCGTTCCACCAAGTACGGTTAGATCATACCATTACACCTGCTGCTTTTTAAAAGGAATTTATCATTTTAACAGTAATTTGTTAATTAAAACTTGAGCTGAATAATCAAACAATAATGAAACAACGGTATAACTTTTTGATCCAACTGAATTAAACGAAATTTGACGTAATTTAACTTTAATTCGTGTAGGAGATAATGCATGGTATTAAGTAATATCTCAAATTTTCATGTAATAAAAGCCTTAGAAGGCACTTATAATAATAATAATAAAACGTCTCTATTTACGGGCGAGATTGAGACTTATAAGTCTCTCCTTACATCTAATCCTTAGTCATTACAGATGGAATGTAGGTCGGTATGACTCCACGACTGAAAGAGGTATCGGGAGTTATATACTTCGTAATTTGATGGAAACTCATAGTTAATTATTGGTATTATTTATTATTACTAGGATCAACTATAAAAGTAGTCACGTTGGTCAGTTAAAATTAAAAACTACAGAGGAAACAGCTTCACTTAGTAAATTTGTGTTCCCTCTTTTACCATGAGAATGTTTGCATCCGTCCTCCTTTGGCCCGATATAAACATTGGTGCAATTATAAATTAATCCTGTTTTAAGTTTTTTTCACAGAGGTAAAAGATCAAACCTATCGTTAAACAGCTATATTTTAAAAAGTTAAAATCTTCGAATACATTTCCACATAAAATCGCGAAAGTTTATACTAAAGCATTTATTTTAGCGGAGCTGTAAGTGAGATGCATCCCATTGAATGCGAAATAATAGTCTCTCACAAGGAAATACAAATACACAATTTAAAAAAACATATGGTTTAGCAGAATTGAAGCATCAACTCAACCCTTAAAATCCTCGTTCCCATGTTTCATCAACTACATGATCCCTCAACAGTTAAGATATTTATTTTGATGCGACAGTGCAGTTGAAATGAATCTATAAATACTAACGTATTTCCCTCTTGTAGCGAGTTCTTCGACAGGTTCTTGCCTTTTACCTTACCGAAAAACCTGAAAAGTTCTGGAGGGAAAGAATTCTCCAAACGTGTGAAAGACGGAAGGAGGTTACGGAGCAAAAAATTTATTGCATAATTAAAACCGTACTTTAACTCCTCCTTGCAAATGATTTTTTGACCCTTTCTACTTTGTGCGACATACGAGTGAGTTCATAACTCACATTTTGAAATCAATCAATATATACAAATATACTATCTGAGCAGTTTCTTTGGAAACAAACGTGAACTTTCCAGATATCCCAACACATCATTAGCATTTTCTGCATTTCGAGCCACGATACCCTAATTCCGGTGAGAAAACCTCGATTCGGCAACCCTCAGATGGCTTGTCTGTCGGATATTTCAGGGATAACGTCCAACAAGTGCTTCTGAAACCAGGGTATACACCACCCAGCCATTAAGAAATTCCCTGAGATATCCGGGTTTTCCAGGGAGTTCTGCATCCGCAAATAAGAATAATTCTGTCTAAATATTAGATGTGTTGATTATTAGCCACTTTAGTTACAAAAAATGGCGAAGTTCATTGTGATATTGTTTAGGTATCAGAGCCGGCCATAGACATGGAAAGGCAGGAAGGTTGCCCGGGGCGCTAAGTGTTAAGATCAAATGATGTTAGATTGCACTAACATTAATAATGTTTATCATTTCAGTTGCATGAACACTTACTATTCTCATTGATCACCAGAGAGCTTTAAAATACCTCACAAGTACAGGAAAGTCATTTCTTGAAACTGGAGGGTAGAGAAAAAACAAAATAGTTCCTCAACACAATAAAACAGAAAGTAAATGCCCATGGTAACAGACTCCGTATATTTGCGATATTGCCAAAAAATTACATGTAGAAATGATAATGTTTCCAGTTTACCCGCCAAATTCCCTGAATTTCCCAGAAGAACAAAATTCCCTGAGTTTTCCAGATTAGCGGACACCCTGAAAACTCGAAAATCTACAACACTGAGCACGCCAATCTAGGAAGAAACTGTATCGAATCATAAGGGGACGAAAATAAACTTCACTGCACTCCTCCTCGATGCACTTGTCATGCATTTCTCCCCACATTCAATGGCTCTGTCTCCTGACTTCGATTTAGTCCGGTTAAGGAATGGAAATCATTCGGACACGGGAGACGGACCGCAAGGAATGACGCACCCGCGGACCAAAAGGACAAAAGAGAAGCGATAAAAAGAGGAGTGCACACGGATTGATCGGGCTCGCTAAAAAAAACAGTTCGGAGCTCAAGGATTTTTCAACAGAAGTAGGCAAGGTTGAAATGAACTATTCATCTTCGTAATGCGTGTGGGAGGCGAATCGGAAGCCGGGGAGGGGGAGAAAGAAAGAGTGCAGGTCGAGCGGAACGATTTGGGGATGTGTGCAGGAGATAGATATTCGAACGGCCTACCTGACGAGGAATTGAAAAAAAATGGGGGAACAGATCAGGAGAGAATCTCATTTGACTCCATGATGAAGCGGAAATTTTATAGATTTATCACTGAATAGATTGCGTAGATTCCTTTCTTTAAGGATATTTACCGCATTAAATGATGTGAAATTCTTCCACTAGAGGCATTCTGGCTCAGAGAGGAAAGTGTTGGCCTTACTCATATCGAATAGTCTCATTCCCTCTCCAGGTAGCTATCGGTGGTGGGTTTGATTTTTAGATTTCGATTCATACCCCGCAAGCCGCCAGTGGCGCATGGCAGGGGGTGTACCAAAACCAAAGACCTAACCTAATACATCCTATTCGCATCTCTAACCCTCTGCGGAAAGAAAAACCAGAAGTAACCATCTGTTTTAGCGATTAGTTACTTCTAACGCTTGGTCGCATATCGGGGTGAACCTACGTGGTGAATAATTTACATTCAAGAGAACGAAGATAAATAGAAAAACACTTCTACGCTATACCACAAAAAGTCATTTATTACACGACCATGGTTTCAATCAGTTGGGTCACCATCAGGTTATATCAGGTAATAAAAAACCTTTTGTGGTATAGCGTAGAAGTGTTTTTCTATTTATCTTCATGATGGAAGACTACCACGAAGCCGAGGCCAAGTTACTGGATTCCATTCAAGAGAACGTTCATAAATCCTCAATCTCAATCAAGAACAAGTTTTGAAAACTCAATGCTATAAAACATGCACGCGATTAAAAATTCAGAAGTTTCCCAGAAAAGAATCGAAGAGAAAATGCTTACGTTGAAATGGGGAAAGAATAGTAACATGCCAATATTTTCAGCAATGAAAGAGAGAATTTTAAAACAATCAATACGCACCAAACAGAGCCATAACTAAATTGGAAATAAGATTGGGAAAATGACAATGAATTGGGAAATGAAAATTTTCCGAAAGCGCAGCCACTATGATGGATTTTCATTAACAGTTACGAATTCTTGGACAATCGCGATTTTACTGCCGTATTGATCTATTATCTTTTCCACTGATACATAAATACATGAGCCATTCCTAAGGGATCAAGGTATTCATGCTTCTCCAACCATAAAGGTACAAGAGAATAAAGCAACGATGGGCAGACAATTACTGATGTTATAAAATCCTCCTCATATTTGATGGAGAGGAAATCCATGCCGGCGGTGAAAGCAGTTATCTACCCAATGCAAGCACCAAGTATAGACTAGGAAAATGATAAACACACAACCTGATATCACCGGGGACATCGCGTGCCTAGACGGAGAGACAAGTAATAAGTGAAAACAAGAATTTTTCAAAAATGAACAAAAAATATCGCTAGTAAAAGAAATTAGAGGAAGTATAAAAAAGTTTTTTCTTGATCGTGAGAAAGGCAAATCTTGAACCGGTAAGTCCGTGCTTGCTTGCCAAGCGAAGAGTTGATAAAAAAAGAATTCACACAGTTTTATTCTCAGAAAACTATTCCTTCCTCATCTTTCTTACACAAGCGATTTCCATGCAAGCATTTTGGCTTTGTTCTCGCAACAATATGGCCATGCGTGGAGAATAATAGCAAGTCAAATAGAGTTATAGAATCAGCGCTTTTTTACCTTTCACCCTTTAAAACTTACGATTAGCCAGACGTTAACGGACAACACGGTTTGTGGATCGTACGCCTGCCGATGACTCTAAAGAGGTTTGAACATATCTTGACGCTATTTTTTCTAGGAAAACTATAATAATACAGTAAAATGTTACCCTCCGGTCAATCTGGTCACTGCAAACTTTCACCAACCCGCGAACATGTTTCTAAATAAATAGTATATTATTGGATATATTATTTAAATATACACTAAACATTATGTTTAAGCGACTTTTAAGTTCATAGAAAGTACCATTAACCGTAGTCACGAGCTAGACAACTTTTTTCGAGCCAAAATCATAATTTTCAGAAAAGGAAGTGGCCTTTTTTATGCGAATATATTAAAGACTTGAAACTCTAGAACATAATTGCGGTATAGCACAGGCTTGCTGAGTAAGAAACGAGGACGCCATCGCCGAGTTTCATGCTTGAATTTTCACTGAATTCGATTGACATGTATAATATTCGTATAGTAATAATGAAATAAGTACAGCTCTTGAAATTCATCGAATATTAAATGTTAGCAATCTGATAAACAATATTTAATAATTTTTTAAAATTCAGAAATGCGTTAAAAAACCGAACTAAATTCAAACTACCGGTAAAAAATGGGCTTGTCTGCAAACTTAACATTTTACGTAAAAAAATCGTTTTACTGTAAGCTTCTTGTAGCAGCGGTTCTCAATCTGGAGTACCTGTACCCCTTAATGGTACGGAAAGCTTGTCCTGGGGATAAGGTGAACAGTAGGTAAAAGTATGTTATGAAATTGAAAAATTTCTAAGCTGGTTGTATTAGAAACATATTCAAGCATTCCACGTCAGCACTGTCTGTTAGCCGCACCTCCCAGTCAATGTGCACTTAACTGAAGAATTAATTTTTTTATGGTAATGAATAGGGGCTAAGGGTGATCGAAGCCCATAGGATACGGGCCCAAAAAAGTTGCATGGAACCTCTGAGTTAAAGAAAGATAAAACAGCAACAGCAGCCAACATCAAACAACATTACTTTTTAGAAATTACGAAGCAAATAAAAACGAATTGATGACTCATATAATGACACTTTATGAAGAAATGCATCACCGAGAGCATTGTATATTTATTTAACTTTAAATAATTTCCTTCAACTCGAATAATCTCGACCCAGCTAATCGAGTACTCTTGATCCAATTCGACTTATCTCGACACAGTTAATACTAGCCTATCCAAGAGATTTGGTCCCTTTGAAATATAAAATTTAAGTAAAGTATAATGGATGAAATTAGAATAATAAGGCCGAACGGAAAGCCATGAAGAGTACACAATTCTGTAATTTGAACACGTTTATTTTAGGCGATGATCAGGCCTGAAGACGCTAGCGAAATTAGCCGCCTAAAATAAACGTGTGAAAATTACAGAATCGGGTACTCTCTTCGGAACATAATGGAATTACAGGAATCAAAATCCTGTTCAATAATTAAGATGTACGGAATGCGTAAATCGGAAAGACAAAGGCCTGGCTTTCGAGGCGAAAAGAAAGCTCCGAGAAATGCTACACATAATCTCCGAAGCGTGTTCAGCTCATGGTTCCACTGGACGAACAACTTAGCAGCGAGAACTGATCGCATTCCCGACGAAACAGCGAAGGAAAGATTCCTCATTAAATCCAAAATGACTTCCGGAAACAGCTGCATTTTTGGGCATGTGTAACATGCGCTTAAATAGAACACAGGAGCGTAAAAAATCGTAAGAACTCTCGGTGAATCAAGATGGAGAGGGCTGTGCGACAAAAAATGCAGGACTGTCAAGAACAATGCCGCCTGTTCCCTGGGATATACAGCCTATTCATTCACCGTATACCACGAGGAAAATGAAATGAATTCTACTTGCGAGATATGTTTAAAAGAGCAACGGAAAAGAAAGCCATCTAGCTCATCGGAAATAATGAAATCAAACGATAATCGTTACAGGTTTTTAGAGTAGACGAATTCCATGGCAACAATGATAATTGTAGCGAAGCTTATTGCAGTAAATATCGTATTGTTATTGCATTAAACGTTGTATCATTCAATTGTCGTAAAAAGCGACGACCACGCGAAAGAAAGAAAATTGGACTATAAAAACGTTGTCACGGCCGAAATTCACGAAACGCCGTCACACATATGCACAATTTAATTGTAATAATGAATGCTAAACAGTAGTTAGTCTCTATGCTTGGAAGTCATGTGCATATACATATAAAACTTTATTTATACTAAAATGTAATCTAATCAATTAGTCACTGGATATAGCGGGGTTCTTGGCAAGCCTTCACTAGCGGTCACCGGGAACTCCACCTTCAAGTAATTACATGCTCCCTACTGAGGTGTCGTCATAAACAATCCCCTTATATTACTCCAAAACAGCATAAGGTTTCTTTTTAAAAAGATTTAAAACTTTGAAGAGTGACCCAAGCAACTATTTCCATTCCAAAATACCTAGGAAGAGTTTATTTCGCGTCGTCGGTTCTTTTTCGTCTAAGCTTAAATATTTGACTTCGAATATCTTCCGCCAAAATTTGGGTAACGACTTATTGTTTAAAACTCCCATCCATAACTACCAGCAATAATTTAATAACTACACCCACGTCGATACATTTTTCTAGTCTTTTCCTGTGTTTTCCACCACTGAGTTTTTAATTTAGAATCTCAACTAATCTTCAAAGGCGTTAGAGGAGCAAGTGTTACGGCGAATTTTTCAAAATCACTAAACCTCGAGTATATTAAAAATGTGTACCTCCCACAGTGAATAGTGTTGAAAATTTTCTATAAATAAAACGAAAAGGTGAAGACTGTTTGAACCCAACTTCCTCTGAGGATAGATGAGGAATTAGCTAGATTCTTCAGAAAAATTGTCACCGATGCAGCACATGAAATGTTGATTGAATTTAATTAAAATTGATCATTGAAAGTCGTTTTAAGTCTGTAAATAAATAAATTAAATTGATAAAAAACAGTCTTATGTATGTATGTATGAAAAGACATTTCTGATAACGGATACTATTCCTTACTGTTTCCTATACCTGCTGCCAATTCGTGCTTCGAGAAACTTGTATCACATGAAATTCCCAAGGAAATAAGTTGAATGAAACTGCAGCGACTGGCTACGCTTGTAGACCACCAAGCCATTTCGTGCATGCAAAGATAAATCATCCCTCTGGGCAGCCCTAATTTCTCCTTTTTCGGATGATCCGGAAGAACACTGACTTGTTCGCTAACTTTCCTGTAATGAATAAACTCGAGTAATTTTGGTAACTGAAGAGCGCGGTTCGAGCGACTCCGAAATTCGGAGTTAAATAGAGGTGGAACGCGCATATTCTAATCGTGAAGAACTCTTCACTTCCTCCACGGTTGACCCAATTCCAGAATCGGATGCGATCCGAGTGACCGCCTCCACGCTAAAATCTTCCCGATCTTGCGTCGGAGGGCACGCGTGCGTTTTGTGGAAGGAAAAAGGTTCTTGACCGACGGAAACAGAGCAAGCACACCTCGGGACACTATGCGGCTCGCATAACGATAGTAAAATCGTCGGCTGGCATTAAATTATTCATCTTGAAAAATGACTGCCGGGCCGATGGGAAATGTGCGAGAATTACGACCACGATTGTGAGAAAACAATGGAAGAACGACGCGAAAATTTAAATCGATGCGCCATCTTTGAGGAACCGATGCATCAACGAATCAAACAATAGAAACAGATTTATCAAAAAGGAGAATCGATATTGCGAGTATAGAATAATAACAAAAAAGGAAAAAACGATGAATAAAAAAGCAATGACACGAAAGTGGGGACCTCTACCTTTTGCAAACGATGTATCAACCAAACCGACGTATCAAACAATAGCAACAGATTAATCTACAATTAGAATCGATATTTCAGCAACAAAGGTCAACAATCGCCATGGGAAACAAAGCGAAACCACTCCGCTGAGTATCCTTGAGAAGAGAAAGAAAATTCCACGACCACTTCGAAATTTCTAATTGCTCAAAATCCTCCTAAATTGTCAGACGCGTTCGAAAAGATGAGCAACTTTTCTTTACAAAAGGATTTTAAAGTACGGCTTTCTATTGTTCAAGAAGTTGATAAATTAGATCTCATTCTCATTTAACGAGACTTATCCGGTAACAAACGAGTAGTTTTTTCTCTGCATGAAAACTGAATGCTCTTCTTGTGAAAAACATTCACGGTTAGCTATGTTATGTAAAACACGGAGTCATACTAGAGAGAATCTACAGCCTCATCTACCTAGAGATTTCCATTTATTATCTTCCCCAAAAGGTTTCGAGGCGAATTTCACTGCAAAGTAAATAACAGTTCATGAAACAATTTTCAAAATATGCCACTTTTCCGGAGAAAAAGTGAGAATATACCGTCTTCCATCTGTACTAGCATTCTGTACATACATAGTATTTCTGAACCCCACCTAGTATGTGATCTGCTCTCACAGCAAACTTTCCATGCATTGACAAAAGCTTCTGTGCGATGCAAAGATACCGAACTAAGAACGCCAATATAAAACTGTTTTTATCAAAGGCTACGAAATCCTATGAGACTTTCAATCATTAAAAATGTACCATGAAAAGGAAAATCGATTTATTCCCTTGGGGTCTGTGAGGATGCAACTTTTCCGATACATCTCATAAATGGTTTGGAGCCATTTCAAGAAGTAAGATAACATAAAATACGTCATCAATGCACTGAAAACTCGAAGATGAAGATCCCTTTCGATTAATTGAACAAATCATTCCCCCGGAAAGCGGACGTTCGAGTCCCGGTTCAGTCAGACTTTTTACACGTCAGTTTTTCCTTGGGATACAATGATCTACATCGCGGACATTAAATCGAGTCATATTAAAATATACGAAACTGTAGAAACTAGCAGATATCCTATATAAACTGTAGGCCAGCAACAGAAAATTCCGGCAACTTTACGTCTATTCACTCTTAGTGAGATACAGTCTGGATTAATATGCATGAAAACGACATAGGCAAGTTCCAGGTTCCGGATTAAAGAAACATCTCCCGATAGACCTACGGCCAGCTTTTTACGATTTCAGCTGTGCAAGGCTGTGTCAGTAAAGAATTCAGCCCGAAGGCCGGTTGGGACCTCATCCCGTCTAACATCAGTTACGAGGAGCTAGGAGAGGGAAATGAGGCTTACTAGGCAAGATGAGGAATGAGGTAGTTTGCCTTTGCTTTCCTGACTGAGCCAGAATGCTATATGCAAAACAAGCCCACATTGGTGACGCGCGAAGACTCCACGAGTAATACTTTTCGTAACATAAGGCAGCATCTAACTATGAATGAAAATCTGATGATGTAGTCAAATGTAACCCTTACAAAACATTTAGTTGACAATAGTCAGACGAGAAAAAACATCGACAGGAATTTTCCGGGTGTTCGAACGTTCTCGACGGAAAATAAACTTGAAAGATAATGAAATTAGAATCAATGGGAGTGAAGAAGCTTCCACACTTCGGAGAAAAGGTCATAATCCGAACAAAATCGAAGAGGCATTCGAAAGTAAATTTTTACCCCGCCTTGCTCTTAGAGCAGTTAAAGCATTCTCAGATAGAAACTTTACGGAACACAATAGCAGAATCGAAATTCGAGAGGATCGCTGCAAGATTTGAAACGTACGGCACAGGAAAGTAGAAATTCAACTTTTCATTTTTCCAGTCGTCCTTTGCGCGCCCACGTTCCTGTTCGAGGAATAGATGCGTTGGCCCCTCCGCTAAGACTAACGAAAACCGAATTAGCACAATCCCAGTGGGATCTGCGGTTTGAGGACAAACGTCTTGATTGGGGAGAAATCGAAAATAGCCAACCGGGTACCCTCCCTTCCCTCAAAAACAAAAAACGGTCAATTTCCTGAGGCCTCTGGAAAGAGGAACATTCGGACCAGAGAAGAATGACGGTTTGTCCTAACGATACTCATTTTAAATCCACAATCCAGCGAGATGAATTCTTTAAATTTTCTTAACAGAGAATTTCTGGGAGTTTGCTGCATTGAGCCTCATTATACAACCCTGATGCTTTGAGTATTGTACTTCTTTCCAGAGTTGGTGAAGCTTGAAGACGAACAGACTTTTCCAGTCCATAGTAAACAGTCATTTTTGCGCTTCGTCTACAACAAGGAATAAGTTTACATATGAACTTCAGAATACAAAATAAGCTGAAATTTCCCATACCTCCATAATCGCGAAATAACGAAACCTTGCCAAAAGACACAACAAAGCGCCATTAATGTTATTAACTGTTTCCCCTTACAAACAGCAGTACAGCCAATTTTCAGAATTAATAATTCCAATAAAATCTCATAAAGGAGCTTCATTTGGATCCATTACTTTAAAAATGATGGAAATATTTCATAAGAGATTTTTGCAACAGGGGGAGTCAATCACTCAATGCTTCTGAACATTCTATACAGTAACAAAGAACAATATTTCAAATACAACATCTTGTTATAGACAATTTTATGATGTGTTGATAATTATAAACACTTTAACTTTCCAATAGACAATCTACTAACATAAAAACATTAAGTGAAATTATGAAATGCAACATGACATTTTTTCTGAAGAGTTTCTATAACCATCACAAATATCTTTCAAAAAAAAATTAGGAGAGTTATCTGAAATGCACAATAACAAGGTGTGTGCTTCAATGCTGGTGCCCTTGGTGGGCCGCGCAATGGTGCAAAGAAAGTGTCACTGTTGCTGTCAAAAAGCAAAAGTTCCTATTTCAACAATTAAAGTGTGTTATGTTTGAATGATGCAACCAATAAATTCCTTACACAACGGACACCAAATTAACCCGAGAGTCACTGCACTACTATTAGCGATACAATAAATACACTAATTTAATTTACATTATGAAGTAGATAATAATATTGAACGTGTTACACTACTATCAACAGAAATTATGAGTGGATAATTGGGAGTTGCATTCGTAACCGAGAAGGACCCTGCTCCTTCCTAAGACAAGCTAACACGTAGGTCCCAATTCCAATGAAAGGTTTGCACTCGATTACTGTTGCCCACAGTGCATCAGTCAACATCTTGGAATTTGGCTACCCATGCATTTATTGTTCACTAGAATAGGTTACGAGTTATTCTTTCGATATCTGAAGTTGTGATGAACTGAGACTGCGACAAATAATGCATTGCTTAGCATACACATCACTAGAACTTGACTCTTACAGTATAAATCAACTGGTTAGGATAACCAATGAGGACACTGCCAACAGCAATAACTCAAATAGTGTTACCTTCACTTACACAAACAAACTTTTTCTTCCTCTCCATTGACCTCAAGATATGAAATTACTTTTGAGATACATATTGAAATGATATAATGGAAAACCGGGTATCAAGATAAAAACTTTTCAGTTACAAATTTCGAACTAAAAGGAAGTAATTTCTAAAGTAGAGGTACAACAGTATAAGATTGGCTACAGTTTCTATTTCACTCTCAGTTTATCGTGTGCTAGAAGATCTTTGAAACCCAGTTCTACTGGCTAACGATTTCTAAGGTAGATCTGACTGCTTTAGGTGTAATGAAGCAATAAGTTCCACAGATGAAGATTTACCTGGTTCCGACTATCTCGTGAACATCATTATTTTCAAAATATTAACTTTCCACTATTACTTGGTAATAGTTCAAACTACAATTGCCTTATTCTGGAATTCGATCCTTAACTTGATAGTAAGGTTAAGTTAGACTTGATGTCTTTACCATCAACTTGACAGATTTTAGCCAATTTAGAGTCACTTCTCAACTGGTCTGAATCTACACTAAATATGCCATGACATTTCAGCTACCTTGTTTTGCAAATATAAGCAAGAAATGTTTCAAAATCCTATAATTAAGAAACAGTAGCAATTCAGAATACTGTCAATCGTCTTAGAGTAAATATAAGTCTGAGTGCAGCAGGAATTAACTTATTGCCTGAAAAGTTTCACATTGAGAGTACGTTGAGCATACCTAAGTAACTCAGAAACAGTATGGCAATGAGATAAACTTCAGAAATGTTTTCAAATATAAACCAACCGACACATATAGCAGGTGAGATACTTTCCAATCACTCTATCGAATTATTATGAGCAAAGAAATTTTGTAACTATATCAGTGGAATGAAATTTAAGTGATAAATTCTAAAATTTATCAGCAATGAAATAAGTTATTGACAATAACAGTCAAAGCTAACATGATTTTTATTTGATGCAAAAACCTAGTCGGTTAAATTGTAAGATTTCATTCCCTCAACCTATTTCACTCCTTCAGTGCAAAGAGTTACAATTGTAGTGATTGCTTCAGCTACTATCATTACATTTTTCAAGCATTTTCCCTCTAAAAGTACTGACCGAGGAAACAAACATTACATTGAGTGAAACTCCTAATAATCAGCATAAAACAAACTACATTTCATCATCATAGTACAACCACATTCGATTCCAACTGACCAGTCACAAGCAAATCAGGTCCCAAGTAGGATAATTTATACAAACAGCTTTTGATGGAAATTCTAAATAACATGTACACCATCTTGCTCCAAAATGGAGGTAATTCAAATATTTATATTGAATGAATACAGTCACACAAAGTGACAATTGTGAGTGTTCTAGCATCACCTATCTGAGAAGCACCATTCACTTAGCTGCCAAACGCTCGTAAATTGAACCATAGTAGGCCACATAGGTTTTAAGTCAAAGACGCCATGTATAAGACTGAGTTCATTACAATATTAATTATTTACTTAGAGAAGGTGTCCTTTTCTTAATGATAAGAGATTAGTAACACCACCTAACTGCTACAACGTAATTGCAAGGCATGGCACGTCCACGCAACAAACAGGCATGACATGATACAAAATAATAACTAAAGCTGAATTAATTAAGAGTTAAACATAACGAAGTATTTTAAGGGTAACAAAATGATACAGTAAAGAGTGTTGGCATATTTTGGGTGGTTTTCCATACAACCTGAAAAACTGTCAAAAGATTAATGCAATAAGTTTTCCCTAACATTGCAAGGAACTCAAATTTAAGGTATTAAGATAATGAATTACATTAAGTTGATATGAAAATTATTGACCTGCATTAATTACTTCCTTAAACTTGGAATATCTGAAAACTTAGCCAACATCTCAAAAAAAAAATATATATATATAATGAAAGTCATGAAGTCATATAATTTAGGATTGGAGCTTTACCAGCGGAAAAGCAAAAGTAGATAAATTGCACTTGAAAACACCCAAGCCGATGTATACTTGAACCCGAGCACTGTTGGATCCTCAAACAAGGTGTTGATCAATACAGATATTCTCAATATTTTCAATTCAATCTCTTTTAATGTCAACATTTAAGGTTACTACATAGCATCTGCAATTTTACTGTAACAGATTGATACTACCTCACAATTCTTTACCTGTGCCAAGACTTTTACCACAACAATAGTGCATATCAATATAATGCAAGAATATCAATTGACAGTCAGTTTCATTTAATCTCTAAAAGTTGCAGCTATGCTGTGGACTAAATAACAACAAAGTATAATAGTAATATACCAGAGCAAAAAATAAAATGTAATATGGATGTATAGTCCAGGTGAGAGCAAACTTACCATTACAAATGATAAATATACCCTCATGTCACAATGCTAGTATTTACCAAATTACCACTACCATGGCTGATTATGTGTACGATCCCACGGGCTAACTCCCACATTGTTCCAAGGTGATATCACACCTGTTGTACTAGTAAAAGCAGGCTGCCTAAAATTTCCTAACGGGCCTTGAGGCTGAGATGGTCCTTGGGAGTTATAATCTAATGGCTTTAACTTATGAGATCCCTGAAAGGATGGATTATCAAATCCCATATTCTGACCAAGTGAGCTACTTCCAAAGTGTTTAGTGTTCATTTGTTTTACAGGATTGAGATTAGCGGCTGAAGACCCCACCACATTGCCAGGTACATAAGGAAGCTGATTGGATGTGGTACTTGAGTACAAGTTCAATGCAGGAATCCTATTGGTATCTTCCAATTTCTGCACATTTTGAGCATGAGATGCACGTGGCAGTGAAAAGGAGAATGCCTTCTCAATTTTCGGAGGAGAGTCTTTGTCATGAAAACGAGATTTGGACTCACGCCTTGGACTTCTATTGTATCTGTTGGGCATGCCAAAATTGTGGTTTGAATCTCGAGACTCAGGCATGATAGCTTTATCTCTTGCGGTATACCTTTTGTCAGAACGATCTTTCTCTGAATTAACCCTCCAATCAGTGATTTCATCCTGATCTCGATTCCTAGTCCAAGGTTCTTCGCTCTCATCTACAAAATTTCTGCGTGTATATCTATCATCATTCCTTTCATTGAAGCGCACTGGACTAGGAGATCTCCTCCTTCCCAAAACAGGCTCATTCCAGCCCCCAAGTCTTGCTGATGGCTCTCTGTGATGAACATTTTTTGGTCCATCCACAGGGAAAGTTCTCTCTCTCAGATTTGGCACAAAATCATCAGGTGCACACAATTCTCTGGAATTGTGCCCTTTCATTCTGTACTCTTCATCTGCAACAATGGGTCTGCTGATTAAATCAGCTTTGTCCACATTGGCCTTGCTTCTATTCTCCTCAAAGGAGCCGAAACCTTGTCCCAGAAATTTTGGCTCATAAGTCCTGTCAAAGTTGACATTCCTCTCTTTGGGACTCAAATATCGATCAGGTACTAAATTCTCTCCCTTTGAAAAGCGAGATGAGGGAATATCATTTGGTCCCCTAAAAACATCAGGATCTGATCCTCTGTATGATCGCCCAGCATCATCAAACCTACTACTAATCCTTTCCTGGGACAAACGGCCACTGTTTGTTATAGATATCTTATCTCTTGGAGGAAATGGTTGGCTCTCTCCATAAGGAGACCTGAGGTTTGTCTGCTCTGTTTGCCTCAAAGAGACTCCTCCCCTTTCTTGTAGTGCATAGTTGTGTTTTGGGCTTTCAAAACCACGTCCTCCTACCCTAATTTCCATCCTTTCTGGATAAACATCAGTAAACTCTGGCTTTATATCTACATCACCCATGCCTGGAGACCTTCTAGATCCATAATCCCTCACCCTATAACCTGATGGCTCATTTGTGATGTTGATTTCATCTGAATCTCTTCCAGCCCTATAGCCAGCTTTTTCTTCAAATTCAACACTTTTGTACCCAATTCTATCATTCCAGTGTCTGTCTTCCCTCATTGGCATTTTATCATCCATCTCTTGAAATCTATCTCTGAAATCAACAGGATCTCCCATCTCTTCCCTGGAAATCCTTCTTTCACACCAAGATTCCCGTCTTTCAAAAATAGGACTTTCCTGTCTTTTACGAACAGGACTAGAGTATCTATTGTAAGAGGGACTTCCCTCCCTTTTGTGAACTGGACTCATTTGTCTTTCATAAATGTGGGTGCTTTGGACAGGGCTCATTCCTCTAACTGGACTTCTTTCGCGATCAATCCTCATCCTTTCATTCTCTAAAGTCCTATCCATTCCTCTATCTGCCCACCTGGGCTCAGTTGCAGGGTAGTTGTCTGGTTGTCTATGATTACCAGGTTGCGACCAATTGGCATCATCATCTCTAGGGAACAACTGCTGTCTCTCTTCAAGACAGACCCTCCTTGATGCCAGAAGCTGCTCCACCTCCCTCTCCAGCTTTCTTCTTCCCAACATTTCTGTAGAGGGCAATTCAACTTCCTCATCTCTCCATCTTCTAGAACTGGGCGCAGCTTCATTTCTGTCATCTCTCTTCCATTCATCCCTTCTTCTAGGTTCGTCTCCAGTGCCTAAATCATCCCGCCTCTGACCCATTTCATGCCATCTTGACTCAGAGAGTTGTTGGTTCCCCCCCCACCCTCTGTTCTCCCTCTCTGCAGGTCTATCTTCCTTCCACCCACCTCTACCGCCACCGTATCTTAAATCTCCACTAACACGCATACCCTCTGACATCAATGGAGAAGGTCCTTCTTTCCAAATTCCTGCATTTCTGTCTGAGAAAGATTCTCCCTCCTTCCACTTATTTCTAGTCTCATTATGCAGCCAGGGATCGGGATTCTTGTCTACCCGACCTGGCCTTGAGAATTTTGCAGATCTGTCCTGATTGAAACTCTGTTTCAACGCCCTCTGCTGTTCGAATCTGCTTAATCTTGTTCGCTCAAAGGTATTGCTCTTGGGTTGGCTGAAGCCCTTGTTCCCGAAGCCCTTGATTGGGAAGTGGCGGCCAATTTGTTTATACTTTTCTTTACGTATGTCCCCACTTATTACCCTTCTAAGTTTCTTACCTTGAGGCCCATCCGTAGAGGAAAACGAGCTCTTGTTGCTACTCATAGTGTTTTTGGAGTCAGATGACAAGGGCTTCCCTTTCTCTACCTCTCCTTTATCATTTTTTCTCTCTGGAACTTCTGAATTTGGCTCCGTTGGAGGCGTATCTGCAAGGGACTTAGTCAACAGGGCAACATCATCCTTTGAAGGAGGCATGGATTTGGGTAGATTAATGGGATTTACTCTATGAAAAAGTAGAACCACTTCACAATGGGCAGTGTGTGGAAACATGTCCACAGGAACTGCACATATAGGTACCAATGGTAAGCCATGGTATGTTTTTGAAGTTTGCCTGGCCAGGTCTACAAAGTTTTTCAAAGCAGCATTTGGGTCACATGACACATAGACTATTTTGTCAACAACTTCAGCACCCCTTAAAGCGATTATTCCCTTTTGCTCTGAAAGAAAAAAGAAATTTCATTCTATGACTATCAAATTGCAGGATACAAAACTTTAGGATTCAATTTTTTTGGAATTTAAGATATCAATAAGTCCCAATAAAATTCCAGCTAAGTATAATCAAACTTTCTTTATGTCTAGGTCTTGTTGAGAATATCCCATTGTAATAAATAATGTAAATAATAAGCATTAAGGATGCATCATTTAAAAAGAGGAGTAACCAATAGAGTAATTACAGGACAGTAATGAAATGATTTTTATATATTCTACGTAATTACGTAAACAATAATACAGCAAAAGAACTTAGGATATCTCATCATTCATAAACATTCATATACAAAAGGTGAACTTCTAAGCATAACTAGAAAAGAAGTAAAAACATAAACAGCAGACATTAGAGAATGATGTTCATACTACTGGTTATAAGCAGCTGTCTAAATATTTTGCAATTTAGCATTCTTAAGAAACAGAGTGTAGAAATAACGAACCCAAGATATTACTTTATTTAATTATATTACTTATATAAAATAATTTTAAAGAGATTTTAAAAGGATACAACCATAAATAAACAGTTGGATAGGAATTTCAATTCAGTAACCAAAGGTAAGTTACATATATGATTGCAAATAATAAAATGATAGCAGAAAAATGGACCAACAAAAACATGAGAATACACAAAGGGGCCACTAAGGCAAAAAACAAATCCAGCTCAAAATGATTATTAGAACCAAGAAAATTAAATTTCTATGAAAATATTAATTACTTACGGAGACCACTGCGAGGAGGATCTACAATTGCATAGACAGACTTCCCTTTAGCTCTTGTAAGGACTGAAGTAAGAATCTCTTCAGCTCTTCCAGTGAAAAATTCACAATTTGTAATATTGTTCACATTTGCATTGACTTTGGCATCCTCAATAGCAGGAGCGACAACTTCAAGGCCTAATACTTGGCCACATTTCTGTAAGAAAATCAAAGCAAAATATCTTGTAGGAAAGAAAAGAAATATACTTAAAGATTTTGTTAAAAACTTGATACGACGATGATTTAGGTAGGAGATTTTTTGATGTAACATCCCACAAAATGCCATCAATAATAAACAATGGATTAAAGAATTTACAGGTGATTAAAACTTTGTGTATTTGCAACTAATTTATCCTTGAAACCTGTAGAAAAATTTTTTCTTAAAAATTTGCCTTACATAAGAAGAATCTACAATAGAAGCTAACCCACTGACACTGACTGATCAGACCATAAGATTCCATTGTAAGTATTATCTAAAGCATTATTATCACTAAAATGATCAATTTTTAAGTGTTGCCTCAAGGAGAGCTGACAATTGTAGGAACATTTTTTCCTTTGATGCATACAGTAGCTGCTATGGAAATAATATTTTAGGTTTGTTTCTGCACCATGATAAAATCATTCTGGGTTAAATTACCTAATTACTATCACTGACTTAAAATTTCAAATATTCTGCATTCTGTCTCCACAGCATGATAAAATTATTCTGATTTAAACTATGCAATTACTATCACTAATGTAAAATTTCTAATATTCTGCATATATTGCTAGTATAAACACTTATAATAACAATAACTCTTGCATAACTCCATCAAATGTGAGGAAAAATTTGTGAAATTAATTTTTTTGAAACACAATACAAATGCTGATAGTAATATTCCAACACAACAAGCTGATTATACAGCAGATAAAACACCAGCGATACTCTCCACTAGCAGTTTATACTTAGATTATGCTCATCTCATTTACTTCAGTAATTTCACTTAGGAGATGCAGAAATTTTACTACAAGTTATACATTCATTTAGTATATTTTGAATTAAAATTCTCAATTCAGTATTTTTGACTTAAATGAGTATTTTATTGCTAAGAGCATATTTTTATGTCACCGGTTACAGATCTGTTCTTTCATAACTTTAGAACAGAACCAGATCAGTATTAGAATGGCTGCTCTGATAGCCAATATCAGCAGAAAGAAGTGTAGTGAACTTACTTTCGCAAGTGAAAGTCCAATAGTTCCAGTGCCACAGCACACATCCACCAATGTGGTAGTAGGGGTGAGGTCAATCAGCTCTCCAACGGAAGAATAGAGCACTCCAGCACCAGGGGTATTCACTTGGAAAAATGCCTCAGGTGAGATGCGAAACTTCAAGCCAAGGAGTTCCTCTGTTATGTGAGTAGCTCCTAGAAGATGTTCCATAGGAGGCTCCTTACCAGACTCCCTAATTTCAGTAGATCAAATTTCAGGAATTTTCAACAGGAAGTGCCGAATTCGATGGCGTATAAGATGCACCATTATTTAAAAATTATGGCTAAAAGAAACCATCCAGCATATTATATTTGAAAATCATTAACTAAAATAATTAATAAACAGGCAAGGGTGATTAAAGATTATTCCTGAGATGTTATCCAATCAAGAACTAAGAAGATTTGATAAACCTGGGTTACACTACCACAATAAAACCTTTTCTGAAATACCTAGTAAGTATTCTAACCTGCAATAACATCCAAACTGATACTGACAAAGAGCAGTTGGCAGAATGATACTGAGAACCATGATGACACCTATATTATGTGGAAGAAGACGGAGAAAGAGAAAAGCGTGATGGGTTTTGTTCCAACCTCGCTTCCACTACGCCACTAAGTGCTTTGCTCTGCTACACGACATGCATGCATGACATATTGAGTGATGTGCATTTCTTTCCTGTAAATTTTCAAACCCAGGCTTACGGAGACAAAATCCATCACTCTTTTTCCTTTCACTGTCTACTTCCACATAAAACAGGTTTTATCAGCATTGTTCTGCTAACTGCTGAAGAGACAAAAATAACTTAAATAAAAAAAACATTAAAAAACAGACAAAAAGAATGTAAGATCCTACATTATGCAGTATATAGGTAAGCGATCGGCAGGGAAAAACTTAAATGTGGAGTATTAAATAACACTAAGACCATTAGTCATGTCGAAATCTAAGCAAGAAAGATATCCAAGTGACAGAGATCTAACAGCAGAAAATTAAAAAGTGAAACAAATACATAGATAAGATACCTTCAAATAACCTTAAATTTAACTGCTGCTCCAAATTATTTCAAAACAAACACACAATAAAAATTTACTGACCTTTTTCCAACAGCTTGAAAGTAGAGGGAGTCCACTTTTAAAACCTTGCCATCTCCATTTTCAAAGAATTCCTTCACTTCTTCCTTGGCTGCAGTTAATTCCTCCTTAGTTTTACCCTTAGAATTAACAACGACTACAACCATCAGCTCCCCAACTGTTGTGAGACGGAGAGTGAGCAGACGCCAGTGTCCAGTGTGAGTCTCTGGATTGAACGGCTCTTTTGAAGAGCTCTGTACGAATTTCTCAAAAACCTAAATGATGGAAAAATGTTTGCAATATTAATACTTTGGTACAAAATAAAGGATAGGGCAATCCAACCATCCCTAAGAAAGAAGAAGAATGATATTCATAGAAGCCCATGGAATTGCCCCCACATGAATATTATTTGGTCCATTTCTGATGTGCCAAAGTTGCTGACCAAATGTTCTAAGATACAAACAAAATCTCTTAGTAATTACTAAGATGTATGTAATATGATATACATATTTGTAGATTTTATACATCTAATTTTATAGGCTCAAAACGCTGTCTAAAGAAATATGAAATCGGAGAAACAATTATTGTAAAACCAAACTAACTATTTAGAAAGATTCCCTATAATATATGGATTGGTATGGTCTCTAACTCATCTGGTACGTAAACCATTTATTAGAAAACATTTCTTTGTATATCATATAGCTCATAGTACATTCTTGACAATGGTTAACTGGGAAAGTCAAATTAAGATTCCAAAAACTTTCAGTTTTGCAAGGTAACTATGCATATCTCAACTAAGTTAACATATCTGGAAATATTTTTAAATTACAGTATGCCAAGGTAACTTGTAATGGAAACATCCTACTTTAAGATTAATTCAACAAATGACTTGACAAAAAGCTAAAATATAGATTTCACATTTTACTTCCATAGTAAAAATCAGCATGAAATAGAAGTGATTTTTTTAATGAAACCAATTATAATTTGAATTTAAGCAATATTTCCCAATGATTGTCTCTTATTTTCTTCACGCTAGAATTCATTTCCCAAGACTATGCAAAATATATAAACAGGGAGAGTAAGTTTGTAAACATGTAACCCAGACTAAAAAGTTTTCGCTCTTAACCTACTAGAAAAGAGAATGTGGGTTATTATAAGTTATATGACTATTAAAGATGAAAAGAAAAACTCATAACATCATGTAGCTTTTTGGAATCCGTCTACCTTTTCATAGCAAGTTCAGATTTCTTTCTTGTCTTAGAGTTGAATAATTACATAAAACTGAGGAGCCTCTTTTTAAACTTTACTTCTGTACAAATATAAATTGGTAAAATATCATGCAGCTATATTTTATAAAGAACTTCACAGTATCTTTCATGATATAGTATAATGAAAGATTATTAGAAAGAACGTTATTTTGATTAACAGCTAATGATTAAAGCCATTCTTACCAGTCCATAGAAAAGAACAAGCTTCCTTACAATAAAAACCTCATAAAGAGACTAGAAGGGCAGTTGGTTGACTCTTTCCGAGACACACGGATATATATCATCAATGAAATGTAAATATTTCTTATTTACATGATACAGAAGTTAACTGAGATAAGTTTACTTTATCTCAAACTCTTAAATAAAATCAGCAGGCCTGGCTCATTTCACAATTTATTTTTGATATTCAAACCTCTTTTTTTAGTTTTACTGATATTTTTTGGTAAACAGAAAGGGTATATGAATATCAAATTGTTGTCAGTATTACTTCTAACCCTTAAAAAAAACCATCAAATTTGGCCTACATACCTTAGCTAGCACTCTTTTATATTCTTAAAACTTCAAAAATGTTTAATAATGTATACTTATTGAGTAGTTTAAATAATAATGGCATTTAAAGATGGGTTTGAAGCGGTATATTCTCTGTGCTGTATAAATCATTTTGAAGCAACTGCAATAACATTAAAATAATTAAAAATGCTGACAAAGGCACCATGTCTCTCAACTTCAGAAAATGAAATCTATGAATTCATTAACTAATCTTTTCAAATGTTTCTCGTTTCAAGAATCATTATGGATACAAAAAAAATCTCTTTGAGAATAAGTATCTGTAAGGAACACAGCTATGGTAAGACAGACAAAAGCTCCAAAAAGCCATTATTTGTGAGTAAAATAACTTTGGAAAATTTCAACCAGCCTAACTTACTGAGGTTCACCATGGTCGCACTTTGCAAGTATTATTCTCAGTATGTCTCCCTCCAGGAAAGAAGATAACATCT
Source organism: Ladona fulva (assembly GCA_000376725.2). Lineage (NCBI taxonomy): Eukaryota > Metazoa > Arthropoda > Insecta > Odonata > Libellulidae > Ladona > Ladona fulva. The sequence goes on along the minus strand of KZ308578.1, from coordinate 479,685 downwards.
TATTTTCTCTCCCGAATAAGGCAACATAGTTGCGGAAAACTTATTGAGAACAATACTTAAAAAGGACAACCACTAAGAACCCTAGCCCCCTCTGGTTGGAATTTTCCAACGGTTAGTTTGCTTCCAAAGAACAGCTTTTTGGAGCATTTCTTGAACTCTAATATTTGAGAATAAGAGTACTGCCAGGTTTATTAAAATTCTACCTCAAGTAATCACTTACATTACTATCTCCTCTACTATTTGAGGAGATTGTAATGCTCTGTCAACAGGATGATGATTGGTGATTATGACAATGCATGAAGTGGTATAATGCAACTTTGGGAGAGAATTTCAACTGAGTTCCATTTACTTTAATAATTTATCATTTGGATTTTTAAGTAAATCATCATCTGTTATAGCTCCATGCATAATGGAGAAGACAGAAAATACACCTGACTCAAATGATTCACTAGAACTGTATCTCCTTTGACCTGCTCTAATTACAAACCTAATATGCTTCCACTCATTATCTGTAGCTTTTAAAACAACTTACACAAGGAGCTTCACCCTTTATGTTTGGATATCATTATTTGTTAATTGGTGAAAAATTATGTCTTTTCTGAATGTGGTTTAATAATTAAAATCCTATGTTTCTCATCCATCCAGTTCAGTATATCACAGGCAGGCCTGTGATATACTGAACTGGTAAACATTGAGCAATCTATGTACATGTTCAATTATCAATAAAATGGGACTCTATGTTTTGTAAACAATATAAAATCCCTTAAATTTAATTTGCTTTGAACGAATTTTGGTGTCCGAGATGATTGTTGATGAAGAGCTGCTATGATGAACAGTAGAAACGTGTGGTCAGTAATGATATCCATGTCAGAAGATTGAGCTAACAGATAAATTCTGCATAAACCGCAAATCCATATCTCCCTAGGCTCTTACCCTTTACACATATCATTGCAAGTTAGGAATTTTTAAGAAAATCAATTATCGAAGTTGACAATATCGAAAATGGAATGCAGATAGACAAATCAGTGATGAAGAAGGCCAACAATTTAAAACAATGCCCGAGAAGAAAAAGCTTGGAACACGGCTGTTTGTGAATTAGAGGTTTAAAAACACTCCGTAAGCCATCTTTCGGCAAGCGGAACTCGCACTCAGAGACAAACGGGAAGCTCCAGATTACCGATTTCTGGGAAGACCCAATGATCATTTCAGAGACAAAGCCTCCATCCTCAGGGGGTCTCCACAAAGGAAGTGAGTTCCATCAAAGGAAGAAGTTCACTGATAGAAACATGTGAGTTAAGAAACTTAATGAGTAATTAAAACTGATGAGTTCTACAATTAGTTAGTCTAAACTTTCCTGACCAAGTGGCAGAACTTCAAAATGCTATTCAATGGAGGGATATAAAGAGTTTTAGGAACAGTTTTTATTATCTTCCTACCCCTACAGAGTATGCATTCACAAACTTGCAGTTGCATGTACAATTCCAAATTATTCTACTTAGAACATTTGTTTAAGACACTTTGAGATTAAGTAACAGTGAAAAATTTCATTATGCAACAATAAAATCAAATTCTTTACATAACAAGCAAATTGCAGAACTTCTAAAGGAATTTTTCTAATGTGTATCTGACATGCAAAGGCAGTTCTTCCTCTTTGACTGCCACAGCACACACATATTCACTCAATTCACATCTACTTTGGTAGTTTCAATACACATTTAAGTTGAGAAAGAAACTACCAGGTCTGAAGTAAAATATTTTATTACACTATAGGCCAAAAAAATTAAATTGAAGTACGGAATAAGATAAAGATAAAGGATAACAGAAATTACCATAAATAAAGGATCAGCAAGCAAATGTAGCAACTCTGTAATCTTCCTCACTCCACCATGATGCAGCTGGTTGGCCCTTTTCATATCCTTCAACAACGTAGCAGTACAAGGTCAATAGCCAGCCAAGGCTTAAGGCCCAAATACCAGCATTGAGCATACAGACTTCTATTTACGATGAATATTGAAGGGTGTGTTGCATATAAACATTAAGAAAAACATCAGAACTCTTTTATATGATCACTACTAGACGATTCAGGTTGACTGAGGTCATAATTTAGAATCACGGAACATAGCTATTATAGTAGCTTAATACTGTCCTTTGACCACTACATCAACATTACTGGCCTTATTCTCATTTATTTTCCCTTTAAGCTTGAAAAGATGTGAAGGAGTATTTAGCAGTTATGGTAGTAGTATTGTTAAAAGTGCTTCGACAGCTTAGGTCATTTCGCACGTAGGCCCCACCGGGAATCGAACCCGGGACCACTTTCACCAAAGTCGAACATGCTGCCCACTTGGCTATCTGGGAGCCCATTTAGCAGTTATGTTTTCCTATTTACTATCACCAGCATTGATATAAACATGGACATTTCTTGTTTGTGATGTGCTTTCTCAGATTCATAAGTGAGAAATTCTGGGTCTCCAAATCATTAGTTAATAAACTTTCTTTCCCATCTTGAGCACTTCCACAATACTCAATGTTACTCTGGATATTCACCTAAATATGAGACCTGTACACCCCAAAAGGGAAAGGAATGGTCAGAGTTACAAGGGTGCTAAATCTGCCTGCCAATCCAGTCATTTCTGTCATTCTTTACCTAAGATTTTCTGCATTGTAATGTAAGATCTATTGCCCATACTTGTACTTTCATTGTGCATAGAGGTCCATATCATACCATGAACTTACTAAGATTGGAGGAAAATATGGCAGAACCAAGAGACTGGCCAAGTACAGACAGGCATAGACATCAACCATGAGTGAACCTGCCAAGTGCCAGTGACCTATGATGATGTACCATAGCAAAATCTCATAAAATGACAAAATATCTCACAAATTACAGTAAAAATATGTTACAAAATTAGAACCACATTTTATCCTCTTATTATTTCACAAGAACCTTATTCTCACACAGTTGGGAAGCACTGGTTTAACCAATCTGGTGAACTAAAGAAATTCTAAGGAACAGGTTTCTGCAAACTACCTGAATCCCACCACATGATGACTTTCCCATCAAAAGCTGAGTCTGCAGTGAATGAGTTAAACCATTCAAAGTTCCATCTCCTACAAACACTCACTTTATCAAACCTAAATAACACAGACAGACATTCTTTGGTCAAAAGGAAATTCAAAAGGAAAACAATCAACCTACATCTCTAAAAAGACAAAATGGACTTTTGATCCACAAGATAAGACTGCAATAAATTCGTAAATTCAGTAGAGAAAAATTTTAATAGAGGTAAATTATAAAAGACTAAAAAAATTCTTATTGAAAAAGAAACTATCAGAAGTTTGACATTGCACATCACTTCTTCAGAAAAAAAAGAACATTAATCTGATGAAGAGTACACACAAAAATTTTAAAAATTAACATTAACATCACAGAGAAAAGATGTTCACCAACAGAAAATATTTTCAAAAGCTAATCAAAACTGCTATGTTTTAAACAGCATCAAAAATTCTCATTTATGACTAATTCAAAATATCAAGTCTTTACATTCTGCAGAAATGATTATAACTTTGAACTCATGATTATTATATTTTAATGCAAGTTTCTAAAAGATAAAAATAATCCTATCCTAACAAGAAATCAACAGCCAACTAGTGTGAAAATAACAAAACCTTTCCACAGTAAATTTGTTTCACTGAGAAAAGATCAGTCTTTTCATACCTTTGTGCTGTAATGCAGCCATTCACAAGAAGAATCAAATCTTGAATAACCATAAAATACATGATCAAAAAGAAATCAAAATTTGTAGAAAATCTTTCCAGCTGAGTCAAAAAGTCATCACAAGTATTTCAAAAAACTTTCAAGAAACTTGTGGGTAGAAAGGTCAAACAAAGAACATAAGGCACAGATGAAAAGATCAACACCAATCCTTGAACACTAGATTCCCAAACAAGGATTCTAATGTAGCAGAGAAAAAGCCTCATGAATCCCTCTTTTATTTTTCCCTTTTTTTATAAGATCTCTCGTACTGCCAAATGAAAAATTGATATACTTTTATTAATACAGATAATATGCACAAATATAGTTAAAAATGCAAAGGTCCTTCAAATTTGACAATATTCTTCCATGTTCTTGAGAAAAGAATCCTCATCAGGAGAACAAATTGATGAACAGAACAGAAAATTGATGACAGAATGAAATAAAATTAATTAGAGATTACATAGAGCACCCATCAAAACATTTTGAGAGAATTGTGAGAGCCTTTGAAAGAGAATATGCACCTTGATTATTCTTCTAACATTTTTTCCTTGCAATAACACTTCCATTCCAACACATCACTTTACAAAATGTGTGAAATCTTGAAGAAACATCAGTCAAGAGATAAGAAGACAACTGGCACTGATTTCTCACAATCATATAGCTGCACTGCATGGAAATATTGCAAATTGAAGATAAACTATGTTAACTTTTCTCATTCTATTTATTGCACAACAAAGCAAGAATGTTTATCAAGATTAATAAATCTACTTAAATTCTGCAACATACCTATGCAAAAGATGAAACACCAAAATATTTTTGATTCAAAAGGTAATGAAACAAGGAATAACACAATGAGTACTTATATCATCAAATGTAAACAAATCCAGTATAATAGTAACAAAATAATACACCATAAACTGAAACATATAAAGTTTTTAGGCAAATTATGATAGTATATGTTAAATAAACGTTCAAATGTGAAAAAAGGTGACACTTTTGAGTCAACAATGATGTATCATGAAAATTTTCTCAGCAATCAAGAAACTGTCATAAAAAGAGCAATATTAAATAACAGGCAAGCCAGGTATATATAAACAGTAGTTAAAAGGTGGTACTTCATAGGATAGCAAAATTAACTTAATGACATAAAATATCACCCACCGAAATGATGCCATTACAGATTATTGATGGTATATCACAGATATTTACAAATTACTCTAAGTCCTAGTATTATAATGTAAAGTAAGGATGGAGTCCGAGTAATTGCCACATAAGGGCCTGGGATTATACTAGTGTTTCGCTAAAGATTATATTTCATCCTATTATAAATACATGCACAGATATATTTGAAAAGGAGATTGAATATAATCTTTACTTTAACACTAACAAACCGATGTAATAATAAGCCCTTAGCAAAGATTAGTTCTACTCCATTCTAACTATATATCATAATACTGGGCCTCCGTCTAATCTGGCTTTAACTCAACATACATAAAAACATTCATTTTCAATCACAGCAGTAAATTAAACCTAAAATTGGGGATGATTAACAGCATTGTTATGAGATTTAGAAGGCATTCTAAGTCAGTTAAAGCACTATGCCTTATTTATGAGCCCATAAAATTATGAAAGCTGCAAACTATATGTAATGTTAATCCTGAGTACTGAGTCAGGAGGCAGATAAAAACCTGTCCCCTAATACATTAGACCCAGTATGTTCAGATTCACATTTAACCAGCACCTTGTCAGCTATTCAAAATTGTCCGCAGTTACTTAAAAATCATTAAAGAAGGATTAATACCCATCGGAGAAGGCTATGAAGTTCTTTCCTGACATTCATACTGTCAAGAACACATTGTTAACCTTTTGATTGTCAAACAAATAAATCATCATACCTTGACAGTTTCCTTCATTCTTTGAGGTATGTGCTTCAGCGAGTCGATTGGTCCAACGCCAACTTGGCCCTGCACGTAGCTACCCAGGCGGAATCCAACCATCCGCAGCTTTGTCTCCTCGTTAATACCTGATGAGTGAGAGTCACTGGCAGGTAACTAACCATCCCATCGCAAAGAATGGAATGCTCTCCTGCCCATCATAGTCAGACTGCTGAGTGAGCTGCTCATGTGCTAGCACTACAGCCTTTCACAAGAGCATGATGGCTTCACTCATGGAAGATAGCAAAGCAGAGCTGCCAGAATCATCAGAAAAGATGGTTCAGATGATCCTAAGATTGCTGAAGGCGGCTATTTTACTTATACTTACCTCTTCTGTGGAGAATTGTACCACTTTCATTCAAAAATGAAAATCGGTACATCTTCTCCTAAGTCTCTTGATATCATGGGACAGCTTGCATCAAATATAATCCTACGCTTTCACATCTAAGAAATCAACAATGTGCAACGTTATCTAACTCACCCCTCAAATTTATTAATAATGAAACTGCTGGCTAACTCCCTGGATGGGATGAATGCATTATTTCTTTTCCAGAGCTCATTAAGATGGAATAATTAACTATTTGTATTGAATTTGTATTAAAATTCAAAATAAACATAGTTTAAATGGGCCCTAATTATGTTATACCTAAAATTTTAAAGACAAATCAAAACTAAATTCCCTTGTATTAAAAAACTGCTAGTGGAACGGAATTCTCTCTTGCATACAGTTTAAATGTAATTAATCAAGAAGACTTGGATACTACCTAATGCTTTTCCTCTGATTTATTCTAATCCCAATGTAGCAAAAAAATTATATTTCAAGTAACCCTCGAACTAATGCTAAAAGGGTTGAAAGATACAATGTAAAAAATATGAAAACTAAGGTTAAAAAAAGACAAATCAGTGGTAACAGAGCTTTGGCTCGAGTAATATAATGTTTATAAGATGACTTAATTGGACTACAGTTTCAAAAATGCGTTAATTACCCAAGGAAACAACCTCACTTGACTGCAGTTAGCAAAATAGCAAAAAATATGTCTGCTCAAGAATGAATTCAAACATGAGAAACATTTACATACATGATTTTCATCTGGAAAAAAAACCATTTCTATTCACAAATATATTTTTTATCTTATAAAACAGCATTCTTTAATATTAAGCTAAATTTGGGAGTAAGAGGATGATTTTCAATATTTTAACAGCTAGCCCAAGCATGCAAAATAATCTAACAATTTTTGGGAAACTTACAGTAAATAACTAATGAACAATGAAGTAATTGATTATTTTCCTATAAATCCCTTCACAACATCTAATCATTTCTCCTGATTGACATGTATTAATTATGTGAACTTTGCACGCAAAGGTTTGCTCACAATCAGTCATTTTTTTTACCCTAACACAAGCATAACCATATGATCAGGCAAGGATTTGAACTTCAATCCTATAATTAAATGCTTGATTCTTAAACACAGTCATAAATGTAAAAATCTGGAGATTTTACGAACTGTCCCTATAAAGATGAAAATATTTACTGTACCATTTCCCTTAATTACAACTTTTGCACCCATTCCGCAAAAATTATGTTTTCCCCCAATATTTTGGCAGTGGAGGAATACAAATTGCAATAACCAATAAGGTTCTAGATGACTCAAGGGAAAAAAACCTACTTCACAACTGTGTCAGCAAGTTTCACCTAAATCACGGGGGACAAACTCTGTATTTTCTTTAAGTTTTTAACACAATGCAATTTTAGAAGCAAACATCTACTTCTTGGCATCACAAATTGAATGTGAACAAAATAAAATTAAAAAAAAAGATTAGAGATATGATTTTAGAGAAGGGGAGCAAATACAGATAACAGTTTTGATTGAAAAAATAAATTTAAGCTTTAACAGAGACAACCACAGTACAAGTAATGATTATCTAAATAAAATGAGATTAGAGCTATAAAAGCAAACAAGGGACAAATTTGCTTCAGAAGATTGTAACTAATTGTTTATGGTCTTGGAAAAATGAAAAACAATTTGCAATTCAACCTTATTATAAACTTTACAAATGCAAGAAAACTATAAATGAAATAATGGTATAATGTACCATAATGACAGAGTATTCAAGATTGAGCTTTGTGCTATTTGTTTTTTGATTCCAGCGAATCTAGATTTAATAAAACAAAACTGGAGGTAAAAATCATGTCGCTGAATCACAGAAATAAATGTGATAATGATGTAATGATTATAAGAATATATTATGTAATGATAAGAAAAATAGATACAAAATAATGCTTAATTAAGGATAAGAGGAAAATGATTGGGAGACACCTAAAAAGAATTTGAAGATAGACAGGCTCCTGAAAAGCTAAGGGGTACCATGTTCACCTTTGGTGAATTGCAGTCCTGGGGATAGATCCTGGAACCCCTTACGTGTGAAATAACGTCAGCTATTGAAGAACCTTTAACAATAATACTATTTAAAAATAGTGAAGCAGATCTTGAACTAGAATTGAGATCTTGTTTCTGTAGCAATAAATTTATGAGCTACCACAAATATTGGAGCCAGAGGTAATAGGAAAAGAAATTTTATGAAGTAAAGAAACATTCTTGGGGTAAATGGAAAGCCATTACAAATTCTATGAAGAAAATCAATTATTTCAGACTTTTGTCACATACAGTGCAATACAATAAGACACCTATTCAGGAATCTAGAAAATCAAAACAGAAATAGAGCAAGGGGTTACATGCTCTTCAAAAATCAACCACTAATCACCACAAAAGCTTAGCTTCATGCTGAAGATGAGTGAAATCCCAAAAACTCTTCCAGTTTATTTTTCTTACACTACGTGTAAGACAACCAACTGTAGATGTTTTTGAGTGTGTGGAGACCATCCCCAACCCAGGAATTCAGAAGAATAGAAATTGCAAATACCTAAACATTCATACGGGTAGCACAATCATCCATAACTGATCTTCACTAATCCAATCACAGATAAGAAAGTGCTTTCTTTCCAGAAGGCAGGAATGTGATTTCAGATCACAAAATATTGAGTGAAGATGGGAAGAGTTCAGGTATAAAATTCATCAACATGAAGTATTAAACCTGCACTCATAACCAGCAAGGCATTAACCTTGTTTCCCCATCCTCTCTGAGATCTGCCTTCCAGCCTTACCAATTGAGAACTGTTGAAGCAAAAACAACTCCCACAGACATCCTGCTGTCAGGTATATGTTGACCTGGGATGATAACTGAAGAAAATAACTGATAACTCAGAAAACTGAATAGATACACTTATATCCTCATCAAAGCATTCTATAACTCAGATTTCCTCAAATCTCATACTACACTAAAAACTACCTTCAACTGTGATACTTAAATTATTATATAAAAATTTTTATACATCTACATCACTCAAGAACTTTTATACTAACCAGGTTTGGCCCAGAATTTTATCTTGATTCTTTGTTTAAAATTCTAAAAATGCTAATTTAGAATTCGTTCCTTAAGAAAATTGCCTTTCTTTCATCTTTTCCACATTCAGGTGGAATACGATTCATATACATGATCCTGCTACTGAATAATTTAATCTATACTTGAGAGGGGCATAAGAAATGTAATTAAATATGTTTTAATAGATAAACATCAAGCAAAGGAAGGGATATGGAAAACTAGCTGGCTATTGCTGTGTCAAAACACAATACTATTATTCAGATTATCCAATTCCATGATTCTGGACCTGTAATGCATTTGAAGATAGCTGACAAATTTACTACCTCTCATTACTCTCATTTACACCAACAAAATATAGCAGACTTCTAATTCTTCATGCCTAATATCCTCAGTTAATTGATCAAAATGATTTAGGTAGAGGACTCCATAAAAATCCCTATACTCTAAAACAATGGTTCTGGAAATATTATTTTCATAGACTGTAACCTTCCAGAAAGAAAGGATAGGATGAGCAAATTGATATTAATCCATTGAATAAAAAGATTAACTGCAACATTTTTTTTTTAATTTTCAAATAGATCAAGAACTTAATCACCTTATGTTACATTCTCAAAAAATAGCCCTACTCAGCTAATTATATTTTATGTTAAATCAAATTGCCTTCTATTCAAAATTAATACTGTACTGATACTACTGGTAACATATCATCTGCAGCAGGAGTCAATGAACAAAATCAAAGTTATCTTTCTGTAAACTGATCTAGAAGTTAATGTCTACTTGGCTCAAAAAAATATAGAACTGATAATAAGTTGTGTGAAATTGAAAATTCAGTTTACTCGCAGGCAAAAAGAATCTTAAATCCTCAATATTTCATTCTCTAGCAGGGTATAAAATATTTTACTGGTAAAACATGTTACCAAAAACGAATTAGATTAGAAGTTAAAAACCTACAGCTACAACATCATATGGCTGGATCCCTTTTGTTTCAACAATTACTTATCTGAAAGTAGCAAAAACCAGCTAAGAGAAACTGTAAGAACAATTATTTGCCAGCAAAACCTGATCAAATACAATAATCCATTTCCAATCCTTGGATCCAGTAATTTGTATACAACTGCCTCTGTTCTCTCCAAAACATCTGAATAGCCTCAACAGTTCTAGCATAATTAATCAGAACAGCAACTCTGGCTGTTCAGTATATGAGGGTTCCCACTGAATTCAACATTTAGCTGAATTATGCAACCGTGAGTTCCTCAGTCATAGATTCTTTGCTAGAATCTTATTGAGGAATTTAACCCCATACATCAAGAGGAAAGAACTCCTCCCACAGGCTTGATAGGCCAATGACCCAAGGCAGTTGAGTTTACCAGATCACCTGATAGCTTAGGTGTACAATTCCTCTCATAAGATCCCAAAGATTGGAAAAACAGCAAGAGACGACAAGAAACGCAACACTACAATCAATGTTTCATTGAAAATGATACCCGAATCACTAGTGTGAGGCTAAAGCTGCAACCTCATCAAATCTTCCCATCCAAGCTCTCGAGATTGTAAAAGATGCAGAACTAGGATTAAGACCCACTATCACTGCAGGATGAAACTGGAACAAAACCACCACCTAACCCACTATACTCAACCCCATCCTTAATTTTACACCCTCTTTAAGACAACAAAAAGCATGAGTTTAGGCAGAATTGGGCACGAAACTTTCAAAAATGAAAATTTCAGCCCATCCCAATCGTTTGAAAGCCAGCGTTCTAACGGCACCATAGCATTTGCCCCAGCTTCAATTCATTATGATATTTTTAATGCAATGCCATCTAATTTACCTTTGCTACCCTCCAACAATTACTCGTTTAGATAAAAATTTCACTCATACTTACCAACAGTGAATTCACATTTGTTCCTGTAACCATCACAGATGGGAGATTTTCTTATGTCTAACAAATTGCAGATCATTCCATTGTACTTTGCCTTCTGCCTTTTAACCCATGTGGATAGCATGGGATTTACATTGGTGATGAAATTTGCTAAATTGCACATTATGCCCTTCACATAGTCATATTTCTTTTGGAGCTGTAAATAGAATCATAGGACAAATGTAAATTACATATAAGAGGATTCAGCTAAAAATACACTTATGCCAACTAGCTGAGAGCATTGCTTATTTAGTATTTATTTTAATACGGAGAAGAGCACCATTTTACATTTGTTATAAATATTACACTAGATATAAAAAATGTTAAAATAAAAATCACAGTAAGTAAAATAATATTTATTTATGCCAAGGGAATGCCACAAAGGGGATAACAAAATATTGGAGGTAACAGTGCCAGAGGGCTTAAAAGAAGCCAGAAAAACTTAATTTACCGTAAGTTACTTGCATCAATGAGCATGTCCTGTATTTTCTCACATTTCATATTTGAAATGTTGTAATTCTGATATATTCTAGCTCAACTTTGTTGAAAGAAGCTATATGCAAGAAGAAAAAAGAAAGCAACCTTGCGATTTCCACAGAATAATTATTACACACTTATTTTGAGGAAATCATAAGGTGCCTTTTTCGTGGAAATGAACTATTGCTTACAACTGATTGACAGGAAACATTAACAGTTATCTGAGGTAAGGTTTGAACCAGCAATAACTACTATATTTCTTTAAACTTACTAATGATAATTTTCAACAGACTTAACTACGAAATACTTAACCAAGAGTCAATAAAATCGAGAAATAAATTAAGAGAATGCTACCTGCTGCTCATATTCGAGGTTCCAATAAGGTGTAGTGGAATTTTTTAGTCTCTCATCATCACTAATCCTTGGTTTCTTCTCAGGACTTCCTGATTCATCCTGAAGTCTTCGTTTCTTTACCAGAGGGTCAGGTGCAGGCTTAGCCATCTTTTCATGAAAAATAAATTCCTTCAGAAACACGTATTTACATATTGAATTTTCAGTTAAATTCCTAATTACTCAACATGGAAGTTGCATTTAAGGACACCATAAAAACCTCATCAGTATGAAATGAAGGATGTTTAAAATAAATCAATAATTGATTCGTTCCAATCAAATATAACTGATTACCTCTCCAATTAACATTAACCTCGTTTCCTTCTGTTAAGCATATTAAAGTACATGAATCAAGCTAAGATTCACTAAACTTCACAGAATAATTTCTTACACGAGCTCTGGAAATAATGTAATGTAGCACGTATGTGAACACTTTCTAGAGAACATACTCACCGAAGCAGTAAGCATTTTTCCCTTCCAAGTCACACGATTCAGTGTTTTGATCGCAGCCTGACGATCCTCTTCATTCTTGAAGCAGACGAATATCCAGGGGCTTTTCTTCCGGGTCAACTTCACTTTGTGAGATGACAGCTTCAACTTGGTATTTAAAAATCTTTTCAATTCCTAAAATAGAAGTTAATTATTTCATATAATTACAACGAAGAAATAAATACGCGATTCCATCATGTTATAAAATATTTGCCGATAAAAGCAATAAATTTGATTTTATAAAAAAATTGAGAAGGAATTGTTTATTTTAGAATAGTTTACGACGGATAGCAAAGATTTAAGAGACAATAAACTCACCCCATAACCGTAAAATTTTGGAAAACCTCGAATTTCTATTTTGAATTTCTCTGAAGTAAAATCGCCTCTATCAACATACGCATAGGGGTCACTCGAGCTTTGACTTGGAGATGCTTTCTGTGTCGAGCCGACATCTTTCAAATTTGCCGACTCTTTGTCGGTGCTTACATTCCCAGAGGATTCATTATTTTTTTCATCTTTTTTCGGAGATAATTCCATTTCTTTGGTTTCAGATTTCTCTGACGTCGATTCAGTTGAAGCCGTGTCTAAATTTTTTGAACTACCGTTGGCGTTGGGCGCCTGAGTCTCTGTTTTCTCATTTTTTTCGTTTTCGACCGTTGTCAGCGGGCTTTCACATTTTTGGTCCGGTTCGCCACCAGATTCAGATGCCAAAACTCCAGTCGGAGCAGTTTCTCCCACTCGTTTTCTTGAGTCCGTATTCATTGAGACAAAGCGTGGGAATAACGCCCCAGATTCCAGTTAAAGGTGACACTGAAAAGTTTCGAGAGATATCAAATGCTTTCATGACGTTACCTCAAAACCAAAATGAATGTAGCAAAATAAAATTCTTGTCAAAATTGAGATCTCTGTAGATTTTTTTCGCTATCACAGGAAAAATTACATTAATTCAATATGCTAAAACTTTTGCAAGACATGGTGATTGAAGCAATGTCGAAACCTTTATCGTGAAATGAACAGATAGATAGGTATACACTTGACTTACAAATGACATCAGTATTATGTTAATACTAAGGAAACGGTTCACAGCGTCAAGTAGTAACCAATATTATCCAATGGCCTACACTTGCGGAATAGCAAATATCGATTGAACCTTAAGTTTATATCTCTCTTATGAGATTAAGTACTTTTAACAATTAAAATGACCTCTAACAAATGTTACAATCCTCCTGTGATTAGGACATTAATCAAGCTCAACAATCGCTGACTTACCTCAATAAACCAATACCATCAAGGTTAACAGATTTCGCGGAACAGCCGTACGAGAACGTGACTGCTCGACGACCAATAACAACTACGGCAACTACATTATCCACCTTCCCACAACCCCACGAAATCTTTCTCATATCAAGAAACGCGGAATGCGCGGAATGGATCGTCCTGTGCCGTTCCACTGTCTCGTGCGTGTTGATGGCGTTGATCATGATCGGATGTGGTTAAAGGAAGGGACAGGTTGATATACGCTATCACTCCACGGCTCACAACCTGCACTTTATCAAAAAAAGACTCGATTTTGAGGAACCTCGGTGTCTTAATCCGCTTGTCATAAAATGTAAACGCAATTCCCAAGTTTTCATCCCACACCCCCTCTGCTTTTTATGCAGTTAGGGTAAATCGTACGCGGATTCGTGATAACGCCTCAGTTTCAATCGAAAAAAGTATCTTTTACGTGTAAACATATAAAATGGATTGGCACGACTTTTTTGGATTCTGGAAAGAACCAATATCCATAGTCATCTATAAAGAAAACTGTACCAGGATCACCTTTTAAGGAAAGTTTTTATCCTAAATTTCGCTAATTTTCCCTGAGAATCAGAAGAGTAGGAACGTGCAAAGGAATTGTTGGATTGGAAGAGATGGGCCATAACTCGCTATCTACTTTCTCAGATATGAATAGAAAATGCCATCCTAGCACTAGTCTATAATGAAATTTAACCATTAACATCCGGAGTCCACTGGCTTGCTGTGATTTCACTCTAAGAACAAAACAACCATTTTTTATCCCAAGAGTGAAACAAATGTATGCTATTTAGATGTTACAGCAATTTAGGGCCATGTCTCGGGACCCGCTTCGTTCCAGCAAATATGCAATGACATTCTTCTCACTCTGAGAGTGCCACCTCAAGATATGTGTCACCTAAAAAGTAATTTTGCTGCCTCTTCCCTTGTGCCAACCATGCCATCCTTTATATGCTTTTGTTTTTGCAATCCTGTCACATATTATCCTCTTTTTATTCCTTGGGTTTTCCATGAGGATCGTGTTCAAAAAGAATTTTTGATCAACCTTTACACCAAAAATTACCTAAGTCTTTTTTCAATCATTCATCTCTGCATAGGAAAACAAGCCTCCTGCACAACCCTTGATACCAAGCCATTTCTGACTCTCCCAATAACCCAAAATTTTCCTACCACACAAATTCGGAAGATTCAAATCTCTGTCCAGCCATTTGTTTCTATTGTAGACAATCTTGTATCAAATTTCCGCAACATAATTTTCGTAACTTAAACTGCCAAGACCTTCATCGCAATTAAATATATTTATGCTGAATTGAACAGGAATTAATAACTCCCATGTCAAGAGATTAAGAATGATATGAAAGGCTGATATGCATTTAACTGAAAAAGGGAGATGAGAAGTTAGGAAAGGTTCAAAATGCTGCTGAGTCTCTAAATTGATAAAGAATGTGGAATAACAATCACTACATGGAAATTTAATGCAACAAGGAATAGACACCTGAGATACTTGTTTTTCCAATTAGAAAATTATGAGGAAATTGCTTCGGAAATTATCTGAGTAAAACCACAATTTTTGTTTGCTCACAATTTTATATATTTTCAGAAAAAAATTACAACATCAGTGCAACGGTAACTAACATAGATAAAAACCTTATAATTATCAACATAATTTCTTTTGTGGTAGGGAAAATCACAGTCAAAAGCTTATTAATAATGCAATCGATATTGCTACTCACATATTAGCAGATTATACAATTGTTAAAAAATATAGGTTTATGATGGATGGAGTTAATGGAACAAGTTGGATGATGATAGGAAGAGGAAATGAGTCAGAAAAAAGAAAGGTTACAGGTATGGGAAGCAAAAGCAATTAAGAAAATAAATCTTTTCCATTATAATACACATTTTTGGAGAATTACTTAGTCAATCAAATTTCAAAAACCTTAAGTTAACCTATGAGTAAGTAGGCACTCTGAAATAATTTCTTAAAAGAGGGGTATCTTCAAAAGAGAAACAGATGATATGTTTGCAAATAACAGTTACCTTTAGAATGTTATCATTGTCTTAATCTGGGTTAGGATATATGAAAATAAGACTAGCAAAATTAATAAATGATATGGTCTAGAAAAGTGGCTCCCATACTGGTTACTATCATTCCTAGACTGACAGGTTACTTGTAATTCCATCAATACACAAAGGAACATGCAGAATGTATAAGGTCACTGAAGGCCATGTCTTTTAATGCGAAAAGACCATTAATTCATACACTGAAGCTTCTAGAGTGAGTAATTTAAATAGTTCATAACAATTACGGGTTGTGTACTTATAAAACACTACTCCAAACGTTCAAAAACTGCATTGGCTCTTAAGCAGGCTACTTTCTTATGACAAAAACAACAAAGCCATGCATAATCAATCAAAACAACCTGGAAAGGATAAGCTGATGAACAAAAATGTGGTTTACTTATGCCTCCAATAACCAACATCCCAGAAGCTATTCATTTCTTTCTCTTAATATTAGTAACCTTCAATTTATGAAAAGTATTCATTTTAAAAACCTTTTTGCCACAATCACTGATTGTCCTTCACAAACTTCATGCTTGTAATGTTCATAGATCATTGTTGAAAAATCTACTACAGTATATCACATTTTCAAATGGAAATAGGTAATTTCATTTGATTTTAATTCCTTCAGTCATAGCAGCTGTAAGTCTGCAATTGATCATCACCATATGAGTTACTTTGGATATAAAGGCTTGACTCTGCTTTGGTAACAGTAAAGCATCATTTGGTTTCCAAGGCATATTAGACAGTCTTACAAAAATTACCCTCAACTAAGTTTTAGGGATCAAGTTAAAGAGATAAGGGATGCAGTGCAAGAGATTTTGAGAACCACTGCTCTAGACAGATAACTGAATTTAAATTCAAAAGAATTGTAAAAATAAGGTGAATTAACTCTTAATTACTTAAACAAAGGTGAAGCAGCTTTCTAAAAATCTCTATTATCATATAATCTACACAGTAGAACTATGTATGTGCTGCAGCAGAAATAAAAATCTAAGACCAAAAACAAATTTTATGATAAGACAAACTGTCATTCTGCATAACAAATTAGTTTGCTACAATTACAAACAGACTAGCCAAGATACAATCACTAACATTTTACCTCTTCCTTAAACAATTGAATTAAACATGATGATGAAAACAAATAGAAAAATACTATACATGGAATATGGCACATAAGCATTGTTAAAATAACAGTTAAAGCAATACATTTAGTACATTTTCCTTTACTATGATTCTCATCAATATGCCTGACTCATATTTACCATTCATTTTTTCACTAACTCAATACTCTTGAAAAATAACAACACTACCGATAACAAAAGCATCTAAAATGTTTGTAAATACTCTTTATGATATCTAACTGTAATAATAAAGTAAGAGTTTTACCTCTTAGGCATTCATTGCAATAAAAATCGCAGATAAATTTGTGGAAAAAGCTACAAAAATAAATTCTAAATTCACATTTAGACTATTCTCTCCTTTCACTTAAATAAAAAAATAACATAGATGGCAACTTTCTTGCCTAAATTATAAGGAAATTAGGATGATAAACCATGTAATTTATCAACACAAATGCTCACTAATTGTGGGTGACATTGGCTTCATTCTCCCTCACTATGAAAAAAGCAGGAATTGTCTATGAAATATTCCAAGATTCATAGAACGCGTATTCTTTTAGTTGAGGAGCAACGTTTGAAATCAGCTGCTCCAAAACAATCACAGTTGTAGCCATAAAATGTGATTTCATTCATGGATTTGGAAATCTCATGGAAAAATGGCTACAATCATCTTAGATCTATTTGCTAGAAGAAAACACTCATTTATATTGGGGATTTTCAGCTAGAAACTTCTTCAGCTTTGTTGGATAATCTGTCATCACACCAGTTGCTCCTATTTCAAATGCAGCTTTGAATTCATCTTCATAGTTAAGGACCCATAGGTATGTCTGGGGATGTAAATAATATGAAACATTAATTTTATCCTAAAAGTGCATTATTTACAAAAATACAAAACACAAAGTTTTTGGTGTTTTTTTATTTCAGATGAATAAGCTAGTTGGACCTAAATAAAATCTGGAGATGGTTCTTATATTATCAATTTTGCTTTAATTATGCAACAACTGGATCTGCAGCCACTGAAAACAAGAAATAAAATTGCTAAACTAATGCTCCTTTATCTGTCATTAAACAATAATATAACTTGTCCCATTTTATTAGAGAAAATGTTCCATCCAAATTTACTAGAAATAATCTGACTTTCACTGTTCCTTATGCAAATAGAAATTACACTTCTTATTCATCACTCAATAGGATGATGAGGGAATATAATGCAATTTACCTTGAAAAAGAAATATTTACTCGTTCATTACCAATATTAAAAATAGACTAAAAAGAGCTTTGGCAAGTAATTAATCACCTGTTTGCTTTTGAATATTTATCTTGATATTTTCTGTTACTCATGTGTATTTTTTACAGTTAATTACTCTGTTTTTCTTGAATTATCTTGGGTATAATTTTCAGATTTTAAAAATGGATAATTATGATTTTTATAGACTTTATGACATAAAAAATTTTTCTGCCCGAAAGAATCCACGAAATGGATGAGTTTGAAAAAGAAAACAGAAATCCTTGAGAGTGAAGTGGATCTCTGGCCACGGAAGTACTTAATACTGTTTTCATTAACAAACTACAGTGAAACCTCTATTAAGCGTCCACCACCAGGTACATAAAATAATGGCCGCTTAAGGAGGTGACCTTTGGATGGAGGTAAAAATTTTTCTGCCCGAAAGAATCCACAAAATGGATGAGTTTGAAAAAGAAAACAGAAATCCTTGAGAGTGAAGTGGATCTCTGGCCACGGAAGTAGTGGCCACTGGCCTAAGATAGAGTGACTGTTGGCCTCTGAAGGAGGTGACCACTGAAAGGAGGGAAAATTTACATTGCTTAAGTGGGATATTTGTTCCGTTCCTGAAAAAAAAGGCCACTTAAGGAAGTGACTGCTAAAGGGAGGTAGCCGTTGAGACAGGTTTCACTGTATTTATGTAAACGAGCTTGAGCCTATGCAATAAAATTATTATTATAATTAGATGCAGCTGGGTCTAAGCAGAAATTTACTGTGAAGATTTACAAGAGGTGGAAGTCTTACTCAAAAAATATTTCATTCTCACAACCACACAATTCCACAACATTTTGGCTGCTTCCATTTCGTTATGAGAACAAGCAACAAGCATTTATTCCAACTAAACTCATGGAAGAGGATTGTGATTTTTCCCATACACTAGGAAAAAATCAGTAAACGTCCCGGTTTCACAAGCATTTGCAACCTTGACAGTAAAATTAATTATTTATAATTACTTGAGTTGCTGAGAATTGTGGGACTTCAAAACTTTATATAGTAACTCTCATTGTATGTACATACAATAATTTTATATATCAAGATAATTCTCTAAGAGCTTCTGTGCAGCAGGTATTTAAACTTACTACAAATGTTAAACTTTTCAGAAACTCACATTAGTTAAGAAATGTTATTTCCATACTAATACGCATTCCCTTTTCTTGTCTAACTGTAAATATTTTTTAAGGCTCCATGCAAGTATAATACCAAATAATACCTAGAGTATTAACACAAACACAAAATCTTACACAAACCATCTCTTGATTCAACATCACTATGAATGAGTTTCAGGAATGAGACTATATGAAAGAGGCCAATTCTTAAAAACATTTTGCCACATTCAGAGGCTTACCTGAATGCCTCTCTTGCTTAAATGCTCAAATAAAGACTTCCTCATTACCATGAAGTTAATCAAGCGAACCATGAGTGTTTGAAATGGAAGATAGGCAGCACTTGGACTGCTCCTTTTTCTGTAAAAGATTAAGAGTAGAATCAGAAATTAACCAACAGTATTAGAGAATTTAAGACAAAATTAAATGCTATTAACAAATTTGGCTCAGATGGAAATAATTTCAAAAGTAAAAATAAGTTAATTCTCCTTGTAGTCATTCTTTACATTATATACTCATTATCAATCAAATCGTTCAAACGTTTAATGCATTTGATTTCTTGTAAAGATCGAATGTAAATAAATTTAATGAATCAAATGTTGTGAAAGACCAAATATAATTTGGAGAATCAAACATCTTGAGATTTCATTGTTTCCTGAATTGGTAACTGTGACTGAAAACAAAAATCTTGATGGTATAATGAATGTAATAAAAGGTAGTTAAACGGTAAAATATTTTACACAGTGACACTCGGATACAATTAATCCCCAAAATGTGTTTCTGTTAAAATAATTAAGTTCCATAGTACCTTAATAACTTGATTTCTCTAATGTTATAAGGATGAAAGTACTGAAATTATTGGAGCATACCATGCATCAGTGTACAACACACCATAATTTGAAGAAGAATATTTTGGTTAAAAAATATTAAATTAATTTAAGACTTGACCTTTTTTTGGATTACTCAGTATGCAAATTTATTGATACCAATAGCTTTTAAAGAAAATATTCAATTCAAAATACTGAATTAAAATCTGAAAAAATGTGTAAAATAAATAAGTACATACATATTTATTCAACTAATTTTAAATAAAAGTAGTATAGGTGTACAACAGAAAGATAAAATTTCAGCCATGAATTTAAGGAGGAAAAGTCTGCTACTTTCTGATAAATATAGCATTTAACGCAAAAGCAGCTAATGGTATTAGAACACAAACAGACCCAGCAAAGTTGTTATGATATAAACATAAATCGTGCATTGCCTGAGCAGTACCATCTTTTTTCCTAGGAGGAGTTCATCTAACTACTTGAAGGATTTTCCACACATAAATAAGGAATAGCATTTGGTTAAGTGACTCCAGGGCTTTAGTCTAAGAAGCATCAGGCATATACTTTTCTATTGATTGAAATTAGTGTTAGATAGCATATAATCGTTCCCCAAAAATCTCCTATACAAAATATAAATATTTAAATAGGTTTCTTAAACAGCCAAATAGAATCTTATACTCCCTATCTATTGCAATACTAGAAACTAGTCCAATAATGCAGGAAAGTGATTAGATAGTTTATCTATTATTAGATAAACTATCACAATTTTCTCAAAGTAATTAACATGATTATATATTATTATAATAATTATGTTTAAAATCATTACAAATAAGATACCACCCATGAGAATTCACAAGTAACACTTTAAATTTTAAAAATTACAAACAAATCATTGAAAAATGCATCCCAGTTAGTAGTTGTTAAATCAATTCACTACACTAATGATTCTGTTATTAAAGGTGAGATTATTATATGATTTAAACACAAAAGGTAAAGTTAGGACAAAAAGTATTACACCAACTAACCAACTCTGATCATAAAGTACTTTACTTACACACCTCAACCACTGGCATCTTCAATATCTACAAACCAATTCAATTAGTAACCACATTAAAGTAAATATTTAACATATAACAGTAGCCCATGCAAACTTCCTTGCTGAGTGAGAACGTAAAATCAAAGAATACCTAAATAAAATAACAAAATTGTCAACATTATTCATTGTGACTAGTTTTTGCAGCAATTGTTGAGCAAGAAAGTGGAAGTATGGATGATAAAAGAAATACAAATATATTAATAATGCTTGATGACAGGGAAGTTTGAATGATAAAGGCTCAGAAAAGCAGAAAATAACTGAGTTATCTTTCAAGAGTAATTTTACAATCAGCATTTTGAAATGAGATGAAGCATGTGGTGTACTGAGAAATAATCAACCCCAAACATATATTTGCCACCACTGAGATATTGCTTCTTTTTTTGAAGGGACCAAACATATTTTGGAGGATTATTTAGGTGTAGTCTGTCCAAATATTGATAAAATAGTTACTTTTCAAAGCTAAATATTAATTTACAGATGGTACTACATTCATTGTCCCCTGAACTGCCAAGAGAGAGGAGTATCGTCTACCTTGGTTCTGGGTTTGAATTTGATTGTTGGCCATGACGTTGACACAGAATCATGGGAAAAATTGGGAAACTTCTTCAATTAGTAGATAGTGGGTACATAGTGATGTAGAAAAGCCAGTATTGCGTGGCATGGGAGTCTATATGCTGATCGTATACCACCAATTAATAATAATTAATGTAGTAATTGTTAATAAATGAAACTTGGCCAGCCCTTCACTCCCATTAGACATTTTTTACTTTAAAAACGTTATTTATAACAGAAGCCATTACTATAAAATTCAAAAACTTAGATTTGTATGTTCATCAGGGGCAGCAAATATGTTATACACACACCAAATTAAGGTAAGAATGATGATGAAATCATGTTTCTTGCGACTAAGTAGCAGCAGAGAAAAATTATTAGATACAAATATTTTTCATATAATTTTCTCATAGGGTTTCTATTAGATTCAATTTTAATAGAGATTTTATTAATTTTATAACTAATAAGCATAAAACTAGAAGTGGTATAATTTTGTATGGTGTTGCAGAAAAGGTGGTTGATTAACATCTTAAAAGTCAAATTCACTCTGATGATTCTGTGCTCTCATGAGCTTTGATGGAGAAATATAAAAATTCAAGAAGATCAATACATAAAAATCTACTCACAAAAACTACAGAAAGAAGTAGGTAACAGAAATAAGAGTCCTTCCATATTTCCTCCTCATACTTAATGTACTGCTGCATCCTCTATGCACCAACTTTGAAGACCAGCTAAGCTTTCCCTCAGTAGCTACTTAAAATTTTGAAATCACCAAAATTATGAACTTTCACAATAATTTGGAGAAAAATTAACAACGAAAACAAGACAGAAAAATAATCTGAATGTTTTTTCATGGAAATATAAGTAAAATAATGTTATTATAAAAAATATGACTAACCATTTGATAATATTGATTTACATCAAATGATAGGTTCCTTATTTTACACACAGATGAATCGTTGTTTATCATTAATGGTAAATTAACAAATGTATTATTACATTAAATGTATACATTACACCTGAAATTTTTGGTCTACAAGATGCACCCAATTTTTAACTAGGAAATTAATGAAAAGATTAAAAATGATATATAAGAAATTCTATTGCAAAAAATTATAATACAATATATTTTTTAATAAAGAGTAAGTTAATAAGAATAGTTTCAATACAAATTCTTGGAAATAGAGGTTCAAAAAATGTATAAAATTAACAGGGTAAGATTTATAACTATTTAGGATTTCGATGTATAAAGAACATCAAGTTATAACTGAAAAATTGATGGAATAAGTGCATCTCAAAAGCAAAAAATACAGTAAAGTAAAAATTTTTAGTAAACATTTTAACATGTTTTTTATAGTTGAAAATAAGGAAAAATTACTCTAAATGATAATAATTAGCTTATTATAAGAATTATACTTATATCCATAGAAGAAAAGACTAATTTTATAAATTATGTTTTAAAATAAAAAATTCAGTTTAAGCCAAAATATTTAACAATGTCTATTTTCTTTTGTCACAGTCTGGGATTCAGCACAGAGTCAATTAAATCCTTGGAAAGCTATACATTCAGCTGAATAATAGGCTATATTTTCCTTTGATCTCGATTTAATGTTGATGATATTGGACAAATTTTCAAAACCCGAGCTATGCCCCTTAAATAATGTAAAGATTTATCTATAACTTTATATTGATTGAAAATATAAGCATTATTCTCATAATAATACTTTCCATACATCCAGTTTTAGATCAGTTCATTTAATAAATAGTAATTATTGTTAAATAATAATGACAAGTATAAAGTATAGACAATTGTATTGTTGTAATAATGACGTTTGAAAATTAAATGAAAGTGAGGTTAAGTGTGCATATGCATGGCACTAAGCACAGAAGCTTAATTGCACTATATTTACTGTCTTCCTATAAAAATGCATTACTGCTACATTATCTGAACTAAGGTGTTTGCAAAATATTATAAAGAAGAACACTAACAAAACTCCTTACCTGAGGTAAATAGATGGCAAAAATATCTCCAAGTGAGTTTCTTTCAAGGGGAAAAAGGGGAGAAGTCCAGAATATAACAATAAAACCAGATGCATTACCCCTTGCATAGAGAAAAATAAGTTGACTTTTGGATTCTAGAATAAGATATAAAAAGATAAATGATTTAATTTCAGGCTTGCCTAAGTGTACTAAATATAATAAGGTTCAAGTCTATGAAGGTGAAAACTTAATTAACATACATTTCACTTACTTTTTGGTAACATTTCATAGTGATTGCCTCATTGAAATTTCCCCAAACTGTCAGTTCTTCTCGTTTGTACTCAGTAATTAATCTTGAGACTTCATTTATTAACCTGTCATCCCCTGTTTTAACATCTATGTTAACAGGAATATTTGGAAAGGCTTTAAAAACGTCTTCCAGCAATGCTATCTTCCGCTCCTCATCTTGTCCTGAGCCTTGGAAAGTATTATCTGTAAGAAAACATTTCTTGGTATTCTCAAAACACAGAGACATGAAGGATCTTTCCCCTGTCACCTCAAGAGATTACCTACAAAATAATTACAAATTTATAATTATATGTGAAACATATGCTTATCATAGTTGGACTATTTGAAATGTCCTTGTTTCTCTTTGTATATAGTATGAATACTCTTTTCTTCATTTATTCTGCTTCAAAAAGAGAAATTTCTAAGCATGTCATTTAGAAAAGGAAATGTTTATTGTGCAGAAAGCCCTGGCCCCATTTTCAAGCCTTAAGCTAACAGTAACATTTGGAAAACATGTATTCATACTGAACACACCTCCTTTTCTAAAATCAATATTTTCTTCAATAACTTTTTAATGAGTGATGAAAGAACAAATGTCATGGTAGGTTTATTTTTGATAAAATATCATGTAGATATTATTGTCTAAAATATAGATATTATTAAAATGTACTAATATTGTAGAAAAGCTTAGGTGTTTCATTAATTCTCTCTCTAACATTTATACATAATGTAAAAATTTTCTTGCAAGAAATCATTTGACTTAACTGTCATAGTAACTGATAGAATAATTAAAGCATAAGGATACATGGTCACATTTATGGCTGTATTAAGCTTAGCTAAGGGTTAAATAGCCTACCTTAGGTATAACTTTCAACTTCATTGAAGAGAGAAGAGAAAGAAGAAGTAAAGAAAAACACTTTTTGGCTCTCAACCCACCAATAAAAATTTTGAAATTGAAATGAAATTGGAAAAATTTTAATATTTCCTAAGGATAAAAATTGTACTTGTGCAATTTTGTAATTGTACTTCTTTTTGAGCAAGAATTTAAATTAAAATAAGAGATGAGCTAAGGAAGATATATAACTTTACTTACATTGAAAGCTTCCAAATTTTTTGGGCATATTTGTACTAAAACTGTAATATTTAACCATACACATGCAGTAATGATGTAAATGGCAAAAGTGAGTCTGAAGTACTTTAGAAATGTATAACATAAATTTAAGGAATTTTGGAATGGCATTCTACAATTATTTTTTCAACCTTGGTGACTGAATGGTTAGCAAGTTAGCTTTCCAATGCTAAGGTCCCAAGTCTGAACTCTGCCTAACTGGATTTTTCCTTGGCTAGGGTTTCATTGGATGTGGTTCTCAGTGTGTGTTCATTGCAAATTATTAAAACAGGTATAATTGATTTTAACATTGCTTTCCTGATTCCACATCAGAAATTAGAATTATTACACACATTATTACCATAACATTATCAATAAACATTTAGAACTATAATGGGTCAATTGATAAAGTGATACTTTCAATATCAAAAATTTCAGAGGCAGGTTCTGATAGAGATGTATATGATCTTTAAACTTTTGTTGAATGGATCTTAAAAGATGGATGCCAGTTCAAAGGAAGTAGCAGGAGGATATATAAATACGATCGAAAAAATTGCTGAACAGCACTAGCAATTGGTTATTCTTCCATCATTGCCAAGTTTTGAAGCAATAAAAGCATTGGCATAAGATTTTAAAGTGAATACATAATATATGATGCGGTTATAGAAATGAGTGAATAATTTATAGCCTAGAGTCATTATGCTACAAAATTTCTGGTAATTGAAAAAATCCTCATTCATTTCATAAGACAACGCAACAGTTTCATGGTCAGAGAGATGGCATTTGATATTTTAATCATCTGATTTTCTTCTAAATAACTGAAACCACTAATTAAATAGGGAAAAAATCATGTTTTCCTTGAAATACTCATTTCTGATCGTTGAAAGGAAAACTTGCAATATTTGATGAGCTTTACTACAACTGAATGAATATGAAATACTAACCAGTTGCTAATAAACAACAGTTGCTTCCCTATATTTTATGTATTGCTTACATAAATTTTGGGTCAACAAGCATGTTTGTGCTAGCTGGGAAGGATCACCAACTTTGACAACACTATATTCATAGATAAAATTCAAACAAAAACTGATGGTAACATCTATTATATTTGCCTGTATTCTGAGATATACTATCATGAATGAGAATTTTTAATGGCTCATTCAGTTGTAACCTATTATTATTGTATTAAAGTCTTTCTTTTATCTGACCAAGTCAACAGTCTCTAAATACTATTCCTACCTAAGAGTGAGCATTTTTTAGGCTGTATTTAATAATAATTAAATAATTTGTTCAATGAGAGCTAGAGAGTAAAAAGGTTGACTTAAGTCTTCCACCTAAGAACTTATCATCTACTTTATATTGCAACATTGATCAATATCATTTCTCATTGTGTTAGTAACATAAGTTAAAACTTTGTATGAAGTTTAAGCTTTCGATCTAATTTAAAACAGCTAACGGCCACTGAAAATTCAATCTTTTTTTGTACAATTGTGGAGAAACAATTTTTATGAGGAACTTTCATAAAACTAAATAAGCATATAACATGCAGAGGACAAGCAAGTGTTGCTAATACAATATAATTGTGAATAAAAATTCACAAATAATGATGGTCTAAAAAATCCACTTTTGGATTTAATTTCTCTTACGATTTCTGTTTCTGGTCAAGATATATTTAATACTTTTCAGTAAATTGTAATAGTTGTTTGTGTCTTACAAAAGAATGATCATCATCATCATCTGAGTGAAAATGCAATGTGATAACTATAATGGATTTTGATACATAGGTTTTCATATAATTTACTAAAATAAACAAATTAATTAAAAGAAAATTCACACCTATTGTAATTAAGCATTGAGGGTGATAAAAATTAAAGAAAAATAAAAGCCATTCAGTTTTCTTTCACACAGTTATTTTATTCTCACCTAATATGTAATATAAGAACCACATAATAGTACATCTTCTTTATCAAAACTTTACATGACATATTTACATAAATAATACTAAGAAATATTTCTCCATGGCAAACAATACTTTTGTTTAAATTTAATAGTGATACATTCTATGACTACAATGCCAATGCAATAGCAAAGCTGTAGCTTCTCTATGAAATGCAAAAGGAGGAAGCAGGTATTACTGATTATTGAAGCTCCTAAATTAGATGACATCATTTCTGCAAGTAATGGTTCAAGTTGAATATCAACTTATTATTTAACAGTAAATATTTTCATTACTGGTCTTCTGTAATTTATACCGTGGTTGGTGTTAAGAGTGAGCCACAGTATCTGTTTTATGCTACATCGAGAAGAGCAAAAATAAACTAACTAATGTGACAGTGAATGATTTATTCTACGAACATTTCATCTTATTTAATCAGCTACTAAATTTCGCACATTATTAACGTTTTGCAGAAATGATATACGAGAAAACGTCTCTTGTAAAACCGATGTTGAAGATAAAGTTAACTATTTTGTGAAAAAAGCTAACTTTAATGAAAACAAAATGCAAACATTGAGAAAATCTTACCACAGTATTGCTTCATTTTACCTGGATCAAAGTCAAGAGGAAGCTCTGTCCGAAGAAGTGGTAGGTCTTCATAATTAAGTTGAGAAATGTCTTTGTTTACGCCCGTCGACCGAAGAAGATTTGAATCATGAGATACTACTACTTTTCCATCCTTGGTCAAATGACAATCCAGTTCTAACATATCTGTTCCTAGATCCACTGCTCTGAAACATTAAAAACAGTAACGTGAACAGTCATTACAGCAATACTAAGAGATGCACTAATCTTTAATCGTACCTTTGAAATGCCACGATTGTATTTTCATAATTCTCTCCAGCACCTAGAAAGAAAATTGTTGTCGAAATTGATTATTTTAATAGAACTTCATGCATGTTATGTGTTATTAATGTAGGGATAACAAATACCTCCACGATGACTAATATGTCTGCATTTAAATTTTGCTTTCCTTTCTTTGTGAATAAGATGAGGATATTTGAAAAACAGCAGTGATGTGACTACATAGCAGCCTAATACAGCCAAGGCAAAACCCATACCAGTTCCTCGTCTTAATATCAAAAGTTCTCGATTTAAAGTTGTAAGGAATACTTCAAAACTCAAAATTTAGGTCATTCCATTCTCAGCCAAATGCGAAATCGGTAGAATTCAGTTTTTATTGCTTCGCAGATCATCCACTACTAGACGCAGTTAACTTACTAATTTTTGACAAGGATATCTCAATAGAATAAATCTAAAGTAGGTACCAAACCTTTACTAAAAATCTCCAAAGGCAAAAAAGATGAAGTATATCACCATGTAACAGTTCTGTACGAATGATGAGGATAATCTTGAAGATCTAGAAACCTCTATAAGCCGATCAATTTGATACGAATTCGAAGTCCTATTACCAAGGTTAAGCATGAAGCAGCTAAACGTCATTTTCTGCAATTAATATATTGCCCTTAATTCTAACCATTCGCACCTACTTCGGATAAGTTTTCTGCACTCCATGTATATCTTACGATACTATCGAACCACCTCCTACGACAATTGTAATGAGAAATCAAGCCCTCTGTGGTTATAAACCAGTTAAAATTCAGGAATGCACCTAATTACAGCAATAAGAAGATAATCATTCTATAAATTAATATATAGTCAGTAAATACAAAATCTGATGGCTACATCAAGTTTCTGAGTAAATTGGTTCTGAAGAAATGAAAGTATTCGGCGGAAATTCGAAGCATGCGCAAATGTTTTACTTACCGTTACTCTGCGAGTCTCTTAGAAAATCCAGTTTAATTTTCCGATTCAATTATATTTTTCATGAACTGGTACTAAGAAGAGAGATGAATGAGCAGTGATAAATATCTTCCTCTATTGCATAGGAGAACATCATTGAATCTATTTCTTGTAAATCAATTACATTATTTATTAAAACGTTACAGTGATTTCTGCAAGATGCTCGAAAGAGATGATTCTTTCTTAAGGCCCATTTCTGATGGGTTTTAAAGCGAAGAATTAAGACTGCTTTGGGGAAGTTAATAATAAGATATTTTCCTCTAGGCTTAGTTTGTGGGATATTTCGAAGTTTACAGTTTATCCTTCTGTAAGTCAAGCGTACATATATTATGAAACACCATCATTACATTCACCGCGCGTAATGACAAGAAAGAACAACTAGGATAACAACTACAATCCTGTGAACTTAAAAAATTTCAGTGATTAATAATACTATTTGGCTACAAAGTGATCCATAATTATGCTGCAGAAAACAGTTTTATTTAGATTGCAGCATACAAATCATTCACATAAATACATCAATTTTCACCAAAAGATACAAGAATGATGTAAATAGATTGCAGAGACTTAAGAACAAACTCCAGTTACAGTGGAGAATGAGGTCTTTTTTAATAACATATCAAAATTTATCACACATAAGATTTTTAATAACGGATTCCTTTCAATTCTCAGCCAGAACACCTCCTGTTGTACACCTTTAAATTCAAATAATTTCTGCTCTAAGAAAAACTTTCTTCACGTATTCTAATACATAAATATAGATAAGAGAAATAGCTATACATTTTTGCAATATTTCACTTCCATAAAATCGTACATAAAATCATTTTAGTTCAAATATAAAACAATTTTACTTACAATTTGATATTTAACTTTTTTAAGACATGATGTTTGAATTACAAGAGGTTACTTTTAAAACTAGATCTAGAAAACAATGAGAAGATTGATCTGAAAAATAACCGTAATGAAACAGCCAAAACCAAAAGACTTATGTAACTCTTCACAATTAATAAATAGTAGGTGAGACATTTAAATAATCACTAGGTGGAAGCCAGCAAGTACATGAAACTAGCCAGCACTCACAACAAGCTACACCAATGCATACCTTGTATTGATTTATATATACATTACCAGGAAGCAGATAAATATTCAACAACATCAACAAAAGTTGGAGAAAATAACATATAAAGTATTTTCATTATTAAATAAATGAGTTATAGATTATTTCAAACATCTTCCATTTCCATCCACACAATCAACAATTTTACGATTCTGAATCACATGACAACCACCCTTATAAAGGGCAGAGAAAGGGTCCCAGTGACCATACAGAACAGTCTTACATGCCACTGAAGGCTAAACGATCCTCAGACATTGCCAAAGGAGTGATAAAAAATTCTAATATCCTTTCTTCTGTCAAAAAACGAAATGCCCCCCCATTGAGCTAAACCCCCCTCCAAGCCCTCCACCACAACTGCTTGGAGGTGGATCATCCCCATCCCTTGGGTTGAAACCACCACTTGGACGAGCCTTACAAGAATTCTTCCTCTTCCAGTCCTCCACTTTACGGACATAATTGGAGCCATCAGCTTCTACAGCCTCCCTTAGCTCAGCAGGTAGGGACCACCAATCAGGCGAATTGGCATTATTCATTCCTTCCAACATGTAGAAAAGAACATATGGTGTATCTTGAGGACGGTGTCCACTTGGTTCACAGAAGCTTTCTGGGCCTGACTGTGGAGATACCTGGAGGTCATTCAGCATACACCACTCTTCCTCCCCATCCACACCATCACTCACTCGAGGTCGCCTTGCATATGTGTAATAGTGCCCACCATCCAAACTAAAACCAGAATGAACAATAACAGCATAGAGACGGTATGTGACTCGCCTCTCTTCAGTGTACAACCTTTCGTCTGGCCCAACTGAAGCTCCCTCTTCCTCCTTCCTAACTCTACGCCTCCTCCTACTAAAACTGCTGCTATCTGTGTTTTCCTGAGTTCCCACAGCCTCTCCTTCTTCAGCATTTAAGTCTGATACTGACTTCTCTAAGGGCATATTTTCATTAGAACTGGTAATACAGCTTTCCTTCAAGTTAGCAGTATCTGTGATGTTTGAGCATGAGGGCATTCCATCCTCCTTATCATGCACTTCTTTTATTTCTATCCTGGAGCTTTCATCAACACTAGCATGGATCTTCTCTTCCTGATGATCATCTTCACTGCTTGTTTGGGCACTTCGAGTTTTTCTCCTTTTGGCAGCATTTGATCTGTGACTCCTAGTCAGGGCCACTGGAACCTCCAGATTGAGCTCCACCTTGAGGGGACGGAGAGCTTTGGAACGTCTTGCAGTGTTACGATCAAATCGGAAATGTTTCAGAGTAAGCAGAAGGTGCCGGGGAGGTGGCCAGGCAAGGCTTACAGAGCGCCTGGCATCCTGCAGGCCCTTACATTTGGTGCAACGGTAACGATTTTCACCACAAAGAGTTTCAGTAGAGAGGTAATGCCCCAAGAGATCACTGACTCCCCAAGGTCCAGAGTGCCTTGTCTTTATTGATGACACCTTTTCTTCTACCTCCATACCATCTTTACTTTTAATCACATCTTTTTCATCTTTCTCCTCTTTTTCTACTTCATTAGCAGGAAGCATGTGCTGGGGAAGCAGTGGCCCGATGAAACCCTGCGGTTCTTGAAGATTCTCACTACAAACTTCATCAGAGTCCTCAGGGAATGATAACTGCAAATCTCGGAAGGGATCTGCTCTCACAGAAACAGAACCACAGCTTAAACACTGGTGCATGGTGTGAGCCACCCCACCAAATTCCTGCTGAACTAGACTGCAAAACTCCTTCTTCAACTTCCCTACATCCCCATTCTCTGTCCACAGTGATCCTTTCTTAATCCCTTTGCTACTTTCACTCGACTGCTTCTCACCCTTCTCCACCCTTTCTTCATTTCCTTGCAAGTTTGCAGCAGCACTCATCACAGCCGAAACTTCTTCTTCTCCTACAGATTGAATCCCACTATCTGTGGATTCTGAGTGAGAATCACTAAGAGCTTGTGCACCAGACTGAGCCATCCCATCGCTCTCCACAACTTCAGAGATCTTCTCATCTATATCTTGACCACTATCAGTCTCATTAGCTGCCACTGAAGAAAATTCAGCGAGGGAAAGAGCCTTCCTTTTGGTCTGCAAACGACGACCTTCTGAAGAAGATAGATCTTCCTCAGTTGTCCACCGTTTCATGCCGATGCTGCCTTCTTGCATGTCCTCCTCTTCTGCATCATCTTCGTCCATATCTGCATCCTCTTCCTCTTCTTGTGTACTATTGGCCTTCTCCTCGCTCTCACCATCCCCATCATGGTTCTCTAATTCTGCTAACATGACCCTATCATCATCATTATCTTCTTCTGACTCTTTTCCATGATGCTGAGCATATGCCTTGCCTTGTTCATGTAGTGCATCCAGGAAGAAACTGAAAGAACATAAATGGCATGAATAGCAATTAATTCGATAGATATCACTACAGGATCAAAGGAGACAATATGAAATGCACAAGCCATGAAAATAAATTGCCTACATTATTACCTTCAACTCTAGTTTTAATTAATGCTTAACTTTGTTTGTGTACTAAATAGGTTGATATTCTTTTCTTGCTCATAATTTTAATTATGGAATTTATTGCTTACAGGTATGTACTTTTTGATGTTTATAATCTGCACAAAAATAACTATGCGAAAAAGTGAAATAATAGTATGAGAGAATGGTAGTATAATTTTAGAGTTTCTGATTGACTTGTATGTTCAACAAAATTAAAATGCAGCCTCATGCCAAATAGGTTGAATAACCCTGCAAACCATGCAGTAAAAGCCAGCTTAAGATGCTCTCGAAGTGTTCAATTGATAACTACAGAACAAGTGTTTTAGGTGGGATATGATAAAGCACCATTTGTTA
This sequence comes from Ladona fulva, assembly GCA_000376725.2. Taxonomy (NCBI): domain Eukaryota; kingdom Metazoa; phylum Arthropoda; class Insecta; order Odonata; family Libellulidae; genus Ladona; species Ladona fulva. The sequence continues at coordinate 446,814 of KZ308578.1, read as the reverse complement.
TATATTAAATACTACTGATGGAAAATGAGGCCTTTCAATTACATATTTATTCATTGAGGAACTATTCATTTAATGTGACATCAGAATAAATAGAATTAGTTTTTTTTTTTGAAATATTTCCCAAATAGTATTTTTTGAATCCAAGTTTTCAGCAAAGCTTTAAACAAGGGAAAGTAGCACAAGACGTAGACTCCAAACCATCTTTAGATGGGCAAACCCATAAATTGGACTTGTAGGCAAAATGAGCTCAGCTCTAAAAAAAATACTGTAAGACAAAAATGATTTCATTAATTATATTCAATTATTTAATCTTCAGTTCTCAACTTACAACAGAATAGCTGTATGAGGATCAGCATTTTATTTTTGTGAATGCAAGACTTTGGTAGTTGCCTTACAGCAAAATTCAGAATTAAGTATTCTTACCACATGAATTCAGAGCAGTCATGCTGTTGCCCAATCTCAAATTGGCCACCAGCCATGCTAACAGCAGCAAGAATTGCTTTTGGAGACAGAGCTGGTTTTGGGGAATGAGATAAGAGAGCAAAGAGCACACGGAGATGTGAAAGAAGTGGTCTTGTCTTTGGAGCAGGAACATTACTAGTTGATACTCTTCCCCAAGCACCAACAGTACCAGAATCCCAAATAGATGGTCCAGCTATAGTGTCTATGCCAGGTGGGACAGGAGCAGATGATGAAAGCACCCTTTGACGGAACCTGTTTCAAATAGAAATAGAACATTAGTTTAACGATTAAATCAGAAAAAACTGGTTTAGCAGACTGATAACTTTAATTTTCCAATATACTTGTAAGAAATGACAAATAACTTATGGATATGAGAGATTTCCAATATGCCATGGTTAAAGCTCCCTCTTATAGTCAGAAAATAACATTAGTCAGTAAAATTGTTGTAAACCTCAGGAGAGAGATAGAGAAATGCTGTGGGGAGTACTGTCCTGTACAGGGTAAGAATTGTACCCAGGAAATATTTTAGGTCTGGAAAGTGATGAAAAGATTTATGGGTATTAAACTATCAGGAATGTGGACAAACTAGAGTAACTAGGGTAAACAATAAACAAGCATAGGAAATTTAAGAAAAGAGGGGAGAAAAGCACTGCTCACAATCTTAAGCATGCCTAAAAAAATGAGAATAAAGGAAATCTACTTCTATAAGATAGGAAAAGGTTTAAGGAAACAGATGGGTTAAAAAGAACAGCAGGAGTTATCAGGACCACAAGAGAGAACCAGACGATTGAGTCAACAGTAGAGAACAATGGAATTGTGTAACAAACAAACAAGAAGTGTCAATGATGAATTTTACTTTGAAGCCTTTTTGGGAACATAGTACTAATGTACCTTTTATGCCAAAAGGGTAACAAGATATAGAGACTTAAAGAAAACTTTCTCTGGGTGTTTCAATTCAGATAATACTCTTTACAATTGTTTTCACTACATTTAAAGCTATGCATTATGTCATAATGACGATAACTCCAAGATAAAAGCAGAGAACGTGTGATTAATTGAAAATATGCTATACCTTAGGCTAAAGAGTAAAAACTCTGCCATCAATTCTAATGGCAGAAGGAAAAAATGTCAAAATAATTATTATGCTAAACACAAGTAGAATCAGTAATCCAAAGGAAAGTATTGCTATTATAATCAGCATAACTATCTTTCTGATGTTGTAGATGGCTTTTGTTTATTATTCTATGATATGCTTATCTGAAAGTAGGAGAGATGAAATCATAAACTTGATCAAGGAGAGAAGTGTTTCATTACCTTGTGGTCATGAATAATGCCTGGAGAACACTGTTGGCATAACATGTGTTGCCAAGATTGGACAATCCAATATGGCCAGCTCGTGAAGTTGTATGATAGACAGTTGGTATCCATTCAGGAGGAACAAGTGAAGGCATTTGAGGAGGAAAAGAATACTCATAACTTCCATATGTCCGATTACTGAGAGGCATCCATCTAAGCCGTAGTAGATATTCATGGTTGGGTACTCCCATACTCGGAAGGGGACATTCCTGAAGGAAAAAGGAACAGTTAGGCCATCTCCTATTCATGTCACAACTCATTTTTCAAGTTTCAAAGTAGAATTGAAATATTTGAATTCCACAATGCAATGACTTTGCAGGAATGTGCAGTGTTGTCAGCACTGTGTTGGCAAGACTGCATATTCCCAAAAGTCATTGCATAATGGAATCACCATGCAGTGAAATCCTTCATACCAGATTTCCAAATCAATTTTTCCAATTTTACATACTATTTATTAAGTTGAGAAAATGGATAACAAATTCCATAAGCAAGGAATACCTGAGAAAATTTACACCAAATAGAAAGATAAGAAAGTGGACTCATTAAATTGAAAACATACAAGTAAAGAGATAAGGATTGTACTGCAGTAAAAGAAGTGCAGCTAGGAATTCTTTTTCAAAAGAAGAACTTCTTATGTTTGCAGTTTAGAAGCTACATTAGTGACTTAATTTTAACATTACTATTTAACATTTGACTTTAGGATAAAAATATATATCACCTTGCAAATGATTAATGAATTATATAATTTATTACACTTTCATAGGCATAGAGAATATATAGTATACAGCAATGTGCAATCAATATCAAATTTCAAAGATGAAAATGAAACAACTTTTGCTTGAAGAATGGCAGGTGAGTTCTAGTGGAGAAAAAGTAAAACAATTTTGTTGAAACAATGATTATAGGAGAATTTTACCAAAACATTAATATGACATGTCATCAGAATGAATAATCCACTAAGTTAATTCTGAAGAATTTCATTCTTTTAGTAATCACTGAGCTTGGATATGCTAAACATACAGAAAGTTATTCATTGTGAGAAAATGTCATTTGTCCCAATATTACCTTAAGAGCTTCTCTGAGATGCTCTCGTGTTGGGTCTGAGCCACCATGAAGATAAAGAAGCATGGAACAAAGGTCTACAAGAAGCTGCAATGATTCTGCACTTCCTGGTACGCCATCTTCCCTTTCATCTCTCAAACGAGAAAGTAAGGGTGGGAGATGGGGACATATCTAAAGAGAAAATGTTATAACATAATAAGAAATTTTTCTCAACAAATAGTTGGCTTAAATAAGATGTAGATAGATTGAATGTGAACTAGCTAAGTTAAGGGGTCAAATTTTTTTGAGGCTTCTTTACAATATATAGGGAAAATGATGAGAGTAATCAAAATCCAATCAAGATCTAATAGTATTTTGTTCTGGTATCAACATTTTTGGCAAGATGCCATTCATTTAACAAATTTTTAACAGGATATATGAATTTCCGCCAGGTAATATATCTGAGACCATTTCTTAAATAGTAACACTTGTGACAAAATTTACACCCCTTAAGCTGGTTTGGAGCATGTAATATCTTACAGTTTAAATAACGAATGGAGATAAGAGATAAATCATCCGATAAATTTTTTTGAAACAAAAGAAAATTAACTATGAAATATTTGGTGAAATGTGTCCATATATTTTTACAGGGAAGAAAATACTTAAAAATCAGTTGGGTTGGGTAAGGTGGAGTGGAGATGAAAAGAAAAGTTCAACCTCTATCAGGATGCAAATATTAGGGTGCTTTCAATCTCAACTGTAAAATTTCAAAATTTCCACCTCTTGATGAATTTTTTAACATAATTTTACACATTACATGTAATGATTTATTATCCCCTAAATAAATAATTGGCAAAAATAAAGAGGAAAATTAATAGTTACCTTAAGAAAAGGTACTGGTGAATGCTGGAAACCCAAAAGCATGTGTGATACTACTGGTAGAAGAGCATAGCATAGAGATGGATCATTTAATCCTTCCACCAACTGTAGATGAGCATAACAGCCATGAAAAATATAAGTTCAAAATCGATAACAGGATTAAACAAAAACTGCAGAGTCTGTGATATCAGTAGTTGTAAAATATTACTTAGATATATTGACTAAAGACTTTGAAGTTTATCTCTCAACATACAAACTTAAGAGTAGCTACTTCAAGTATAAACATACTTCAATTAAATTAAAAAATTTCACTGCATAACATGATCTACATTGATCATTAAATTGACAGAGAAAGAAAATCATTTAAAATATTTGTACAGAAAATGTTGAGTTCACATGTAATAAATAATGAACTTGTTCTGAGAATAAATAAGAAAAACTGATCATGGGTGAAGTAGACCATCATTTTACATTTCTTAAGCTTAATCTTGAATTCTTTGTTTTCAAAGCACTACAGCTACTATGATCCAAGCATTACTCTGAAAATTAAAATTTCGCAGAAATATCCAAGTATTACAAAGATTACGCCAATAAAAAATCAATATCAATAATGTAAGTACAGAACTTAAGACTAAAATAACATACCTTTTCAATGTTGGCTATAGTAAGGTTAACTAAAATCCTGACACGAGACTCACAAGCTGCCTGGCTAGCTCTCCTGTTATTATTTGTATCATTTGATGAATAGGAAGTGTAAGCATTTGCAGGGTATGAAGGAGATAAACCTTGCAACAAAGCTAAGATCCAGTGGGACAGGTTAATTGCTCCAGGCCATCTTAACAACCAATCACAAAGTAGGTTGCAAAGCATTGCAGCCACAGCGCCTTCTCCAGAACCTCCACTTCCATTGCTAGATCCAAGTACTCCATTGACAGCTCCAGGAATAAGCCTCAAGGGAACTAGCTGTAGAATGGATGCCAGAGCTGGACACAAATCACGCCAGTCTTTTCCTACAAAATAAAAAACTAAGTTCACCTAATAGGTTCTACGAGAGAAAAGAAACTCATGATTTATACAAAGTAGGTGTAGGCTTAAAGAAGAACTGATAAATATTCCCTAAGCTCATTAATGCATAACATAATATCGCATAGTGGTTTTAACTTTTTGAATTAAATAATTATGCAACAGTTTAATTGATGAAGAAACAACAAAATGAATTTTGTTGACATAATTCCTTGATTTTGTTATAAAAACATTACTAAACATAGAATACTTACCTGAGTCAGAAACTAGTGAATGAATTATCTGCAGAGACTGGAAGACCCTCTTCTCTTCTTCTTCCAGGCTATGCTTTCCTTTGAATGATGACTTTCCTCTGCGCCAAATCAAAGCAACTGCCTCAGCAACTTCTCTCACTTGCCCAGCAAATGTTTCCAGGTTTATTACATCAGGAGTAGGTATAGTGAGTGCTCCAATGCATTTTATTAGTGCTTCACAAACCTTCATTTCCATCTCATCGTTATCATCGTTTTTAAAGAATCCTACTTCTTCACATCCACTATCTCCATTGCTACCATTTCCTATGAGAATTCAATTGATAGCTTGAGAAATTGCATCAAGGCCAAATAAACATAACAGCAGTACCTTTGCCACTAACAAAAGTTAATTGTAAATACAATATGTCCCCTCATAAGATGTGAATGAAGAGAAACTCTTTAAGCCATACACACAAACTATGGAAAGGCCATTCTTTCAGTGATGTTTCTATAGATACAGAATCAGCTAGATGCTGAAAAAGACCACTTGCACATTGAAAATCATCACAAGCACATTGGCAACTACCTCGTCATCAACAGTAATACATAAAAACAGAGTATAGCTACTAGTTAATCCGTGCAAGTATTATTCAGTCAAATGAATCTTCACAATGCAAAATATTATTTCCTAGGATTCCCCGAAGGAAAAATATGCATCAGTAAATAAACTATCATTTCATCCATAAATACAACAGGAATTAACCCATTTTACAAAAAAAATTATTAAGAGTACATAAGAAGAATTAAAGACTGCTCTTGTGAATAAGAAGCTTCTAATTGAAGGAAACTTACAAGGATAAGAGAATTGGGTACCAGTGACTTATACTGTGTGCTCTGATGGCGGCAGCTGGAATTATGAGTTATTGGTAATTTTTGGGGTTTCTGGCATGAAATGGATATCCTTATTGCCAAACTGTCAGCTAATGTACCACACAGCTGAGGGGTTCCATCAAGGTTACACTCTACCAAGACCACAAGAAACAATCCACAAAGGTTTAACTATAATGCCAAAGACTACAAATTACATCATAGTTTTACTAGCTGCCATCAGAGCAGGGCAGAACTTGCTGGGAGTATTAGTTTAGTTTAGCATTAGTGCTGAGAATCATTCAGCAATAAACTGATGCAGTTCATACCTGCAATAGCATAGCAACTTGCGAGACATATGAAACATGCTAAAGAGATACTACGAAAATATACTAAGAGGGCACAGCTTTCTAAAATTAAAAACAAAATAAAGAAAATAGTGGAATAAAAGAGAAATTGGCTGGAAATTAAAACTCTCCTAAAGCTGTGCAACTCAGAAGTTGCCAGTCATGGATGAAATAAATATGGTTAACAAAGCATGGATAAAATGATGACTTGAAGCAAATACTTCTTTTCAGACAACATATCTACAACAACGTGATGAAAGATCTAGTGTTTTCCTGGTGAATGTGGCGTAGATATTCCTCTCGGGTTTCCAACCAGTCATAGAAAGGAACTGGTCTGACGTTTTGACTGCTAGCTCCACAGCCATTTTCAGTTGGTTGGAAACCAGAGAGGAATTTCTATGCAACAAAGTGATAGTTAAGAACTCAGAAAACGTTTCATCAACCACTGCATTACGCAACATATTTTTCAAATTAAGTGTTTCGCTAATTTTCACTCTAGAGGTGAATGAAGGTTGATTTTTGGCCTCTTCCTTAGCACTACTTATCTTATTTTCTTGTTGTACAACTATAGTAGGAGAAAAGACAGCATAAAATACTGATCCCAAAAAATCTTTTTCCCCACTTGCAGCTATTAAAGGACACCTTTATAACATTAATTAGAATGTGTAATTGAAAACATTCAAGAATATTTCAAACCTTATAAGCATGAAAACACCCAAATTATAAATCTTTAGAAAAAGGCAGAAATGTACAATTATGCCTACATTCAGGTGCAATGTATAATAAATCAAAGCATTTTTTCATGGAAAATGTCCTGATCGTTGCTTTCAACCAAACTTCAAAAATGTTAACTATAAGATGTTAAAATAGAAAATACAAAATAACTGCAACAACCGAACCTTTAGTGATATGTTCCTTAGAGAATAGGCAGCATGGATGCATTTTTATTAGCCGAGAAACGGCTAATGCTGGACCAAGGCGGTTTGGAATGCAGCGTGAAAGGAAATTAGCCAGCTGTGATCTTAATCGATTGCACAGTTCATATGATGCACCATTATCTTCTTCCAGTAACTGGCTAAGTATCCAATGCGTAACATTCACAATTTCAACCTAGAAAAATTGATATAACTTAAACTACTTGAACAAACATGACATTCATTCCATAATAAATAGATCATAATTTTATTGTAAACAAAATTTTCGTCGAACGGATAAGTTAAAATAATGACACAGGATACTTTAATGAAGGAGCTTTCTTGTTCTTTTCTTCGAAATTAAAGGAATTAGATCTTAATGTAAAATACAACTGGTAAGTTGAGTGAACTGACATTTTCCTCAAGCCAGGAAGCAATATTTCAACTTTTCTTTATAAATCCAATGAATAAAGAAATAACTTCAGTAGAAGCAAAGATTAATCTACTAACCTGTCTATCCACTTCTCCTTCAACATAACCTCCTTGATCCATTGCCCAGAGCGCGTTTATAAGTTCTTTCTTAACAAGAGCTGATAAAGAGTGTGGATGGCCGAGTCCAAAACACTTTAACACTTCTGCACCCAGAGGAACAACTGTATTGACTCGATTAGCACTTGAAGCAAGCCACTGTACTCCTAATAGAAGCACTCGATAGCGACCGTTCACGTCTAGCTTTTGTTCATTTTTAAGCTCTTGAATCAGCTGCCGCTTTTTCGCAAGATCCCAATTTTTATTGCTGGCGATGAATTCCAGCACTAAATTAATGTTCATTTTGTTGTCCATGATTATTGTGAAGCGACTTTCTGGTCGTACCAAAAATTTGTCCACCACATCTTACTACGTCATCTTTAACAAGAACAGAAGGAAAAGCTCTTGTAATGCTCAATTAGCGTTTGGAATTAGATTTTGCACGAGATTTAATGTGCAAAATAATAATCATTACATCGTGAACTAGAGTGACAGTTGGCAAACTCAAAGCACTTCGTCATGATCTTGCTCAACACAATCGTAAAATTTCAGGCAATAAAAACTAAGTCGATTTTGATAATGAATGTAAATGCTTTTTTACAAATCTTCTTCTAATTACTATCCGAATGGTTTACGGATAATATGCTTAAATGGAACAGTAACTTCCCACTAAAAGGACGAAAAGTGACTGCCATTATATATAATAAATTACGGCTTCACATACTAAACGACCGAAAAGTACACTTTAACATAAAATTTTATGAAACAGAAAACAGAACATTATCTCGAAGATGAAAAATACTTATCGATAAACTACGAAATATCGAGCTCTTCATGTTCAACTGACGGATCTACGGATATCAGAACAAGTTGACTCGCGATTACTTTTGTCACATCCGGTCAACAACATGTTAAAATGCAAAGATTACTATGGTAATACGTTAAAAATGCACATCCACTTATGATCCCGCCAAAAAAGAACCAGCAGCTTTTGCATTCTTTTATGCATCAATAAACGATATTTGTATTAATTTGTTGAACTAAGGAATCGGTTCCCTCTATTACATGATTTGTTGGAAACCTTATCTTAAGGTCGCTCGTAGCAACTGCGGTTATATTATCGGATTCGTTTATAAATTATTATAATTTTTCGAATGCACTCAGAATTTCCAACTGAAACTAATTCTGCCTTTCGTAGGATTCTCACCTAGTGATATTTGTGACTCTGATGCCGCCATGGGCTTAAGTGTGTAAATTGCTTTTGATGCTTTATGTCGCGAGGATACGCTTCCTTGACATTTACCATCTGTTGTTTAAATTTTATCCTTATTAACGTAAAGAATATGTTTTTCGAAATAGCGAGACGTAAGAAAGGAAGTACACAGTTATATTAGGGAGAAATCGTCATTCAACAAGTCAATTTCCGGAAGTGTTAAATATTTTGCATCATTATAAACATTAATAATCGATAGCAATATATAGTTGGCGACTTCAGGGGACAGAAAATTACATATAAATGGTGTATTTCGTCAATGATCATCTTGATATAATGTTGACGATTGCATTTCATTTGTTTCAAGAACCCGGATTTAATGGACTTCCGCTGATTCAAATGATCCAAACATTAGAAGAAATTTGATGTTTTTCAGTACCAAGACCTGCCAGTTTTGTTTAGAAGACGGGTTCTACAAATGGACGGTATGTATTTTATTAAAACTTAATAAATTTTTGCGTAGAAATACGATTTAGGTCATCTCTTACAAAGCGTTGTAAGAAGCTTGCACGTTTACCTGAGTAAAGAAAATAACAAACAAATTTTTGTTATGCACCATATGAAGCAAATATTTTGCAGAAAATCTTACTATCTATTGGTATTTAATTATTATTTACTTCTGAATTCTCCATATCTTGGTTATAAAGAGGAATATCTTGTTTATTCTAGATATACAATCATGGTGGGAGGTTCCAAGTATTGCTCACTTTTGCTCCTTATTTCGAGCAGCTTTCAACCTTCTTGATTTCGATATCGAGGTAAGTTATGAATTCTAGCAACAATTCATTTTCTTAGTAGTTTTCTTATTCCCGCGATACCGATAACGTGTCATTTTATTTCAAACCTAACATATAAACAGTAGTTATTAGTCATTTGCAGGTAAATTTCTTGATATAGTTCATGTTTAGATGTATTTAAAGGAGTTTATTGAATGTTTGTGGAACAATTTACTGAAGTAATTGTTACTTATGTCTAAATATTATACAAGAATATAAGACAACCTGTTGTGGCTAACTTCTGTTTCCATAATGACTAAGGATCTAATTTCCATTTCAGGAACTCGAAGAAGCCTTGCTTACGGACGGAGCAGAGGATTCTGGAAGTTCATTGTTGCAAGAGTTGATGGTACGTCTCCTGGCAGGCTGTGTACCATCAGCCCAGGGGTGTATTTCCATTTTCAATTATCAGATGTTTCTGCGACGACTGTTTCGGCAAAAGTGCCAGGTTAGTTTATATATAATTCTGGCTAGATGTTTCTCCGTCTTGAATATGTGCAGTGTTTGTAAACAAATAGCATAAACAATCAAATTGTTTTACTTGAGATTCTTATTCACATTACCTTCATAGAAATTTCGTTTTTGATTCTTACGGCTCTTATGAAATGTTTTGAACGCCATTGAGCAGGAATTACATGACGGTGAGAAGTATCCATATTGCAACTAAAACATTCTACTTAAGAAACATATTTAAAGCAGTAGTCCATCAATATTGTGTTCGAATCAACAATGTAAAGATATACGTATCTTATGTTGTAATTTGTATCATTCAGTCAACAGATATTCAAACCTCTCCTCACTGTACCAACTCTGATCTTTCGTCAATCAACCTTTGACTTTATTGACATTGACTTATTGGATTCTATTGTAATGCACAAATTTTAAACGATTTTTCAATACACTTTTAGATTCTTATTTTGCCTTTGTTACCTGGTAATCTAACAATTGATATTGTTGTTTTAAATTGAACTGTAATTAAACATACATTGGTTTCATTTTAACTAATATTATCAGCTATTAATTACTTCTTATCTATTTCTTCTTTATTTACCTCTTTATTACCTTTAAAGTTTTAAGTATGCTGTGTTAATTTCATGTAGTTGAACTCTAACAGCTATTATTATTTTAAGAAATGGTCTTCTTTGTGTATTTAGTTACTGAATAAGTAAATCTGATGTCATCAAGCTAAATAATATACTAAATAAGTACTTGCATCACTGGACTAAAATTAAACCCTACTGACTGTTGATGGTAAGCTTCTTCACAATTTTTTTATCTTTGTAACTATAGGAATATGGTCGAGACAATCCATTCAACACTGATATGGACTTCCAGTTCCTACCATTGAGGAGCAAAGTAGAAATTCTTCATGCTTTATGTGACTTTCGACTTGATGCAGATGATGTTCAGGATCTACTAAAGGTAGGCATAGTGATTTTCATCGTTTAGGGAGATTATTTTGATATTACTTTATTTCAGTTGTCAACTCTTGTACATATATAAAGATTTCCAAAACTATAGCACATCACTTATACAGAAGTCTTCGTTTTTACACTTGATGAAGATTAAGTGATCCAGGTCATAGTAAACACGTTAGTCGATCGTGCCTGTGAATTTTCTGGCTTTTGGTAACTGCTGATTTACTTGCTGTGGACATTTATTATTATCCTGGCTTTTCTGTACATCCCATCTCAATTAGATTTTGATGGCTGGATAAATGGTCACCATTAATTTCACTTTCTAATATGTAGAGCAGATTTTCTCTAAGGTACAGTTTAGATGTAAGTTAGTTTAGTTAAGGCACAGATTAGACATTTTCCATTGTCTTTGTTGCTATTTTCCTTGTGAATAATATTGGGAAAATGATTGCTAGAGTAATAGGCAATAATATTTCTTTTGTTGTGAAAGTTTATTTGGTATAAATGAAAATGAATGCACTTCTGCCATTTGTTGATGCACTCACTGATTTGATTCCCTGTACAGTAGACATTCACACAGCGTGATTTCAGAAGACGCAATTTTGTTATAACTTGGTTTATTATTCTCTCTCTCTTCAGTCATTCTGTCCTTGGGCAGGTCTCAATGAAACTGTTGCCTCCACAGCATTCTATTTTGTGCATCTCTATTCATCTCGACGTATTTTCTTCCTACTTTGATGTTTGCCAGCATTTCATACTTCCTCTTCCTCTTTTCCCTTCTATTATCACTTTCTGTATTCCATTCTTCCTTAAAATGTGACCTATCCAATTTGCCTTCCTTTTTTTAATTTCTTTTAGAATATTTCTTTCTTCCCCGTGAAACTAACTGATTATCCCCNATTTTCTTCCTACTTTGATGTTTGCCAGCATTTCATACTTCCTCTTCCTCTTTTCCCTTCTATTATCACTTTCTGTATTCCATTCTTCCTTAAAATGTGACCTATCCAATTTGCCTTCCTTTTTTTAATTTCTTTTAGAATATTTTCTTCCCCAATCCTCCTTAGTACCTCTTCATTTCTAATTTTATCTTTCCAACTAATCTTTTCCTATCTTTGCCAGAGCCATGTTTCATAGCTTTCTACATACTTTTCTTCTCTCTTCTTCAAAGTCCACGTTTCGGCTCCATGCAGAACAATGCCCCATGTGAAGCATTTCACGAATCTTTTCCTAGTAGCAACATTGATTTTCTTTGCTGTTAGCAGTTTCTTAATTTTATTAAATGCCATTTTACCTTGGGTAATTCTACTTTTAATTTCTGCTGTACAGTTACCATTTACTTCTATTAAACTTCCTAAATACTTGAAGGAACTTACTTGTCTTAACTTTTCTTCTGCTAACCATATATTCAAGGGACCTTCTGACTTTGCTATTCTCATAACTTTTGTTTTCGTTCTATTTATTCTCATTCCATAATCTTCACTCTTATTCCATATTCTTTCCATCATATTCTTTAGTTCTTCTTGATTTTGTGCTATTATAGCCTGATCATCCGCGTATTTGATGGATTTTATTCTCTCTCCTCCAACTTTTATCCTGCCTGTGTCTTTCAGAGCTTCTGCCAGTAGTTTGTCTGCATACAAGTTGAACAAAAATGGTGAAAGACAACATCCCTGCCTGACTCCCCTTCCTATGTTGGTTTCCTTTGCTTCCTCTTCCCCAATCCTTACAACTATTTTCTGATGGATGTACATTTGCTTTATTAATTTTCTGTCTTTCCAGTCTATGCCTATCTTTCCCAAGATACTTAACAAGATATCCCACTTTACCCTATCAAAAGCTTTTTCATAGTCAATAAAGCAGAGGCACATCTCTTGGTTCAATTCTAACACCCTTTCCGATAACATCCTCATACATCCAATAGCATCTCTCATTCCTTTACCCTTGCGGAACCCAAACTGGTCTTCCTCTAAGTTTACTTCTATCTTCTTTCTCATTCTTTCTAGTATAACATTGGTTATAACTTTTCCCACATGCGAAATAAGACTTATAGTTCTGTAGTCTTTACAGTCCTGTGCATTACCTTTCTTTGGTATTGGAATCATTATTGTTTTAAGTAAATCTTCTGGCCACTCACCTGTATCATAGATTTTATTAATCCGATTTGTAAGCCAGTCCACACCATTCTTCCCCAAGGACTTTAGAATTTCTACAGGTATTTGGTCTCCTCCAACTGCTCATTCTTTTTATTGCCATCTCTATCTCCTCTTTCATTACTTTTGGACCTCCATTGTCCCTCTCCCTTTCCTCATAATTCCTCAATTCTATTTCTACTTCTCTTCCTCTGTCATTTGTACAGTATAGATCCTTTATATATTCCTCCCATATTCCCTTTATGTCCTTGTCCTCTGTTCTAATCCTTCCCTGTTCATCTTTCATACCTTTCTTTGTGATAGCTCTTATTTTTCTCCTAGTTAGCCTTTTCACGATATTGTAGATTTCCTCTAATTTTCCTTCCTTTTCCAGCTTTTCAATCACATGACATTGTTCCTTCATCCACTCTTCTCAAGTTTTGTCAGCCGTTCTCCTTAATTCATTATTAATCTTTCTATACTGCATCCTTTCTTGTTCTGAGTTGACTCCCTTCCATTTCCACCTTTCTTCCATTTTTTCCAGCATATCGTGGTTTATCCAATTTTTTCTAGCTTCTTTCTTGTTTATAGTTCCAACCTCCTGTTCAAGCACTGTTATTATGCCTTTCTCAGGTCATTCCATTCTTCTTGAATGTTTTTCTGCTCTTCTCCCTTTTTCAGCTTCTCTTCTAAAATTTTATTAATTTTCATCTTATCTTCTTTCAACTTCATCAAGTTCCACTTCTTTGTTGGTTGTTTTTTCCTCGTCCCATGCTTAAGCCTAGTGAGCATATCCATTATCAGTAGATTATGGTCTGTGTCTGCATCTGCCCCAGGTAGCGTCTTCGCATTCGTGACACTATTCTTAAATCTTTGGTTTATCAGTATAAAATCTGTTTGGTAACGCTTGTTATCACCTGGGGTTTTCCATGTGTAGAGCCTTCTCTTATGATTCTGGAACCAAGTATTAGCTTTCCAAAACTGATGTTGTTCACAGAATTCTATCAATTTCTCTCCTCTTTCATTTCTTGTTCCAAAACCATATGCTCCTACACTTTTTCCTTTCTTTCCTTCTCCTACTACGCTATTCCAATCTCCCATTATCACTGTTCTCAGTTGTCCTTTGCCATTCTCTTCATACACATGTATGATTTGTTCACTTGTTGATACATTTGTCACATTTGTTGACTCTTCAACCTCTTCGTCTTCTGCTGTTGTCGTGGGCATGTACACTTGAACTATCAATGTATCTACTGGAACACTCTTTATTTTTACAGCAATTTCCCTTTCACTACATGCTATTATCTTGCTTATCCTATCCCTGATTTTCTTTTTCATGATAAATCCAACTCCACTATTCTTCCTGCTTCCTCCCTTGTAAATCATTTTGTATCCCTCATATATGGGTTCTCCTTCTCCTTCCCATCTAACTTCGCTAATTTCCATTAGGTCTATATCATTCTTCTCCATTTCAATTTTTAAGTTTTCTAATTTTCCTCTCCTATTCATTGTTCTTACATTCCAAGTTCCTATTCTCAGTGCATTCTTATTATCCATCCTCTTGCTTTCCTTCTTCTTGCACCACAACTGTCCTATAGTGTTACCCACCTGGTTTATTATTATACTCCTGATTTCACAAAACGCGATTGCATTTTCAGTAATATGTGGTTTTAGTTTTCACACACTGCGAACATTTATGAATCACGATTATCATTTGCTAAATCATTGTAAGGATGAGATATTAGACTCTGAAGCAGTAAATACGTCAAGCCGAAGCAATGTAGTGGGTAAAGGACATTGTTAATTGTCAAATTTTTACATATTCTCCATTAACTTAAGATAAACTGGTGTAGCTCTCGTGAATAGTTGATGTCAGTGATGTATCATGGTTTAAATAATATAAATATGATGAAAAATAAGAACAAAAAACTTTGTATTCTCCACTAGAGATATGTCAAGACTACCGGTTTAGGCGAATTTACTAATTTTTAAAGTCAATGAAATGGCCTTGTTCTGAAAAAATGTGCCAGAAAGAACCTATGTAGTAGTAGTATTGTTAGAAGTGCTTTGACAGCTGAGATCGTTTTGCACATAGGATCCCTAGGAGACTGCTTTCACCGAAGTAGAACATGTTGCCCACTTGGCTATCTGGGAGCCCAAAAACCTTATGCTTTGAAGGAGGAGCAGTCCAGGCACCTGGATTTTAAGGCCACTAAAGATGTCACCGAAAGATGTAACCTTGCTTTTTTGTGCAAATGCTTTAATTAAAATAATGAACCTAAAAGCATGATACTGGATTTTTAGCATTCATTCTCAAGTGAACAAAAAGCATGAAACTTGCTTTTTTAAGACCAGAAGAAGAGTTGGAAGGGAACAATAGGGTCAGGTGAAGGAGATAGGTTAAGATTTGTGGTAAACCATCAAGTAGAAGAAATACCCAAAGAAGGGGAGGGAGAAGGACTGAGAAGAGCTGCAGTGAGCAAGGGATAGGAGGAAGGAAGCACATATCATTTGAATGATTATAATCAGGGTTTCAATTTTCCTGGATTACCTTTATTCTTTATAGTATATTGAGCCAACTGCCCTTCTCAGCTATATGTAAAATTTTTGGTGCAAATTTGGAATAATGGTTTGAAGTTAACGGGTGCTTTGCAATGCAGGACTAGTAAGACCCATTTTCAGAATATTTAGTGTGTTCCTTTGCCCTTGTTTTAAAATTCCTTCCAGTCTGACAGGCTTAAATTGAATTACAGTCATCACAGGTCAGGACATTGTGGAACGCCATAAAGTTACTTGTCAGTTAGTTGAACTTAAATGTTTACCCTAGTATAATTTTTATGGTATTAGTGGGTCAGCCTTCGAGACCACCCTTAACTGCCAATTGGTTTTGCAAATAATCAATTCAAAATGTTTCATAGCTTTAATGAAGCAACATCTGAATATGCAATAGTAGGAATGTAAATAATGGCTATTTGTGGAAATCATAAGTTGTTGAGACTGTTGAAATCTTCTCTACATGGATATCACTCAGTTGAAGGGTTTTAGGTAATTTTGTTAACCCATTTCATATAGAAGCCATTTTCTGAGTTTCATCTGAAATTGTGGGGCATATTATTGTAAAATGTCCAGTAATTTATTTAGAGCTTTTAATCTAACATTTTTTATCTAGAAGAAAGATGAAGAATGCAACGGTTGTGTTACTGCAGCACACCCTCATCAGTTGCTAATAAGTGATTCCATTTTCCACATCTTTATGTTTAGGAAAATCTCTCGATGGCTTTATCAGAGGTGGTGAACCACAAAACCTATTAGTGCACTAATGCAACCTTCATACACTGCTCCTGGTGCAGATTATTTTTGTGTTTTCAGTGTTTGTACAACAATTATCACCCTAAAAACTGCAAAGTGTTATCTACTGATTAATTATTAGCTATTCTAATTTTAGCTTTATTATTTTACTTTCACTGTCCATTTCAACGAAGTATTAGCATTGTAATTTTTTGCTCTTTGTTTCTTTACGATAGTTAGGAGGAGTGCAAGGGATAGTGATGTGTAATACATTGCCAACTCCTATCCGAAGTCAACCTCAGCCTTTTCGTGGCATACTCCTATTTAACAAATGAGGCTATGACTAAGAAATATGTTTTTACAAACAAGTCATCCTGCAGTGAAATTAAAATGAATGAGATTTGATAACATTCTGGAAAATAAATTAAACTCAGCTGAAGAAGGTATGCGATAGGCTCATGAAAGATGAAAGATTTTAGGATAAAAAAAGATGAATAGAGAAAGAAAAAAGAAAGAGTCCAACTGTCAGATTAGAACTACTGCTCACGCTGAGCTATCAAAAATGCTTAGGCAAGACCCCTAATCAATTCCACCACTGGAACGGCTGATAAGATGGGTGCTCACAATCACTCAAATACTCATTGGATGGAGTTTTTAGGGAGAATTTTTAATGAGTCATATCTCCCAAATGAGTGGAGAGAAACCCCTAGGAAAAAATACGGTATCATTTAATTTTGATTCTCTATCACCCTAAACTAGTCACTCTTCAAATTCATGAGACATGCATAGTTTCACTTCTTGTATGATGCAAGATGGCAGTTGGATGGCTAGAAGGTAATGAGTCCATACTCAAGGTCATTGCCAGATTGGCATTAAAAAATTGACCAAGCCTCTCAAGTAGTGTAGCTTTGGCTACATACCAGAATTTTCTCTTTTTCTGCATCCAAAAAGGTTTATATACAAATGAATGAACAAAATGGGGTTCTAGAAAACTGTCTTTTGATGGGAAATGGCATTATAGAAATTTCTACTACTACTGTGGGACTCAAGTTCTGCATGAACTCAAGAATCATGCATCTTGCACAACACATTATGTAGGTATTGAAAATTGGTGTCTTCATTACTACCAGAACAGGTTGAGTAGCAGTATTTCTGTTAAAAACAGGTAATGCAAGCTCACAAAGTTTATTGGTGTAATAAGATTATTGCATTATTGATTTAGAAATAAATAGTAATCACTTGTTTTTCTATAGCGACCAATGGTTTTTAAAGTTTAGGTTATCTTAAGGTGCAGGAATGAGAAGCAAAGGACAGAGAAGAACATATGAGGTACCAGAACTGGGAGGAAGGGTTTATGGAGGCATGTGGTAACCATAAGTGGGAGAATAGAGGAGGAGGGGGAGTGGTTAGGAAAGTCCAAGAAAGCCTTATGTTGCTCTTTACATCTTATATTTGTTTTTGTAAAAGAAATATATTCTGTGGAACAGTACAAGTGATTACTATTTATTTCTATATATGATAATATGGTATTCCATCAAGCATTGCTAGACAAAATAAATTACTTAAAGAGTATTTGGATCATAACTTCTGGTCCATCAGAAGAAATGGTATTGAGGAGTATGTCAAAAGAACACCTCATAGGTTTTACAAGCATACTTGGATCATTCGTTTTCTTAGAAGCAGATTGGTTCCATAAAGAAGTTATTGTCATCATACCAATATTTTTTCATGTAAAGGAGTATTCAAGTATTAGCCACAATAAAGCTATTATACTTTTCTAGGAACATCTTCCCATTTCATTTTCAGTCACACTGAATTTTCCATCAACTTTCCGTCTTAGGTGAACACACTTATATATAGGCTTCCTTTTGAACTGGCTCTGTATCATGCTGATTGATGTTGCTTAAATCAGAGATAAAATTTTGTCTTATCCAAAAATTTTCTTAATGTTCCTTTTCATTATAGAAATAATGATAATAATGGTCATCAGATAGTCTGGTGGATTGAAGACTTCCTTTGGGGAAAGCAGTTTTGAATTCAGATAAGGACCACATGGTACTGACTTACCATTGATACCAACTGCAAAACTACTGTATTAATTATCAGTTATTGTGTATTGTAATCAAGAAAAGATATTTAGGGGGCAAAAAGGCAATGAATTAACCATATGGCATTCACTATGAATTTTATCAGGCAGTGCTTAGGTCTTATGGGATATTGCACTATAGATTAAAATATTTTCATATAAATTATGTAATGATTTTATCTACCTTCTTTATTTTAATTGTAGTTGAGAAACTTAAGTAACCAATTTTATTTTTGTAGAATTCTGTTTGGCAATGTGAAAATTTTTATAAAAATGATTTCTTGGAAGATTTAAGAAATTCCTTCGAAAACTATTTTTTTCATGGATATTATCTATTAGAAATATAAATTTCTCTCTGCCATTTCTCAAAAGTTATTAATATGAATTTTACTCCTTGCTATTCAGTAAATAGTTTCACCAAGGGTGTAACCAGAGGCACCCTTTTCTCCTGTTGATGATTTTGCTTAACAAACAATTTGCTGGGTAATGCTTAATCAGTTGTTTGAGGTATTGTCTAAATTAAAATTGTTAGTATCCTCTAAATTTCTTTATTCCTTAAGGTGTACCAAGTGAAGGCCAAAACTGTCATATTGTAAAATTGTATTAAACATTTTTTAATTTATGAAAATTACCATCATTATTTGATCCTTTTCCTTTAAGCTTTTAATCTAATAATTGTTAATTTTTCTCATTGCAGAATCTTGAGTCTGATAGTCTTAGAGTTGAACCTTTGGGGCATGATGAAAGCAACTCGGCATATTGGTATTTCTATGGAACCAGGTTATATAGAGAGGATTATCCCAAACCCGTAAGTCTACTTTTCAATAAAATATGTGCTCCCTGAAGTCTTGTTAATGTTTTCGACCAAGGTTTAGTAACTGTACTGTACTATCTTGGTACAGTCACTTCTATTTCTTGTTGTGCAGTTCTAGCTTTTCTTTATTACATCATTTCCAGTTTAAGTTTCTCTCAAGTATACTAAAATGATAACAAAGATATTAAACATTAAAAATTTACCTGTTTAGTTAGATGGAAGCTATATGTAATCACTTCTCACTCATCCTTGTACAAAGTCACAAGTTATATGATATACATCTAAGGACAAATTTATGTATTCAGGCTTTTGATTTTAGGCTAATAAATTAAGCTGATATTACAGAATATTAATTTTTAATGACAATCATTCTTCATGCGACTGTTTCAAAACTGTACATCTGTTTGTGTGATCTGAAAGCCTCTACAGAGGGATAAGGTACAGTAAGACCCTGCTTAATCTGGAGGATACGTTCCAATAAGTTCAAGCGCTAAATGAAACAATGTTTAACAAAGTCGTCTTAGTACGTAAATAATGGGGATAAGTGAAACAGAACATAGATAAAAAAATTTGTTTTTTTTTTATTTCTTAACATTTGTTGTTCAATAATTCATTATTACATTAATTACATATTTATTTCTGCTATCAATTAGTGTGAGGAAGGCTCTTCCTCATTTGACATGTTTTGTTTTTTTGTGAAGAAGTCATCTAACGTCGTTAGCCTTTTCCTGTTTCATTCAGCAAATAGCTGTTTATCGAAAGACATTGCATCAATTACACTTCATCTTGCTTCTGAACTTCTATCAGAATTTAAATCATTTTGTATAAACTGATGCATAATTTCAGTTATAGTGGCTAAACTTTTTTTTAGAAAATCCATCGAAAGTTCCTTTTGTTCCACATCTTCAGAAATGCTAATTAATTTGGATTAACAAAATCATGCGCAATTTTCTGGAAATCCCAGTGTCTCATTTGATTTTGGGAAATCCTGATAAAACTGTGTTAAGCAGAGCAGCGTTAAGCAGGGTCTTACTGTAGCACAATGTAGTCTTTGAAAAGACACAATATCAATTAAAGCCAGCCACCCGATTGCTTTCTTGCATAATAGTAAGAATAGTTTATTTCACTTTGTAGAAGAAAAGTATGCAGGAGAGGAAACGTAAGATTCGAGATGACAAAAGAAAGAGAACCAGAAGAAAGAAAAAGAAAGGGGCAGCTGCTACAGAAGATGAGGAAGAAGAGGAAGAGGATGAGGCAGCAAGTGATGGAGAGAATGATGATGCCCTTCTGAAATCCAGAACAGGAGCCGGTGTGAGATGGCAGGTGAGTAGTTGAAACTATTGATTAACATGGAGGAGATTAGTTATTCAATCTGCATTCATTCATTCATTTATTTATTAGCAGCTTCAGTTACAGTCTAAGTTGAAAAATTACATTGGGAACTAAAATGAGAGGAAAACAAATTAATTATGATATAAAACAAATACCATAAAATTATTGTATTTAAACAACAAGATGAGTATGGGAGAAGTATAGTGAAGCACTCTGTAAGAGTCACTAATGACAAACAAGAATTAAGACTTTAGTGAGAAAATGGAAGGTAAAATTGAGGACCAAATGTAAAAAGTGTTATGTAAGCAGAAGAACGTGGATCTTTTGGAGGTGTAGAGATGGAAGCATAGCAGTGGAATGAGTTGCAAGTTCCAGGGGTGATGAGTGCAGACACGTAAAGACAAGGTAGAAAGGATATCAGGAGATCTGAAATTACCATTGAAGTTGGAATGCAGAAACTTAACATCAAGGATTATTCTATGGTGGGGGAGAAAAGAGATATCAATGGTAATGCATATTTGACATTGGAATGTTATATATATTGGGAAAATGATGGAGAAGGATGGTGGCAATGAAATAGTTGAGGTAGATACTGTGGGCCAGATGGGAGTACAAGAATGGGGAAATGCAACCAGTAAATTAAGTAGTCCCATTCTTTCATTCCTGATACAATAATTGTGTAATTATGTCATGAATATGGTGACCATTGAATTGAACATTTTTCAAAGTAACAAATTTTTCCTATGGTGATTAATAGGTGTTAGATATGTGGTGATTAATATGGGTTAGATGGAAGAGGAAACATTTAGTCTCGATTTTGCCCTAATAAAGATCTACATCTACATTAGTACCCTGCAAGCCGCCTTTCGGCCTGTGGCAGGGGGTGCAAGCACCATGAATTTACTGAATTTACTTCGCTAATCTATTACTTTCGCGTATCGTTCGCGGAAAAAATGAATTCTTGTATCGATTCGTTTTAGCATCTATTTCTCTGATCTTTCTCGCAGTGTCTGAACGGCCTATGTAACATGGGGGGCGCATTATGTCAGCTACATCATCTACGAACGTGCTTTCTCTAAATTTATCAAGGAGATTTAGTCTTTGTCTAAGCCTTCTATTTTCTAAAGATTCCCATCCTGCGTCCTGAAGCATTTGCGTTACACTCACTGTCTTGTCGTAACAATTCTTTACAAAACGTATCGCCTTCCGTTGCACTTTTTCTAATTCCCGAATACAACACTTCTCTGCAGGGTCCCATACACTACACGCATATTCCAAGTGAGGCCTGACCAACGCAACGTAACATCTCTCACGGACTTTTTCATCGCTTCTACCGACAATTCTCTTCACAAATCCAAGTTTTCTAAGCGCTCGACCACATATTTTATGGATGTGGGTACCCCAGCTTAAGTTATTAGTGAGGGTTACTCCAAGGTATTTCACCGTTTCTACTGTTGATAAAGTTTTACCTTGGAGCCTGTACGTATAATCGTTGGCATTATTTTTCCTTGGGAAGAAGTTCATTACTGAACATTTATCTATGTTGAGTTCTAATTGCCAATCATCGCACCATTTCATAATTTTATCTAAGTCGCACGATAGGGTTAATCTATCCTCTGAGTTTCCTATTTCCCTGTAAATGACCGTGTCGTCCGCAAATATCCTAACTTTACTATTAATGTTACTGCTAAGGTCGTTGATGTATACTAAAAATAGTAACGGTCCTATTACACTTCCTTGTGGTACGCCCGAGGTCACTTTAACCGAATTGGAACTTACACCATCTAACACGACTCGTTGTTCTCTATCGGTGAGAAAGTCCTTTATCCAATTTATTACCTGTGAATTGATTCCTGCAACTTGTAATTTATACAATAATTTCTCATGTGGAACCTTGTCAAATGCTTTCCGAAAATCTAAAAATATCGCGTCGACTTGTTTTTTATTTTCGGCCGATTTAAAAATGTCGTGAACTAACAACTCTAGCTGAGACTCGCAGGATCGTGTCTTATGAAAACCGTGTTGGTTACTCACTATGAATTTGGACGTGTCGAGAAAACCCATTAAGGAACTAACTATTATATGTTCCATTATTTTTCCGCAAGATGAATATCATTATTATTGTTAATAAAGAGTCCATAGGTTTCAGTTTGTCTAAATTTTCTTGTAAAGTAAGAGGATTGTCAGCTGGTGTATTCCCTGTGGATAAAAAATATTGTTTGCAGAAGTCTTATTTGGCTCATTCTTATATTTCAGGTGGTATGTTTTTCTGAGAGTGACTGGGAAGCATTGACAGAACGATTGCATGGATCAACGTCACCACCCGAGAGAGCCCTTCACCGTACATTGGCAGAAGACTTTCTACCTGAAATACCAAGACTGTTTGCTGAAAAGGAAAGACTCCAAAGGTAAGATTGACATATGATTCCAGTCTTTGCTATCCATTCATTGTTTAATTGGTTACATTTGTGATTTTCTATTTTAAAGTCAAATATTTTAAAAATTATAAGTGAAAATTTTATTATGGCACATATTTCTCTGCTGTGATGTTGGTCGAGAAATTTGATGGAAATTTTTGTAGAAAGTAGAATCACGTATGAAATAGTTATTTGAAAATGTCTTTCTCTCTGTTGCTTATTCATTTGCTAATTTAATCGACTGCGTGAACCTGATATTTAAATAGGTTATAACTCGTCTAAAGTTGCCATATTAAAGTTCAGCCTTGAAAGTTTTCTCTCTTGAAATCCACTCCTCTTTAGGTTATACTATTGCATATAAAAGTTATATGACTCACTTATTCTTTCTTGTGGATTAGGTGAAATGGTAGTAATTTTATTTAATTACCAAAGGAATACTCAATTCTGTCTTAAAATTTGCTGACTGCCAGTCATTATTTGGTTACACATGAAATATTGGCAGTGCTTAAATATGTGTTGTTTATAATCAAAGAATGCAATTGAAGCCATTTCTAAGCTGTTGTATTCAAACATCCAAGCTTTTCAAGTAATATTCATCAAAAGTTGTCTGAAGGTTTTTAACCTCTTTACATTTTGATGAGTACCTAATTAATATCAATGTTTACATGCACCTTTAATGCCATTTCCAGTACATATTATTAATAAGTTTTTGATTAGTAATATATGGCTCTGGGTGATAGTGAAACTAATTTTTCCTCTTTCATGAAATAACTTCTGTTTTTCATTGCTACTTTTTACTCAAGGAGCCTTAACAGACTTAACTGACTTTGACAAATGAAGCATTCTCAGCCTATTGCTGATGGATGAATAATTTCCATAGCAGCTCATATTGGGTTAGGTGAAAGAAGGAACTAGAAAATCTAAATGTCATTCTTCAACAAGGACGCTTTATTATTGTTATTATATTGGAGAAAATGTCAATTCCTGCAGCCTTCTTCAAAAATTGTTCATTTTTCCTTTATTTGATCTCTTTCAGGAAAAGGATGCAAGAGAGCCAACCAAGAAGAACGTCTGGTAGGATTGAGAAACTAAGGAAACAGCAGCAGAGGGAGGCTGCTATGATGGAAGAGGAGGAAAGGAGTTTGAGCAGTAGAAATGCCTTGGCAAAGATAAATGAAGACAGCTTGGAAGAAATGTTCAATGAAAAGACAGTAGTTTCAGCAAATGATGAGGACCAAGATTTGGATGATAGTAAAGAGGAGGAAAGCAAAGTCATTGATGATGAGGAGAAAGAAAGGTATGATCTTTAAAATGTGAAAGATTTCATGTTTTCAGATCTATCCTTAAGTAAACTACTGTTATTTATTTTGTAAAAATGGTATCAAGGGTATCCGTAAATGTAAAACTTGCAATTATCTATGTAATTTAAACTGGCTGAATTTTCAAATTCCAAAACTAGATTTTAGGTGTTGCTTTCATTACAGTTGTGTGGGAATTATGCATGAAATTAGATGATTCAGTGGTTTCAGCAGTATAAAATCTTGATTATATAAGCTCATGTACTTCTTAAAATGATCAAAACCTTTTTAAATTCAAAGGACAAGTTTTTTATCCCTCATTAGATATCCAGGAAAATGCTGTTTAAAAAATTGTGTATACATCAGGGGTAGGTACGCACAAAGTAAATGAGAGCTGCATTGCTGTTTTTATTACATTATGAATTACTACATCTTAGTTGGTTATAAAACACTAGTTGAAATTTAATTTAATTAATGTGAACTTGTCGACACCACTNATGAGAGCTGCATTGCTGTTTTTATTACATTATGAATTACTACATCTTAGTTGGTTATAAAACACTAGTTGAAATTTAATTTAATTAATGTGATTAAATATTCTACATGCATAAGTACATAAGTTTTAAGTAAAGTATACATATTTAAGAAAATATAATTTAGAGAGAGAAAATTCCAAGTAGTTATTTCAAGATTTTAACAATAAAAATGTATGAGTTAATAAAAAAATGCACTGTTAAATATTATAACTTGTGACATAGACCTTTGCTCAAATATTTGAAATTTGGCATAAAATTTGTTGAAGCTATTTGCAGAAATTCTGTGAGATGATGATTGGTTTGCTATGAACAAAATTTTGACTTCACAAACTCATTTTTTTAGTACAACTAACCAACTAGAAAAATTTTAAATACTTGGTTAATTTAACAAGATTTGGTGAATAAAGTTGTGAAATAAAACAACAGATTTTAACTTAGAATGGGAGCCTTACTTCAATTCTTTGTTATTCAAAATCATGAAACGAAGAAGCTAATTGTTTATTTTCCCAAGCACTAGTTGGTCGATTGAGCTTGATTGTTAATCAGAATAAGTTAATTTATTTTGTTGTTTATTTTCTTTGTGTAGCATTGGTCCATTGAAATTGTTTATACTAAATTTCTTTTCATCTATATAGGCTATTCCAGTGCTATTTGGCAAGAGAAGAAAGAATGACACGTGCCTTCTTGAGAAGCCTGTCTAAAGTGCAAGGGGAGAGAATCATTCTAGGGTCACATCTAAGAGAGGAAAGCAGTAGCGAGAGCAGTGTAGAGGATGCTTGTGAAAGGAAGAGGCGGAAAAGTCCAAGGGTTAAAAGGAAAGAAAAGCACAGGGGCCGTAGTAGAGGATCTGGCAGTGGGAACAGGAACGAGGCTTCAAAGGATGGCCTTCCAGTTGGAAGGCAGACTAACAACTCATTATCATCTGCCACGGGTCCCATTATCATTCAGACATCCAGAAGGAAGTTGAAAACATCTCAAGTGTTAGTATGATTTGAAAATAGCTTTTTCTTTCAACCATTTCAGTGTGGATTTTCCTGATTTACCATGTTGGTAAGGTCTTCCTTTGTCCAGCAGTTGCTCATATGTTGGATATCTGATGATTTTACATTTACCTCATAAAGAATTACTAATCAAAGACATGATGATAACAAATGCATGCTCCAGTGATTGCCATAATTAGGGTTTTTGAATATTTATATACATTTCCATTGCACTTAAAATGTCTCAGGTAAATCAGTATAGAAAATTATTGTATTAGAATGCTTTACAATAATCCTTTTATTATTCTTTTGTATTAAAATTATATTTTAGTGTAATTATTATTTCAGGGCATATTTTACAATATAATAAATAAAATGTGTGGGCATCTTACTCAGGTGGTTAAGTGTTTATGGGGATTGTAACCATTTTGGTGACCCTTTAGCTTCCCTACTATGCTATGCCTGTGGCCTCTTTCATCCTCCTTCTATACACTTGAGGATTTCTGTGATGTTTTAATGTTTTCTTATCCTGAATGTCTGTAGGAGCTTCAAAATATGAAAAGTGAATTGCTAATTTTTATTTGCAGTGGCAGCTTAGGTAGAAGTAATGTTATTGTAATGAATAAAAATGAAGGGAAAGTGGTTTTATCTAGTTCTAGATGGAATGATTTTTAGGAAAGGGTAGAATAGGTTGGCCATCATCAGTTGTTTGCATGGAGTTTTGATTAATGTATGTTTAATTTTTGCTTTGGGATTGATAACATAAAATGGTGCTTCAATCAATATAGCACAGTATCTTTGTAAAAGTTGTTTGAAATAAGTTCACATGTATTTCTGTGAATCTATTATGATGTCTGTGTTAAAGTAACCCTTGAAGTGTCATGTAATACTTTAAGATGATTATTATGTTTTGTATGCTTACTTTCTACTAAAAAAATAATTTGGAAATTTGCTTGCCATTTGCTTTGCTTATTGAGTTTAAATTCATCATCAAACCATCTCAAAAATTTTCAATCTTCAATACAGTGAAGAATTTTGCACTTACAGTAAATTCCGCCAGTCTGATGAGGACTTGCAGACAGGGCTGCACAAAATTCTTGAGCGAGTGAAATCTCATGAAGACGCTTGGCCATTTGCTGATCCTGTGGATGAGAAATGGGCTCCTCGTTATTATGCTGTTGTAAGGAAGCCAATGCACCTTAGAAGAATGGAAGAAAAGTTGGAAGCTGGGGAATACCTTACTTTCTCACATTTCAAGGCAGACTTCATGCAGATTGTAGAAAATTGTCGAAAATATAATGGGTCTGACAATGGTTAGTGTCTTATTAATTTTATTTTACCTTAAATCTTTGTAAAAATATGTTTCTCAAATATTCAGTGAGAAATTACTTGTAGAGGTCCTCAAGAATTGGTAGTTTCCTTCCCTCTACTCCATTTCATATGTGACAAATTTAGAATGAGACCTGGGTTCGAGTCCCAGTCGTGTCGCTATTTTTCACACTTGTTATTCCTTTAATAATTTTTTTGTTTTGTAACAGCATCTGAAACCTCTGAAATTACTGTAATTTAGTTTATTTTAAACAGCTTTGAAGAAATTCTCTCATACGTGCTATGGCAGCCTCTTAGTCATTCTATTATTATTTGTTTTATTCATAAAAATGAGTTTTGTCAAGTATTTCTTAGGCTTACGTTTCATCTTAGCAATTGAAATTTTAAATCTTTGACTGGGGAGATTGCTTCAACATTTTTTGAGTATTCTCTGAAAGTAAATTAAATATTTATTAGCATTTCACCACTCTTCAGATGGAACTTTAGCAGAATATTTGCTGTGTGGGTTCTTCTCCATTTTCAAGCACTATTCAGCTGCTGAGCAGTTAAATGTTTAGTCACTTCCCAGTTAAGGGGCTGACATGGAAGCTAAATATCTTGCAATAATTTCTATTCAAATTTCATCAGAATACACTGAGATGGTGGAGAACCTAAAGGAAGTTTTCCAGAGGGCTGCAGACCGTTATCTGGAATCAGATCTCTCATCTGATGAGGATGTGGCCATTGAATTTCCCCCTCCTGCTGGAGCAGTACCTGGGGCTCTTCCAGGTGCCAAGGGTGGTGCTGTTGGAGGAGAAGATGTGACGTCACCAACTGTAAAGAAAGAAGAGCCAGAGGAAGAGGCTGAAGAGGAGAATGAAGAACCAAAAGAGGAAGCGTTGGAGGGGCGCAAGAGGAGGAGGAAGAGGCTCAGAGGTGGGAACTCGTGGAAGGAGAGCGAGGCAAAAAGGCATACAGATGAGGATAGTGTGGAAGAAGAAGAGGAAGTAAAAACAGAGGTTACTGTTAAAGAGGAAAAGGTGGAAAAGAAGGAAGATAGAAAGAGAGGAGACAAGAGAAAGAGCGAGGAAAAAGTGGAAGAGAAGAAAGAGGATAAGAAGGAAGATAGGAGGAGGAAAGAGGAAGAAAAAAGGAAGGAAGAGGAAGTGGAGAAAGTAGAGAAAGTAGAGAAAAAAGGTAAGGGAGAGAAAATTAAAGAGGAGGAATCGAAAGATGAGGAGGAAAAGTTGGAGGATACACAGGAAGAGCTGGAGGAGGAGAGGTACAGCAGCCACAGGAAGAGGAGGAAGAAAGTGTCTGAAAGTGAAGGTAATGAGAAGAAGAGGAAGGGACAAAGGCCAAGAAGAGGGGCAGATACGGAGGAGGAGCAGATAGAGGAGAAGAAGCCATTGTCAGAGAGTGCTACTCATACGGAAGAGGAAGAGGAGGAGGGAAATACCAGTGGGAGTAAGAAAAAGGAGTCTGCAATGGGTGGGAAGAGAAGCAAAAGTAAGCCAAAGAAGACAGCAGTTGTAAGGAATGCTGCAGCGATTGATGCCCTTGCAGAAGCAACTGAACAGACACTCAAGGTAAGGGAGAGGAACTTGGTTTTGTTATTTCCCTTTTTCCCTATGCAAGAGAGTGTAAGCGAGACCATGGAATCTTCATCAATTCATGGAAGTTCAGTTCATCCATATGTAGCACTATTATTGGACTCTTGATCCAGATTTCTGTTAAAGCGATTTTTCATGTAATTTCATTGATACAATAGTACAATTCATATGATATTATAATTTCCTTTAAGTGCTTATTAATCATTGGTTTGCAGTACTTCTCTTTATTTTCTGGTCATAGCTTAGTTCCTTTTTGTCTCATGTCAGCCAACCTTATCTCAAGTACAGGAAAATGGGTAAGGGTGATTTTGCGCAAGATGGTGTGCACCCAAGAAAAATCCCAAGGAAGAATGGCCTTGAAAAAAATCTGACGGGACCGGGAATCGAACCTGGGTCTCCTAATTGCCGGTCGGGTGCTCTGTCCGTTGAGCTATCCCGGCAGAACTCAGAACAGAACTGTTCTGTCAGGATAGCTCAACGGACTGAGCACCTGACCGGCAATTGGGAGACCTGGGTTCGATTCCCGGTCCTGTCAGACTTTTTTCAAGTCCATTCTTCCTTGGGTCTTATCTTAAGTCTTTAATTCACTCTTGTACTGTTTATGTATAATGTTTCATTATATTGTTTCTGCAACTTCCTTTTTGTTCTGATTGGATAGACTTTGGTTCAGTTCATGTTCTTTCATACATACTTTTTAATGAATGTATCACTCTTTGTTTAACCATGTTTTGCTTAAGAGTTAGTGATATTCAATAAACTCTTAAGTCAATGGGGCAATTACTTGAAAAGGAGATAGAATATGAAGTTAAATACCTGCATTTCACTCAAGGTAAGGGAGGGGAACTTGATTTGCTCCATCTTGATCATTCATCTGCAGATGAATGTAATAATATTATTTATTTTTAATTGACTAAATTTCATATTAGTTTCATGCTCCTTTGACCTTGTCTGATAAAGAAATGGTCATCTTCTTTACAGGATATTAACAAGTGGCTTGATGAGACTCCCCGCCTCTCTGAGTTCTCATCTGCTAGTAATTCACCTTCTCATCTCATGAGTGCGGAAGAATATGATGCTGTAGGTAAGGGAATTGAGAGTGAATATCGTAAAAGCTTAAGAATGTGTGATCCAACATTTGGAGACTTCCAGCAGAAGGATCATGGTAGAAAGGATTCAGGTCCAGCCGTGGACAAGAAAGGAGTAAGAGTTGATAAGCGGAAACCTGGCCAAGGAGCAGGAGCTGCCAGTAGCGTTTCTCTCCCAAAGAGAACCATCATTGAGAGGCTACAGCCTGGGAAGAGCAAAGGCAACTTATTGAAGCAAGGACGGAGCAATTCTGATGCTGATAGTAGTGGTGGATCTGGTGGTGTTGTTGGGTCAGGGAATGTTGCAGATGAGCCATCTAAAAAGCCTGGAGAAGCTACTCCCAAATTGAGTTTGGGTACTGTTCTAAGGGGAGACATAGCATTTGGGGAAGGGACAAAGAAAGAACCAGAAGAAGCAGGAGATGAGGAAGAGGAAGAAAAAACATCTTTAGCGGGAGGAAACTTGAAGAAAGAAAAGAAACAAGAAGAGGAGAAGGTTGAGGTAGAAGAGAAAGTAGAAGAGGACAAGCCAGTAAGGAAAAAGATGGGATCAGCAACACCCAATCTGAGTGCTTGGTTCAAGGCTTTTGGAGCACCTAGGGGTCAAGGACAGAAGAAGAAAGGGCCAGATGAGGGTAAAGGGAATACTTCCCAGGATGAGGGTGAAAAGGTTGCAGGGAATGAGGAACCAAAGCTGGCTGATGAAGGAAAGAAGACCCTACCAGAAGATGATACAGTAGCAGGGAAGGTTGATCCTGAACCCTTGTCACCATCTCCATCAGGAACTCCACATTCAACCTCTAGCAGGCAGAGGCATGTCAGCACTGGTAGCAGTAACGTTTCAGATCTATCTTCAGCCTTCAGCCCAGATGTGCAGGATCCAGCACTTTCTCCACGCCTGGTTGAGCTCCCTTCTCACTCTCCATCGGCTTCTGCACCGCTTCCCATACCTTCTACATATGCCCCAGTGAATGGGACAATTCGAGTTGGGTTTTATCAGGACACTTCCCAAAAGTCAGGTGGATCATTCAGCAGCAATGGTGGAGCGGAGGAAGGGTTGCCTAGTCCTACACATTCTGGTTCTTCAGTGTTGCCAACAGTGCCCATGCAGTCCTCTGACATGCAGTTTTATGATACGAGTAAGCCTCTCACAGATCAGTATAGAGAGGTGGCAGCAAGAGTGCATCATCAACATCAGCATCCACCTGCTGTTCCTACTCCTCCACCTGTTTCCCCTTCTCCCCCTGCCTCAGCCTCTCCTCCAAGACCGATGCCTTATCCTAATACTCCCAGTGTCATTTTTTCCACTGGCTCCAATAGAGTTACCTCACCCACATATCTTCCTCCGGTTTACCCCCCTCCTGCATCAAACACAATTACTTCCTATGCACCCACTGTCACCACAACAACCAATTCTTTTTCAGCATCAGAAAGTGGGCCTGCTACAACGTTTCCTGTCAAGAAGCGCCTTTATTCAACTGCTTCAACTTCCTCTTCTGGTAGCACATCTATTACAGAGTCCTCTGGTACATCAGTGCTTGTGGCTCCCACATGCTCTTCTCCTGTTGGGAGGCCCTACCATTCTCCAGAGCCCCAAGTTAGTGTAGTACAGCATACCACTCCACTAGTGAGAACTGATTCTCCTCCACCGTATGATTGCTCCACAACAGGGACTGTTCCTGGTTATCCACATGCACATCTAGAAACATCTCAGCCAAAACTAGTAAGCTTTGACATTGTCATATTTTTAGTTTATCAAAGAACATATTTGTGAAGTTTCCATATTGCAATGTCTTCAATATCTTTTTTAACTCTAATCATTCTTGATGTTGAGAAATTTGTTGAAATCATATACTTATTCCTTATTTTAGGGTTTTGCAAGGTTACCCATCTATCACCATCATCCTGAGCTATCTCCTCTAAATCCCCAGCATCCTGGGAAGCCAGAGCCTTTGAGAAGTGTCTTGCATCATCCCTCAATGTCTCCACGTAGCTCAGATGTTCAGCCAAGCTCTCCACCCAGAACCATTGAACCTATCATCCCTCCCTATCCAGTTGAGCATCAGAGAAGAGTACTGGACCTGACTGGCAGTGTGCCAGCAATGCAGCCAACACCTGCACCACCAGCACGCACCAAAACAAAGACAACTCGCAAAACTAAGACAGGTCGCCAGCAGCAGCAGAGGCAAGAGCCTTCAGAGCTGCCAGTAGAGCCCCCTGGATTTCAACAATTTACCAGAAAAAGTCCAGAGCCATTGGCAGCAGGCCTGCAGCAACCACAACATCCATCCAGCAGTGCCTTTGAGTTTGCAGCCAGACTGTCTCTGTATGGGAGAGACGGAAAGAACTTTCAACATCTCTATCGTGCACCCATTGCACCTCCTTCTACTGGATATTATGTTGATCCTGGAAGTATGGTTAAGTCTCCCCCTCCACCCTCACATCAGCAGCCTCAGCCACAGCATTCGCAACCTCTCACTCAGGGATGCCCACCACAGGGAGCCGTAGGTTCTGCTCTTCCCTCATATCCCTTCCCCATCTCACCCCATTACCCTCATTATCACCCTCATCATCGCCTGGATACGGTGCCTCCAAAATCGCAGTACCTTCCCTCATCACCGCCTCCACCATCTTCCTCCGCATCCCCTACCTCAGTTCCATCATCATCTCCCACTACATCAGCATCACCCATACCAGCTCCATCAATCCCAGCTTCTCTCCTGTCTTCAGCTCCTCCTTCATTCCACCCATCTAACCTCTCTGCTCTCCCAACCTTGCCTGGGCACCGCACATTCTGCACGACAGGGAATGGTAGAGCTTCTGGAAGTAGGTTGCTGGCATTTCCGCAGGGGCAGCAGAGAGAAGGAGGCAGTATTGTGCCAGGTGGTGGTCCCTTACTGGTTGACCCTGCAAGTCCATTGTACCAACAGTATCATCATCACAGCCATCCTCACCTTCATCCACCCACGCATCACCTGCCACAGGAGGAACTGTTGTTGAGAGGTGCTGCGCCTCTTGCTCCATACTCTACTAGTGGCTACCAGCATGCCTTTGACCCCATCAATCGACCGTGGCACTAAAGTGCTCTTCACATTGTTGATGAGGTTGAAATACCAAAGATACTCTTTTTATTTAGCAAAGAAAACTAATTTTCCCTTCCACTTTCTTCTGTTTTCTTATTTTAAAACTTTTTATGAATGTATGTATATTTTCAAACCATCATAGTATGCGGTTTCATATTTTTATGAAGTGAACGACTTATTTTTTAAAATTTTGTTAAATAAGTTTATCTTAGTTTTGTAAATTATAAAGGTTTTTATATATTTTGAAGTCTTTAAGCTACGCTTCAAGAAAAATTGGCTTGCCTTGAAAAATCTAAAAGTTTATATTAAAAAGTATTTGCAAAACTCAAACCAAAGGTTATAACAGAAGGGACCTAATCCTACCAATGGAGATTTGGGTTCACATTGTCAGTTTTTACTCCATGTGTTGTATCTCTTTTTTTAACTTGCAAATCCCTTAGCTTAAAGTTATTTAACTGTTTTAAAATGATCCCTATTTAAAGGTTAGGGAGTTTATTCGTCTTTTCCAGCACCAATATACTGCTATTGGGCACCAGGTACAACGAGTGGCATTAATTGCTGCAAAGTCTACTGGTAAGAATCTCTACTCTGTTTACAGAGAAAACGGGTCACTAATCAGTTGTTGATTTTGAAATTGATGAAACTTGTTATTTTACGTGACCCTTTAGCAATTGAGACTGTCATGTCTATAAATTATCAGCTGTTTTACAACTGCCACCATGTTGTAGATGGGCATGTGTTGTGTCCTGTACATTCCTGTATATATTACTACCATCTACAGGTAGTGTGAGCTATAGATGAGTGAATGTGCATATAAAGTTATCCCGTGTACATAACATTTAAGGCAGAACTTGAATACCTGGCAGTTTTATTGCATACAATTCGGTATATGAGAAATATCTTTACCGACAATTATTTTTAAAGGTATCAAAGGACTGCTAATGTATTTTAGAACCAGTGAATTTGTATGGAATTAATATTAGATTGAATAATTAGTGCAATCTGTGTGAATGGTTATACAAAGTTTGTTAACAAACTTTGCTTGCATCAAATTTTAACAGTAATAAATCATCGAGAAGTTCTTTGTATGAATGATTTTTATCTTTCCCTTCTTTTAAATGCTTACAGTTTTGAATTCCAGCCATGTTCCCTGTAACATACAGTATTACATTTATTGTTGCTCAATTAATTCTTTGAATGTCTAATATTTCTTAAAATTTTTGAGTCATAATTTGTGTTCTTCCTCAGCAATCACAGCAGAACTCCATAACTGAGATCCCACAGGAATTTTCTCTCCCCTCAAGGATGAATAAGTATAGGTAAATTGGTATGAGGAGGCTGGACTTTATGAAACTTCATCCCAAAAACAGTATAACAAACATTGTATGCTTCATTAAAAATTTTTATAGTCACTGGTTTTGGCCATTAACATTGAAGTTAAATAGCTGTGATATGATTGAACTCACCCGGAGATGGACCCCTCTGCTCATTACCGAAAATTCTTGGGTAACAGTTTGTTTTACTTTTTCCAAGTAAGGGTATCAATGTTTCCACTATATTTTTAGGAGTTGTAATTGGAAAGAGTATATCATTGAAACTCAAAATGAATTCATAGCATTCTTACTTAAGAATATCACTCACTATTCCCCTCAAAGCTAACAATAAGAGATTTATTTGACTTACTCAACTCATGGGTGTTTTCAACATGGATTTTACTCTCTGGTTTAAGACATTCTCTATTCATATTTAAAATTAGTCATGAATGAAATCAAAATGAAAAAACCTCACTGATTTTTAGACTTTTTTAAAGCGACCAAACCTTGTAGGATTAGATTTCGTCATTTTATTCAAAAAACTGGTTTTACTCTTCACAAAGTCCAAGAAACAGGATTCTTCCAAATTTCACCATGGAAAGTTCGACCACCCTAATGTGAGACATGGTTGCTGCTACATCCTAGGTCACCTACCCTAGAGGCCTTTTATCAGAAGTTGTTTAGAAACTCTCAGTGTATATAACTCTTATATCCTGGTTTTCACAGATGGTTCGAAGTTAGATTTAGGAACTGCATGCACATTTACATTGACCACCTTGCCACCCTCAAAATAAGACTACCAAGAATGCAGCATATTCACAGCTGAACTTCTAGACATACGGATGGCATTACTTGACATGAAAGGCAGGCACGGGTGGTAGAATTCAGATTCAATCAGTGCACAGCAATCTCTCTCTAGCTACTTTCTTTCCCCCTGTAGTACAGGAAATACAACCCATACTCTAAGAGCTTATGGAGAAGGACATTGAAGTTGTCTTCCTATGGCTTCCTGGGCATGTGGGAATTCAGGGGAACGAGCGTGCAGACATGGCTGCTAAGGTGGCTTTAATAAGGTGGGACACAGAATGGAAACCAGTACCAGCACATAACCTGAAATAGCTCTATATCAGTGGAGAGGTGAATGGCATGAAACAATGGGAAACAAACTTATAGCAGTGGAGGAAATAAACCTGTAGAAATCCTTTAACAGGCATTGCAGAAGAGAGGTGGTTCTCATACACCTCAGGATAAGTCACAGTGTGCTAACACTTATCTCTTTTCTGAAGAGAAAACTCCGCCTCACTGTGGGGAATGAAATTCCCCTCTCAGCACCCACCACCTCCTACTGGAGTGCGATATGTACAACAAGGTTTGTAACATGCTGAGGATGAGAGGAAATCTGATCTCAGTCCGTCTCTGAAGCCCCAGAGACATACTCTTCCTTAAAGAGTCGGGGTTATTCTATTCACTTTAAAGTGCCAGTAAAAGGGAGTAAATTTTGTAGGAGGCTTGTGACACTTATTATTTAATTATAGTTACTCCTTTTAAATCATTTTAT
This sequence comes from Ladona fulva, assembly GCA_000376725.2. Taxonomy (NCBI): domain Eukaryota; kingdom Metazoa; phylum Arthropoda; class Insecta; order Odonata; family Libellulidae; genus Ladona; species Ladona fulva. The sequence continues at coordinate 410,857 of KZ308578.1, read as the reverse complement.
GACCCTCAAAAATTTTACTAGCCTCCATTTTATTTTCTTTTACATGACAATGGATGAACATGACCCAAATGTTAATTTTGGTATAATTATCTGAAATCTGTAACTTGTGCAAATGGCCCAAGCTGTTGAGGCACCAATAAAAGTAATTTTACTACTACTTTAAAATATCTTTACTGTTAGATGCAGCAGTTTCCAAATGTGCAACAGTCATGCCCTTGTTCTGTATAGAAGTGTCTTAGCACCACCCTGAAGCCCTGACACAAATAATTACATTATTTTCTAGTTATAGTCTTAAAATATATTTAATTTAATCTTACTTGTCATAAATATTGATCTTCTTTGTCCACAAACAAAGTTTGACTTCTATACAAATAGTTTCTAGAAACAAAAATGTGATCCAAAATACTTCAAAAAATAACTACCATGAATCTACCAAACCTGTAATTCATTCTTTTTTTGAGCTTATACAGTCGTTTAGGAACCACTGGTCTGAGAATTTCCTCTCCAGAACATACTAAAAAAGGATTCAGTCCGAACTTAACCTACCAAATCTCTCCTGTCATTGGAAAGTTAGCATATTAATCTTAAGCTAGTCGGATACTGAAGTTATTCTTATGTATAGTTATTTAACAGTTTTAGTATATTATGCCCTTTTTTAGAAAAGATATATTCTGTGGATATGCTACAAAACTTTGTTTCTACGGGGTTCGCAATTTTTTTGCAAATGGCCAGGCTTGAATTTGGGTGCTAATAGTATGTTTCTTAGTTCATAATTGCCTGTTCAAGGAATAATTATGTATTATAAATTGTTATACAGAAAGAGGTACCTATTTACAGCAAACTTGCTTCACTGACTAAAAGTGATATTACTTTCTTAATTTTTTAAAGTTAATAGTCAAGTAAATATGGATTTATTTTTAAATTATCAGATATCCCTTTTATTTTTGAGTTACCTCAGAAACCTTTATTGGTGGCTCTACAAAAGCCCTTCTCAGCTGCTAAAAAATGACTTTAAGATCGAGGAAATGGCATCAGTTTCTCCTTTTCATGATAAAAATGACACACTTCACAAAAAAATTGTACCAATAGCAGCTTGGTTGCATTGGTTTAATATAAAATGTAAGTAGATACCTCTAATAAAACATCCTGTAGCTAAGGAAAGTAGATAATTTATATCAAATCTATCCTAAATATAAGCTACAAAGAAATAGTTTTACATAAGATACCGGGAGGTGACTAACACTTCCTACGCAAAAGAGATTGTTTATAAGATCTACTTCATTGTGAACACAGAAATTATCTACAGGTAAGAAGGTTGAGGTTTTGAGGGTTTCCACAGGATTAAATATCCAGTGAATTACTTAAATATCATATACCTAATATGAGTTACTATTAAATATTTTCAATAATTTATTAAAAACATTATTACATATAAAAATACTTTCCAACAAAGGTCTGTACAACAACATCATCATATCACAAGATCCTGGCACATCATTTTGCACCAAGCCTCCTTCCTTTCATTATGCTTATTTTCCTTCTTTTTAACTTCTTCTTAACCAACTGCTTCTTAATTTTCCTCTTAGCTGCTACTTCAGGCATACTTACCACCTGAGAAAATGGAAAAATTAATGTTACATTTCAAAACCATGGTATCTTAGTCTAAATTCTTAAATATGTTTCAAGCTTTGGCTACATTTACTGCTTAACTTTATAAACCAAATTTCATTTGGGAAAGGAGAAAAATTCTTGCAAGATAATCCTCAAACTAAGCTAAAAAGAATCAAACTAGCTAAGAATTCCTGCCATAAATCACACATTTTCACAAACATATACGAAATCCTCTACTTACAATAATTAATTAATGCATACTAATAAGAACAGCAATTTAAAAACATCTTATAATATGCAAGAGTTCAAGAATAAAAAATTCAATGAAAGTAAAAATTAATATCTATTTCAATGTCATAAATACTATACAAAGAGATAAAACTTTTTCAAGCCAAAGATTCAATAAAATTCCCAAACCACTAGTAAATATAAAAATTCCTTAGCTAAAAATGAAAACAAATAAAGATAAACTTACCTCTTGTGCTCTCTTTCTCTTTCTTTCTGTTCTTCTGATGTTAAGTCTTGCTTGTACATCTCTCACTGCCTCTGAGTATTCTTCCAAACCAACCTTCTCCTTGACTAATTCACTAACTTCGTATGCAAGACGTCTTAATTCTTTCATCTCCTTTGATCTAACTTCTTCAGATTTGTTCTTATCTTCCATTTCTCTGATTATTGGTCCAAGAATCTGGCGTATGTGCAACTTCAAGAGCTCAGGCTCACTTGACAGTTCCAAAGCAACCACTGCCAACCATTTGAAAACTGCAGAGCGCTTCAGTAACAAAAAATATATTCATTTACTCTTTAAAACATAAGAGATTGAGCAAATATACTCCAACTATGGCATCAAATCACCATTATTCTACAATCAATGGCTTATAATAAACCAACAGCCTTCTCTGTCTGATAAAACATTCATATATCCTAAAAACTATCCTATAACAAAACATATGATATATTTACATTTTGCAATTACTATTCAAGCCATTTTAGGAAGAAGAAATTGTTCATTCCTTAGTTAGATCTTGGGGGTCATCCTTAAATGATGTCACAATCCCAAACATGCCATTAAATCATTTAAGAATGGCCCCTTAACTGAAATGCAAAATGAAAGCATTGTTCATCAGCTTTGATATACCAATAAAATGTTGAGATAATATTAATTTATCTATTAATTTCTAATTAAAAAATTGTCTTAATAAAATATGCTTGGAACCTACCATTATGGTTTTATTAGGAGTGAGAGTCACTTCTTTGTTGACGATTTTTCTCATTTTAAACATCATCCAAGCAAGAGAAAGCTTTGACTCATCTTCCTTGGCATCTTCTCTCACTTCCTTTCTATCTTCCAAGAATTTCAATACTCTGGCCAAGAAGGCCAAATTTTTGACAACCTTTGACAAAAAAATCTCATTTATTAGTACAGAAGAATTTGAGCAGATCAATATTGATGGGTAAAACATAAGTCATTACCAAGAACATTTTAGTTCAACGATATATTCTTCCAATCGCATGAAGATATATTATAATAATTCAATTCAACCTACCTGATCAGCAAGCTGTGGCCCAATACCGTTACACTCCAGCTGTCCAGTCAGGTCTAGAATTAAAGATTTTAATCTTCTCTTGACTCCAGTAAACAAGAATGGAAGACAGTTATTATTCTCTAGGGAGTTAGCCTTCTTTTTCAGTTTTTCTTTCTTGATTTTATCTTCCTTCTTAAGAGCCAACGCCACCTTGGATGCTTCAACGGATCCAAATATGGAGCCCAACACTTGACTAGAAGCTAATCTTACCCACTCATGCGGATAAGCAAGCAGAAGCTGACAATGTACTGAAAAGTATAATTCAAAAAGAATAGTTGAAAATTTGAAAACAGTCATGTGATTGATATCTACATACCTAAAATTTTAAATCACAGGTTATTCAATCTTTAAAGCAAATATTAAAATAGTTTATTGCAAAAGAGAATAATTATTGTAACCTAAGTTTCAATATTGATATATTGAAACCTATCTTTCATACCAAAAGGAAAATTTTAAGTAAATGAGTATTTCATAAAATTCCAATTTTCCATTAAATGTGGTGCAATCCTATAATATTAGTAATGCGGACAGTGCTTGCTAGCAAAATTGAATTTTGATAAAGATTTTAGGCGAAATTCTAGACGTTAAATTCAAGAACTACATATAATTGTAAATAAGAGCAAGTGAATAACAAGAATATCTTTTTAAACCTTTGATTAAAATCTCTCACCAGCAATTTCATTGACATATGTTCCCCATTTTGAGCTGGATAAGACTTCAAGACAAGACATCATTATCTTCAGCACAAGTTGAAGCATTTGAAATAGTTGGTGATCCCTACTTCTTTCATCTTCACATTCCAAATCAATTCCAGATTCTGATGTTTTGTCATAATCCTCTGCAGAGCCATCATCTGCCTGTTCCATTTCAGTACCCTCTGAGTTTTCTTCTACGTCTTCCACCAAAGTATCTCCAGGATACTCTGAATCTTCTGCTTCAACGGAGTGAGATATTCTGACATATTTTCCTGGGTAATGATTGTCCTCTTCATTAACATCCTGGGGTGGAGCCCTCACAAATCTACCTGGAATAAAATCTTCCTCACAATTTTCGGACAGCTTCTCTTTAATTTTTTCATTTGATATGCCCATTTGAGGCTTGTGGTTAACAGGGTTGCTGCTGACGTTGTTTGATTTATCTTTCCCTTTAAGTTGCTCCACTATTATTGGAAGCACATCTGAGAGACGAGATGAAAATGCATCACCTTCAGCCAAAACTAATATCCCACACACCTGAAAAGCTATTTGCTGATGGGTCAGCTGTAAGAAAGATATTGACAATTTAAGGAAAGGGTTACCATACTAAATTTGCATAAAATACCTTCGCCTGAATACAATTTCAAGATATAACTATTGACACTGGTGTGCTGAGTATTTTCTAAAAAAATAAAGGATTTGAGCTACTTTTACTTAAGAATGCTAAATCACAGCAATTCATAAAAATTCTTGACTTGTTTTAAATGATACTTTCTCATCAGGTCTAATAACTTCACAATAATTCAAGAAGACCTTGTTATCTGGCCAATTATTTAGTTTATACTAGGGTTTTGGAACATATGGAATTGACTAAATAATATAAACCTACAAACAAAGCATACATACCTCACTATCTTTCATCCATATAAGTAACATACTAAACAAAGTATCTCGAGTAGCCTTGTTGAGGCGTAGAAGCATAGACTTTATAATTTCAGCAACCCGTTTTCTACAAGAGGGCATCTCTTCTTCTATCAGTCGGGCAGCCAAAGAAACAAAAATAATTCCACTGAAGTTCTTCAAAACCAACTATTAGGGGAAAATAAGAAATGATTCCATTATACTCACTGGTGGAAAAACTGAGATGATAGATTGGATGAATTCTAGAGCAGATTCACGTCCGGAGAGCAATTCATAATCAAGTTGACCCAAATAAAATGATACATTACTGTCCAATTTCTTTTTGCTCATGGGGTAGTCAAGGAGAAATTGCAAAAATACCTGGAATTCAGTATAAATTTAATACTCTTATGAAAACATATTTAAACCAGATTCACTAAAAAAATAGAAAACCATTTGAAAACATAAATTTGTGAGATTTCTTTTGTGCTTTACTTATTTCCTGACCTCATTTTTAGATATGAAATAAAAAGCCATGAGCTATGTAAGGTATGAAATGGATACATGCTAACAAGAACATGTTAATACTATTTTGAATAAAGCTATTCAGTTTCCCATATAATTTCCTCTTATCACTATCAATGCCAAACATTTTCAGAAACTTTAACCTCATCTGATTTGTAAAAGTAGATCCAAAACTGTTCAAGTAAACAAAAAGGTTCCTTCTTTATTGATGTGGAAATTTTCAAATCAAATCATTAAATGAAAAAATCAAAGGAATTAAATAAAAGCTCAATTGAATTATCTTAAAGCTTAACAATATTTTAAATTGACAAACCTGCCGTGACTGAGCCTGAATATGTGATGCTTCGGCAATGATGGAAAGTTTGGCAACTCTCTTCATGAGAGGAGGAATCAGAGGTGACCTTAATTTGCGAGCCAATATGGAACGCAAGACCCCAAAAGCAGTTGCAGTTCTTGCAGGACCACTATAGCTAGATGAGGAGCCAACCTCCCCACCTAGATCAAGGTCACGTGATACATAAGTTAAGAGTGCACTCAGATGATCTTCTTCTACTGGGAGTGACTTCATGAAACGGACAAGGACAGCAACTGCCTGTAAATAGTAAGCAAGGTTTAGAAATGCTATAGATAAATAAATAGCAAGCAAAAATTTAATTAAAATACATATAATCATTAATATATAACAAAACAATAATACAAATAAAAATAAGCTTATAAGTAAAGTATATCAATTAAATTAGTTAGAACTCTTTTATTAAGTTCAGTCTTTTAATTGCTTTAATGTTACTAAAATATTGATTCATAAACTTCCCATTTATGAAGTAGTTACATTTTTCTATACTATCAAGGAAGTTAGAATAAAAAATTCAAAATACATAGAAAATGCATCATCATGATAATGATTTCAATTTTTCAAGAAACATTCAGCTAAATAGACAAAACCAAGATACCATATATTTTACAATTTCATTAAAAAAATTCTTTTTACAATAAGTAATGTCAGTGGATCATGCCCATTGTGCCCCCTAAAATATTCAAGGCACCTACCTTAAAAGCAGCCACAGCCAAGTTGTAATTATCTCCTGAAGTTGCACCAGCATATTTGTGCAAGATAGTGTATACAGCTTGGGCTGCTTTGACCAAATGATCATATAATGATGGCAAATCCATCCTCAACATCATACGGAAACAATTCAAGGCAAGTGTTGCTATCTGTCAAACAAAAAATAACAACCATAATACTGGGATGACAATCACTTATACAATATCAGAAACTCACACAGTTCCTTTAAGATCTTTTGTTCTGGTGAATTGAAGTTGATCCTTAAAGCTAAAGTCACAACTATCAGGTAATTACATGTGAGGAAAAACTATAGGAACTATATATTTGTGACTGTGGGTCACAATTCAGAGAAAACATAGCTAATCCTTAATTTTCTAGACATTTCAATCAAAATTTTTTTCCATTTCTGTTCTACAAAAATTTCATCAACTTTATAAATGAAATATGTACAAACAGAATCCCTGCAGTACTAACATAACATTTTGGTTTTAATTAAATTCCTCAATGCTTAAATGTTTGGAATAAACCTTGACAGACAGAATTATTAAGGAATCTTTTTTCAAATAAGTACAAGGAATCAATTAAGGATTTAGGCTTACATAAAGTCAATGTGTCGAAAGTCAAAGAGTGGCTGCTCAAAAAGCTGTTCTACTAGAATCATAACAGATTTAACAAGAAAATGCTTTAGCAACCTTTACCCACAGTGAAAGGATATATGATATATTAAATAAGAGATTATATTATGGGAATGTAAAGACAATGGAGCTTTATGGGGAACGTGAGTCATTTCTTATTGTAAGTGTAAAAAAATACCTTTTAACTCAAAGGTGATACATGATTTAACCATAAATGACATTAATTAATCCCTGACTTGCAGAATTATCTTTACAGATTTATTTATTATCTGAATCCCTCCAACAAAGAAGTGATCAGGGAGAGAATCCCTCCTTTTAGCATAATGAAATCATCTCACCAATTTTATTTTGAATCAGTTCAAAGCTTAAACTAAAGTTTTTATTTATATTGATATAACCATCAACTATAGTTAGAAGTTAAAGCAATTTCAATGCATAAATACATAAGTGGGAGGGGGTGTTGTTCCCACAGTCTGTCTGACTGAAATAGAAATTACTGTAAGTTGTAATTAGTATGATATTTATGAATTTTTATTTTCCTAATGAGAATCAACAGACAGCTAAGCTAGTATGCTATGAATTTGGCCAAAAGGTGTGGCCATGTGGTTTAACAGCAGCCAATCAATAACAGTAGTGATGCCTTCATTTCAGCCTTCAGTTATACTATACCTTTGCATGCTTAGACTCCAAAGATCTGCAAACAACTGGCACTAAAGGGTCTAGCATCATTATATCCACAACTACTTCATCCGATTGCTTTTCACCATTCATATCAGTAACTATAAATGAATCTTTCATCACTACATCCTTTCTCCACTTGATCTGTTCCTTTTTCAACAGGGAATGCAACAACTGAAGTCCAAATTCTGTCATTGTATGTGCATTTGCTTGAGCACCCACTTTGTCTACTGCCCCAGTCACCTTACTGCGAACCTTCCTTGGCTCCTTGGGAATCAAATAAGAATCAGCAGGTAGAGCGAGGGGTTTGCTCACTGTACCATTAACACCGGCATATGCACCAGCAGCTCTCCTTGGCAGCGGTTTTTCAGTTTCTTTTGCAGTCACTGGCCACAAAGAGGATATATTTTGAGACAACACTCCATACAAGAAAGTTACTAAAGCCGGAGAGGAAATGAAAGAGTTGTCTGAAAGGCCTTTGACAACACGTATGAGACATTCTTTGACAATTTTTACAGATTTGTAGGAATGGGTGGAGTCCAAAACCTTTAAAAAGGTTAACATTTAATCAGTAAAAAAAATCAACGTATAGAATTCCAGAAAAGAAGCAATATGCATATCAAACAGGTTGTTTACCAACTTACCTCTTTCAATGGTTGAATGAGATCAATCAAACATGATTCTGGAACCACTTTAGCTAACAACTGAAAAGAATCATAGCTTTTGTGGGATTTTGCTTCGTAAACTTTTGCTGTAATCCTGTTTACCTCCTTTTCCTCAGCAGATAAACCAAAAAGATCAGCTTTACAAATCTGGAAAAAAAGAAACATTAAAATTATCTTGAAAAGTGAGACTTCTTTACTAAATTTGCTTTATAAATATGTAGCTTGATTTTCTAGTAATTTATACATTAAAAAAACCTGTTCTCTTAATCACAAAGCAATGCATTCTTCTGAAGCAAACTCAAGTTGTACAAACTGATGTAGTAGTTGTATGTACAAGTATCCTTTTCTTTAGAAGATATAAGACATTTATTTTTAATATCAAGAGCTGAAATAATCACCTTATCTTTCAATTTTTATGAGATGAAGGTTTGATTATACAACCAAATTTGCCAGCTCATAAGACAATTTACTGTCTGTTCCCATAAGAGAATTCAGTACTCAAATTTATATATTAAATTAGTGAAGAAATGAAGTGTGTAATAGCTTACCTCCAAGAAATCCCTGAGACATTTATTTATATCTCCTGGCTGCATCAGTGAAACCAGAGCTACCAAAAGAGAATGAGCAGTGAAGGCTAATACATGAAAAGCATAGCCTCTTGTTGAAAGGAGTAGGGAAGACATTTCCCTCACAACTACAGGCAAATATTTTGGGCCAAGAGAGACACTTATTTCAACCAAGGTTTCCCTAGCTGCTCTTCTGACAGATTCCAAGCGGCATTTTAAAAACGCCATAACCTTCAAAAGTATTCTGCAAAAAATATAACAATTTTTTAAGCACAGGTGACACAAAAGGAAATCAAAGTTTGAATGATTAAGGATGTGATTAACCATGCCACAGATAAAGATAATGCAATAGTTTCACTTCACTAAATCTCTTATCAAGGAATTAATAAATAATTATAAAAAATTAGCAATCTTTGCAGTAAAAATAAACTCTGTAAATAATGGAAATCAGGAAACATGAGATATGATATCCTGATTTAATAACAATTAATATCACTGAAAATATTAATGGATTGATTATATTAACCCAGATAAATTGTGAAATGGAGCCTTGAACTCCGATTCACTCTAACTTTGACTCACTATACTTGGATATTTAATTTGATAGGAATATGAGCTTGCACTTTCAACAACATTATATTACATACTAAAAATGCTTTGTTTATGAAAAAATTCCCTTAAACTTTCATCAACTCTTTTCAAATTTTATTAATTATGTAGGCGATTTTATTCTTTACTCCTCAAACCAGCATAAATCACAACTTAATTAATAGAAATTGATAAAGGCAAGGGTGAGGATAATTTTACTTATTACTAAATTTTATTACCTATAATATTAAAAAATACGGAAATGAGGAAAATATAAATAAGGAAATGAACAACACAAATTAGAACAACAGCCTAAAAAATAAGTTTGAGGTGCTAGGTACCAATGCACAGGATAGTGAACAGAACCAGTATTCTTACCCTGAGAGATTTTCTTCCATAAAATCAGTGGGTAGTCTTTGCAACATCTTGACTGCTGCCAAAGCAATGGGAACCCTCATAACTAGTGTTTCCTCCTCATCCTTTTGGGCAGAATCTGGTTTTTGTGATGGGATCTCTGCACCAACAGCACCACCAGCTTTTCTGTTTAATTTGTGGCTCGAATCTCGTTCCGTAGGTTCTATTAAACTAGCATGAAGCTTTGGCAGCAGAATGACCGACAAAGATTTCCTGGCTCTTCTGGCTGCAGATGCTGGTAAAAGTAAGTCTTGAAGCCAAGCAGGCTCTGTAATAGATAGCGCAAATCTAAGTAAGAATTTACCTTAAGTGTTCTACCTTTTGGTAGGTCCATGTGCCTTTATGTTTCCCTCTTTCCTTTGTTGCCTGGTAACTCACCCCACCCTTTATGTCATCTAATATTTTTTGCCTTTGCCTTCCCCCTGTCTTTTCCCTTGCATTCTACCCTCTATTACATTCTTCAGTAATCCCTCTCCTCTCAATATTTAACCCACCAATTTCTTTTGTCGGCGCATAATTGCTTCGATTAAAACCCTCTCCTCCCCAACCATTCCTAGAACCTCTATGTTTGTTTTTCTATCCACCCAGCTCACCTTTTCCATTTTATGCCACACCCACATCTCAAATGCCTCCAATCTTTTGATGTCTTCTTTTTGTAAGGTCCACGTTTCACACCCATACAACAAAACACTCCATATCAAGGATTTTACCAATCTTTTCCTGATTCCTTAATAGAGACTCTTAGTCATCAATTCCCTCTGCTCCACAAAAGCTTCCTTGGCCAATGCTACTTTTTTTCTAATCTCATCTCTACACCTCCCATCCCAAGATAGAACACTACCCAAGTACGAGAATTCATCCACCTGCTCTAGTTTTTCCCCATCCACCCCAACCATATACTTAGCCTTCTTTCCGTTAGTAAATCTCATTACTTTAGTTTTACTCATGTTTATTTTCAAAGAATTTACCAACAGAAGTAAATATGTTTCAGGAATCTCCAGTAACACTAGGTGGAAAATAAATATATCTTATAACTCATATTCAATTGCTACTGAATAAAAAAAAAAGATACTTAGAATATAAGACTATCCTAATATTGGAAAATAAATGTCTGGTACTCTTCCACACAGCTACCATCATCAGCCTGATGATGCTAGCTTGTTAGCAGAACATGTCACATTAATAAAATCTGTGGAAGTGTATGAGACATTTCTTTTCTATCGGATATGAGAAAGACTGTGAGACAAAACCAATGTTATATATTGTGGATTTAAAGATTATTAATGCATATCATTTTATTCACTACCACCATGCTCACTCTCACTTGAATATTCCACTGTTTTTTCTCCATTTTCATCTGGAGATAAATTGTCAGCATACCTCTTAGCATCAATAAATCTCCTGGTAAACCGTTCAATTTTTCATCAAACCAGTAAATCATGAGCTCTTTAGTCATTCATCCACATTACTTGCATTTGATTAAGTAAAGTTGTAATGGTCACAGTGTCTTTAAACATGAACTACCAAATAACTTCACACCTGATAAGTATCAAAAGTGAGAGACTTGATGCTTACTATAAATGTTGATAAATACTATGGAATTTCTAATTGCTTTGAGAATAATCCTCTTCCTGAGGTGTAGTTGATTTCTCTGCATTGAGCCATAGTTAATTCTTCAACTTCATTCACTAACTCAGCTAAATGCCCATCTTAAATCTTAAAAATTATAAAAACACTTTGACTGGCATACAAAACCAACTACAGTAATATAAATAAGTATTCAGCTAACTCCTTAAATGGAATATTCACACACACAACTCAGAGGTTAGAAATATTATGAAAAATTGAAATGTACATCAAACAGTGTAGAAATTAGTGTTGTCTCTCAATTAAAATAGCCACAATTTCCCCACGAATTCCATTATGAAAGTTATAAGGTTTAATCAAAAGGAGAAAATCAAAAAAGTTTTTCTTTCCATGAAGATACGATGACAGCTCTATATTCTTCAATTAAAAGTAATTGAAATGCGTACTTCATATTTTCCACAAGTTTATTTTAAAAATCGACCGGTTTCGGCCATGACTGTCATCCTCAGGTATAATATAAATACGAAGTATGTATTTCAATTATTTTAGATGGCGTTCCACAATATTAGGCCAGAACATCTAGAGTTTATTCAATTAAAAGATTTGAATGCCATATAAATAGAAGCAAATCATATTAATTAATATTTTTCATCAATGGAAACATATTGATTCATTCATTCATGCAATATCAAAAGTAGTCTTTGCCTCAAGGCAGGGGAGGAACTCAAGCCTCTTTTTATAGTTAAATATGGCACTCTTTCAGAACTAGCTTAACTGTATACTGCCAGTGGGATGATATTTTGACCCATGGAGTATGTACAAAAACTGTCACATGTATCACCCTCCTTTATACCTGCTCCCGACACTTTTCTATGAGAATCAGTTGTTTTCAGGAAAATATATCTTTACCTGTTTTAATTCAATTTCCCAGAGAAAATATCATATTATCATAATAACCATATTATCTTCAAGTTTTCTACCAGAAATACATTAGCTGGTTTAAGCATAACTCCTACAACCCTGGCAGTTTTCACAAACATCTCTACTCACCTGTGCCTTTATCTGATGTTTCTTCATCAGCATCAGGGGATTCTTCCTCTTCCACAGCTTCTGCCCCAATGACTTCTTCAGGTTCTTCTTCCTCCCCTTCTTCAGCTATCTGACTCGGTTGTTCTTCTACCTTCTCCAACTCAGTCTTGCATATCTCAGGGCTTATTTTTTGCTCATGATCCTTATCAGCCCTTGACAGATTGAAATGAAAATTGTTTAAGATGGCAACAATCAAACGGATAGGCTGGCGACCAAACTCGGTAGTCTCTCGATGCAATCTTGCAAGCTGATGCTTCAGGATAGCTTCATAGTGATGCCATGGCAGGCAATGGCATGCTGCTCCCACAGCCTAACAAAAGTCCAAAATAATGCTAATAATAGAATGTCATTTCTAAAAATTTATCTTTATCTAATTTGCATTTTTACATCTGTGGTCTTGCATCTTATTCTCACCCACAAATGTCTATACAGTATAAAAAAATAAATATCAAAATAAATATTTAAAATAATACTAATGAAGTTTATCCGATACATTTATAATCATAATTTTCCTAGAGTAGAAAACTGATAAAATTTAATGATGCACTCACTTCAATAGCAGAGTCCACAAGACTGTTGTTTTTGGCATATCTTGTATTAAAAAGGTAATAAAAAGCCAAAGGAAGGATTATGCATGTCAAAGTCTGAGGTCCCATAGGTTTTTCAGCTTCCTTGGCATCCTGAACAAATCTACAAAAATACAATGGATTTATTGAAGCAGAAAACAAAACACAAAAGCAACAAACCTCCAGTAGAAATAACACTACCTTAATAGAGCCCTTCCTCTTCTGTGAAGCTGTAAATGCCTGATGTTTTCAAAGAAATCAACTTCAGGATCAAGTTTACTAACCAGCCTTGAGAGATCTTTCAAAACTGGATGCAAACTGGGGCATTCATGCACCTAAGTGAAAAATATAGTACATAGCATACAATTCATGGCAATTATAAACAAAATACAGTGATACCTGAACAGACAAACTGCTCCACATGCAAACCTTTTTCTTACCCAATTTTGGCCTCTAAATATGAACTTAATTTTGAGACATGATAAAAAAATACTGAAAATATATAATGGAAAACTGGGTTTCTAGATAAAAACTTCAATAGTTAAAAACTGCATTGGAATGACTTATATATGCAAATACAAAGAGAACACGCTAAAAATGTCTGCCAAGGTTGCCCAGTAGATCCAAAAGAATTCTTCAAATAACATTCAGCCTACATTCCATATCTATCATAGAAGCACTATCAGAAAAATTCAGACACAAAAGCTGATTTAAGTTAATAAAAGAACTATGGGTAATGATTAATGCTCTTAAATTTTAATTCCAAACAATCTTTCTGACCATAAAATCTAGCTAATTATAATAAAAACCAAAGGTAAAACCCAGGGTAAAAAATTAGAGAATATGAGAAGCCTGCCTGAAGTATATGAACAGATTATCAGAATTAGAGATAATTAACATATTTCTATTTGATAATAGAGTAACTTGTTTCTTCAATCATCATTTGTGTTCAAAAATGATGCTTTTAATTTTCTTTCTAATATGTGCCCTTCCTTTTTAGTCCTTAGTGAATGGATTAAACTCAAATAATTACTACATCATAAATGCTTAATGTAATACTTAAAAGTACAAATTTTTCTATAAAACTAAAGCAAAATAATAAAATTTTTTATTAATAAATTAGAGAATTACCAATGCTCCAAGAGTTCCAATACTGTCATAAAGCAAAGAATCAGAAGCTTTCCTATTTTTAAGGGCTCTGGTGATAAGATTTAGTAGTGTATCTCCCACAACTAAATTTCTGCATAGCTTATTTTGGGCAACAGAGTTTGCCAATAAAGGAGCCAATGTTTTCAGGCAATGCCCTGCATTTTCCCTCAGAGACATATCCTTCTCCTGTAATAGAATCAACAATATGAGAAAATAAATAAAAATTTTCTAGACTACCATTTAATCTTATCATGATGATGAAATTTGCATCTGTATTTGAAAAATTTAATAATGATAAAATTCTGAAAATTGAAATAAAAGACTCACACATTTAATAACATGGAAGGAATTGTGAATTAGGATTATGCCAAGCATCAAAGGAAATTGTTTTCTGCCACTGGCCACATCTTCTCTCATAACTTTGATTTTCTTGTATGTGTCTAAACGGCGAGCATAATCGGGTTCTTCAATCCTGGAGGGATCCCAAGAGTTCAAATCACAGATAGTTTTTGATAGAAGTTTTAGGTCCTCCTCATAGATTATTTTATCTACTTCATCTTCAAAACCTGTGGTACAAAAGGATAGAGAGGTTTTAGTATGATTAACCTAAAAAATTTCTAATTTTTCTTATGATGTAGTAAGACAATCAAAAAGAATGTTTTAAATCAGACACAGTAGCTCATGGATTTGACAATGATCAAATAAGAAAATATTTTGCACAAGGAAAACTCACCATCTTTAGAATCAATTTTTGATTTTGTGTTTTTTTCCTTTTTTTCAGCAATGGTTTCCAGAATATGGCATAGAATTGTTCTAGCGGTGTACCCTTCAACCATGCTGAACAGGGGAGCTATTAGCCTGAGAAAAATACCTAATATTAGGATCTCTTTGTTTTGACAATGTGTTATTTATGAATTTCAAAATGTTATTTAAATAAAGATAATTACTTTGTAGGTAAATGAAGGACATTACTTCATCTACACAAAATATCTAGCTAATTTCAAATCACCAAGGTTGAACTAGGTTATACTTACCGCAGAAACTGAGATGGACATGGAATATTGCGCAATAGATTGTTTGTAGTCTGAAGTAGCTGGCACATTTGTTCCCCAGTTGATCCAAGAGATGCCTTGCGGATGGCAATAGGCAAGATCAACTGGATAAGGGACTTGCTCTCTCTTGGTTCCCAGATCAATTCAGAAATACGCGAAAGAACTCTGAGATCTCTGGCAGAAGGAGATGATCCTTTCTTCAAAGAACAGAAGCGCTGGTACAGAACACCAATGATAGATGGTACATGAGGTAAAATTATGGAGCTCCCAAAATTAAGTTTATGTGACACTGCATGGAAAAGAAATTTATAAAACAATTAAGACAATTGGCTTTAAAATTTAAAAACACATTAGTAAATTACTTAGTTCAGTTTTAACTCACATAGCAATTTAATGGAATTGGATATAAACCAGTTAATAAATGTAACATGAAAGATCATGTATTATCTTTCATTTATTACTTAGTAAAATTTCTTGGTGGCTAGGTGTTGAAAATTTATAATGAATTAAAGTAAAACGACTCATAAAACTACTACTCTGGTCATATCATAACACCAGAAAACCTTGTGATCAGATACTATCTAGCAAAGTTCATAAGATTCAGTCAGAACCCTCCATTGCAGTAGTTATGCATCATGTCAAGGTTTCCATGGAGTTAAGGGTCTAAGTGATGCTTCAGATGCTCAATTTTTGAAAAATCATTTGTTCAAATGCTTTAATGTCTGAAAAGGAAATAAGATTTTCCTAACAAGTTTTTAGAACAGCAATTTAGTCGTTTTTGGGTGTAAACAAAGAAAGCTTTAAAACTAATGTTCTGAAAAAATCTGAAGTAAAAAATGCCTCTACTCTTGGACAAATTCTTCTAAACTCTTGATGATACTCACACTGCAAATTATCAATGCGCTCAGTTTGTAATTCAACAATAGGTCCAACATCAAGGGGTGGCAATTCAGGTAAGCCATCCAACTCCTCTTGGACCTCCATTGGAACACCAGATTCTTCTTTTGATGCATAGGTAAGTAATCTTTCAATCATGTCTAAAATTGCATTAACGACAGAAGCCTTCGTCTTGTTGCCAACCAGTAGGCTAATGATTGCAGGCATAACTGAACTGAATTGACCATTAGAGTTCAAATTTTTCTTGGCCAAGAGAGGGTAATATCTGAAAGAAAAGGACAATTCTTAGTAACAACAACATTGGTTGATTTAAACACTTGTCACTCAAGAGTTTATCTCATTTGATAATTTTGTGATCAGATACTATCTAGCATAGTTCACAGAGCTCTGAAAGAACTCTCCAATTCAGAAGTTTTGCATCATTTCAAGGGTCTCAGAAATTAAATCAGACATATCAGAATTTAAATACAATCACCTTCTTACGTACAGAGAAAGAATCAACTGGCAACATCAGAAGTTTAGAGATTAATTAGTGATACCTACAATTTAACAGTATGAAGTTAACATAGATAACAGTAGAGAAGTTGAAAAGAGTTATGTGGAATTAATTTATACTTTTTAGATTTTTTTTTGAACGAGCATGAACAGCTGACTCATGAACTGTTCACCATGTGAGCCCCCACAATGAAACATTCATGAGAATACAAATTTAAAATTGTAAGAAATAAATGAACATATAAATTATTACTTGGAGCTAATAGATTACTGGGTAAAGCTGGAATATTTTACAACAAATACATCAATCAATTTCAACCTGTTTATAGGTCTTGTTTCCTATTATAAACACACATTTTCATCACACATCATCTTTGTTGGATTTCTTACCTTGGATTTTCACTCCAAACAATAAATAACCTGAGAAGAGCTGTTGGACTGTGTATGCCCTCAACAGGAAGTTGATCCAGCCATGGCCAAACGCATGATTCAAACACTGCTTCCAAATCGCCAGAGAATACTCCATCTTCAGACAAAGATGAAGACCAAGGGTACCGGTCAAGTCTTGAGAAGAAGGTGGAAACTGTCCCGAGAGCAGATGCCCTAGCAGTGCGCAAGGAAGCTACATGGCCTGGATGAATGCAAGCCTTCTTGGCATATTCTCCAGCAATAAGAGCATTTGTGCAAATGATGCACTGAAGAAGGAATTGAAGTGCTTCACTAGGAGATGAAGCACTGTTACCGTGAAGGAGGAGGTTTCCCAAACGCTCTATCACGACCAAGAGAAGGTTTGCTGTGCTCAGTAGACGCTTTGGATGAATGGCTTCATCTAATCTGATGGAAGACATTACATCCCTCGCCATGGTGGTCAAATCTGATGACTTATCTGAGAAAGTAAAACAATTTTCACTTTTAAGATAACTGATGTTTAGTTTATATCTTAAGTTTACGAAATAAGTTAGTACCTAAGAGAATAATTCTGCAGCAGCAAGAAATGATAGAAATGCATAGGAATGTCAAATATCTAAGATTCCCTGGAAGGCTCAATAATATAGAAAATTATTTTGGACCCTTGCTTCTCCCAAGAATGTTGCAATTTTTGTACTTTTTCACCCAATCGTTAGATAATCTTACTAATTCTTACAAATGAAACAATAAGCACTATATAAGCCAGGGAGTAAGTGAATTGTGAGTTGAATTATACAAGCAGACATCTATAGACTGTAAAAATAAAATATTTTTGGAAACACGAGTTTAAGTTCTTGAAATTTTCCTCATTGAGTATTTATTAGTTTATTCAATCATTATCTAGCACACTTAATTGAAATAGCCTAACAGAGTGAGTAAAATTTGGTCTACAATTGCTCAGAATTATTTTGCAGTGTCTAGATGCTAATAATCTGGTACCCAAACACAATCATTGTGCATAAAATAGTTGAATCTTTTCAACTCAAAGGGAATTTCTGCATTATTGATGTCAATGATAGCATTCGAAACTTTTCTTTTAAATATCAAGGCTTAAATTACATTAATAGAGCAACTTTTTTTGACTTCACAACAATGCCTGTAATCTTTAAACTGCTGGAGAGGACAGCATTTGAGTTTGACTTTCAAAGAGTAGGCAATCCTACTCATTCCTCAGAAGTAAATACTTACTCCATACACGTTTTTTATAAAATAGACATGTTCCTGTAGTTTCACGATAAGTCTTGTAAAACAGAACAAATAGATTTTTACCTTGTAAAATGTACTGTTAAGAAGCAAATAAGTTGTAACAAGGTAAAAATGTCAAAAAAGAGAAGCACCGATTAAACAAAAAATGATAATCATAAAATTAACAATGAATGATATAAGAAAACACATTGATCAGATACTATCTAGCAATGTTCATAGAGTTCTGTGAGAACTCTCCAAAGCATAAGTTGTGCATCATTTCAAGGTTTTCAACAGTTTAAACGCACAAGTGTACAGTAATTACCATTCATGTATAAGTTGAGTAGACGGAAGGCCATCCTTAGGAAAATGACAATCTCTGCATCGTGGCAACCAGCAATAAACCTCAGCACAAGTGATCGCCTTGCATGACCCATCCTTTTGTTACTTGACAGCATTTTGCTGTACAGGATCCTGATCAAACAATGTATTGAACAATCATGGCATATTGATACTTCATACTACAAAAATAAATGAATGGAATTTCCATCCCACATTCTCAAATATTATATGTTAGTAATTGAATTGCTTTATTTCAAATATAACTTAGTCACTATTATATAGAAATTCTCAAATAGTTAAACATTTTCTTCCACACAAGGAAAAAGATTTTAAGAATAATCAGTTTTACAAACTCATACTCAAATTCAATTAACCTATTCAGTCAAAACACTGTAGAAAAATCAGAATAATTCCAGTATTGCCATGTATTCATAATTAACAGTAAAATTTTACAACACCATAAACAACGGTATAAGTACTTACTGCATAACCAAGGGTATTAAATTACTGCGATCTTCTTCCCTGATTACTTCACTTTCCTTATCGATGCGGAAAAGACTAAGCTCGGATTTAAATTTTTTCTCATCAATCAAATTATATAGATTCTCTCTGCAAGAAAAGAGAATATTAAATGAAATGGATACTATAAATATTATAGTATCAAAAAAGAAAGTATAATATAAGATAGAGACAATAACGAACCTGTAGGTCAACAATTTTTTACACCGGTAAGCCAACAAGCAATCTAAAGCATGCTTCTGAATATCAGGATTACGATGTGAAATGAGCTCATAATAAACTTTTGCTAAGTCTGGTTCTTTATGCATAGCCTTTGGGTTACGCATCTTTGACATCAGAGACAGATAAGCTACCAGTGCCCTGAAATAGGGAGAAGTTCATGAGAATAAAGACAAAATCATAGGAGCAAATCTTACCGATGGATACATTGAGCCAATAATACTAACTTAGTAGATAGTCTGACACTAAATTTTCCAGATGGAGCTTCATCAATAAGTTTTAACTCAAAATCTTCATCATCTTCATCTTTGGATGCTTCTTCTGTTTTCCTGATGTCCCAAGTTGGAGCCAATTTTGTATCAGATTTCACAAATTCCTCACTGTAAAAAACATGTAAACAACAAACTTGAAAAATGCATTCAAGTGCACCAATTCTTCATCTTATTTAAGGGTTTCTTGGCCCATTACATAATTCAGAATAAACTTGCATTTGCAAAAGATAGAGCAGGACTCATAGCAGCAGGATTTTCAGGAAAATAAGTCAAATGAATTGAGGAATAATATGCAATGAATGGGAATGATTACTGATGTAGAGTTAAATAGAGTGATAAGAGAGTAAAAGTGAAAAAGTAATAGAGCGTGTTGCGACAATCAACTGTTTGCAAGTACTGAAGGATGGAGGATTTTAAAATTTAAGGAAGGAATACAACCTCTTATAGAAAGATATAGGTTTTTAAATATTCAGCCCTAAGTGCAAAGAACTGAAATTGAACATTTTTTTCTATAACAGCTTCTTTTTCCTGACAGAGGGGTTTAAGAGTGGTAAATGTTATCTGTATTGTCCTTCAAACACTTCTTAACTATGCCATAACCTAATAAAAGGAAATTTTGTAAATGAAAGGATAAATATTTTTTGTCTTGCTACTGTAGCTATAATTCTGGACGTAGTAAGGTATTTTAGAAAGGATCTGGTGCTTTCAAAAAAATAAAGTGAAATATTTTTATAATAAGTCCTCTCAAGTTGCCATCTAGGTTATAGCTGTAATAAAGACAAGTCTTGACATCATAAGTGAATACCATCACTTCTCAAGAGAGCTCTGGAGAAGATAGGCAAAATGGCAATACTGCTTCCAGCAATTATCCACTTGGCATACTAAGAAGACTTCATACATGAAGTAAGGTGTTCAATTTCAATGTATGAAGTGCTTCTTGGGAGCATATTGGGAGAATTTTCTTGTAAGCACTACAAAAGCCACAAAGATCAAAAAGTTTTTTTTTGTAAGACAAACATCAGGCAAAAGGCTTAGTGTCATTAAAATTTTTAATAATAATAAATATCATATCATAAGGTGAATTTTATAGAACCTTGTGCATAAACGAGTCAAAGGTAAATTACACAACAAATAAATCTTACCGATAAAATGAAAGAAACAGTTCAGTCACATCTCTATTTTTTGCTTCACAGATTTCTGGAATTGCACACATCGTGTTTATGAGCTGAATGCGATAATTAATAAAATCTGGAGTATCAGGTAGCTTAAAACGCAGTGAGTACCATTCATGTAGAAAGTCACCTAGATCAAATAAAAAGAAAAACATTAGAGGAATTCAGAAACATAGAAAAAGCTGTAGATATAAACCCTATACATTAAAAAGAGATACTTTAACTAAAAATAAGTTGTGTATCAAGATTTCCCAACAAAGTCCTGCACCTAAATTAACAATAAAGGCATTTAATTCATAAACCCACTGTTGATTAGTGTCTTCATATGACTGCAGCAGGTGATTTTATGGAAAAATTCAGATTTCAGTTATCTTATTGCTGTAATGGTTTATATTTTAATTATATTATCAAAGAAGCAGTCTTAAAAATATGGATTTTTGTTGTTCTTAACCAATAGTTCACATAAAAATATAATTTAATTTTCCAGTCGAATTTCCTCAGCAGTTGCAAAGGAAAACAACTGGAGTTAATGTGTTAAAGAAAATTATAGATACAGCTTTATACATTCAACAGAATTTCAACAAAGTAAAACAGTACGATACTAGAAAACCTTATGATCAGATACTATCTAGCAACATTCATAGAGTTTAATAAGGACTCTCCATTGCAGCAGTTATGCATCATGTCAAGGTTTTCTAGTACTAACAAATCATGACTTCTTCAAACAAAATGAGACATTTATTCCATTTTTGTAATCTGGAGATAGTCAACAAAATATTTCCAAAAGCAGCTCTAGCAGATAAAATTTACAGCTTGACGATGGACTTTGTCACTAAGAATTTTAAATGTGAGAGCTTTCTACTGATATATTGTGGTATTGACTTTTAATTTCAGTTCAAAGTTATGAATGACATACTTACAATTGGATAGGAATCCTTTTTGGGCAATCTCAAATTTCTTGACCATCAGCCAAACATGCCGCATATCACTTGAGTCCAATTCACATCCTGCATTCACCTTTACAAAATCAGTTGAGAGTCTGAATTGCTTGATAAACACGTCCCAGAAGAAGGATGGATTAGTACAAGCATGAGATGCTATTATCTTATACATAGGCTCCCAAAGTAACTGGAAATTTATTAAATGTATACCCAGAAGGTACTGCAGAGAGGCCTGGAAAAATTAATAATAAATTAATTATTAATTCATAGAAAAAAATTAGAGCTTAAAAAAAGAAAATTAGACAGTACTTAACAGATCATCAACATACCTTAGGCAAGATTGTTTCATTATTTGCTTCATTCGAAACAGGTTTCAGAGATTCCAAAATACCAAGTTTTTCCCTGAAGTCATGTATAGTTAATGGTATTTCTTCAGCATGTAGACATATACTGAACGCACCCAAGTTTCCTTCAGGTTTTAAAGCTTTCTCTACTGCTGAGAGCATATGCAAAGTCAGACGAGAAACCTAAAAATAGGAAAAAGGGGGAATGCCAAATAAGAAAGATTTACAGAAACCTCCATTCATCAGGATAATAACAGTAATATAGCTTTTTATAATAAGAATTTTAGGCAATGACTTGAAAAAATTCCATTAGATAATCAAAGCATTCGTAATCTTGTTTATGTTAGCAAATGGACAAATAAATAGTCCATAATTATACACAAAACAGAAATTAGCAGTTAAAATTCTTCCAGTATCACTTCCAACAAATGAAGATCAGAATTGAAAATACAGAGGAAAGGAAAAAAAAATTCATATTCAGAAAGAAATGATAGGAAGTTAAAAAATAATGCTGGAGAAAGATTGTAAAAATCTGGAAATATAGCAATGTATAAAATTAACCTAGTTGGTTAAATCATCTACAGGGAAAGCTGAAGGTAAAGGGTTCAAATCCTGGGTAAAGTAAAACCTTGGTGAATGTAAGATTATCTTGGTGGCGTATCATCCAAGATCAAGTCTCAGCTCATCAGATTTTCAGGTTAGAGAATGATGGTGTTTGTTAATCAATAATGATAAATATTGAAATGCTTGTAATTGGGGTCTTCCGTTTCCAGTAATGACATTATTATTATAGCACCTCAAAATTAAAGAACTGAGTTGTTCAAAGATGATAGCTGAAAGGTACACAAATTGAAGGAATTGCTGTTTAGGACAACATACCTATAGCAAAATAATAAGTTACATCACCAATAACTTGCCTTCTTGTTTACAAGCAATTAGACTCTCTCTATATCACCTATTTATCAATACATCAGCATAACGATTCTACTAATGAGAAGGGAATGTTTGTGATGAAAAACAAAAATAAAAACTTCACTCTTAGAGAATGGATATTTTCTAATTACCTCTCTGTGTGGTGAAGCTAAATTTGCAGAGAGCATGTCATAAAGTTGATTTAACAAAGATAGTTTGTCTCCACCATAGTTTTCCTCTGATACAGTCGCAGTGATAAACACATCAACAGCTCTCAGAACAGGAATTCCACAGGCTACGGTGGAATGCTTCAACAGTAAATTTAGGACAGTATCAACTGAAACATGTCTTGATATTCTTCCACCATCATCCTTGGTTAATACCGCAGCAATCAGAGCTTCTGAGATCATGAATAACAGGTCTTCCTCCTTGATTTCATTTTGATACTGTTGAGTTGCAAGTAAATCCAAAAGTGCCTTTAAAGAATCAGCTAACAACTTTCCTTGACCTTCAAATCCTTTCAAATGGGGAATAATTATCAAGGCACTCAAGTAAATGTGAAATTCATCAAATGTTCTATAGCTTGGGATACATAGAACATCTTTTAACATGCTGTGGAAATTATCTACATCTTTCTCGACCATCACAGACCTGAAAATTTTTAAAAGTCAATCAGTAATGGAAATACACAAAAAGCACACTTTGTGCAGAATAAATTAAGCTTTACCTGCTTCTGTTGAAATCAAGGTTATACTGAGTCCAATCTTTCAGAGCACTTCCTCCTGCCAGGCAAGGAGGAGCCTTGTTGAGAATCAAACATGCTAGTAAGTGAAGAATATCTTTACCAGATAAATCACCTGTGCCAGCTAAAATGAAATGTATACAATTAAGAAACATTGCTGCATAAACTATCACATGAAGGCAAAATTAAGATTTTAGCTTAAATGCTTACATGGTAGATGAAAGTAGAAAATTTCAGAATTAAATACCAAGGAAACATCAAAATAATGGGAAATATATTGAGTTATTCCATTCAGAATTTGAAAACTGAATGCCTATAAGACATCCACATATAAAATGTAAAATTTTAGAAACTATGCAGAATGTGCACAACAAGAAAATTTTTAAATGAAACTAACCACATGGACAGATATTTATCGGAGTCATGTGATCTTCCAAGGTTTTCAACTGGTTAATTAAAGATTAAAGTTACTTCATTGAGTTGACTTGTATAAAAATTGGAAAGTGAGGGAGAAGGTATTCTTTTGGGTGAGAATGAATTGCTGAGGGAAGAGTAGCAGATGGCGTTTTCTTGTAAGGATATTGCGGGAA
This sequence comes from Ladona fulva, assembly GCA_000376725.2. Classification (NCBI taxonomy): domain Eukaryota; kingdom Metazoa; phylum Arthropoda; class Insecta; order Odonata; family Libellulidae; genus Ladona; species Ladona fulva. Next base: position 386,390 of record KZ308578.1, on the reverse strand, counting down.
CTAAACTAAGTGATAGTGGAGATGCTTGTTTTCCAAGTGTTTTTATTTTGTGGAAATTTTGTATATGTATTTCATTAAACATAGTGCTTAATCGGTTCCGCCAAGTGTAAGCCTATCAAGTTGATTTTTGATGGAGAAGAGTTGGAGAATAAAAGAGTAAGTGGGAAGAAGATTTAAGAACTGTCTGAACTGTACTGAAAAGGGAATGTAGATATCATTCAAACTGCAAAATGCACAAAGGATAAAAGAAAAATGAATATGCACAAAAATACAGATGTTTGCCAATTTCTCTATTACTGTTTTATTCAATTGGGTGGGGTGCAACTGTCTGAAGCTAGGCTTTAATGAATTATTATAATAATATAATATTAAGTATAAAAATACTTAAAATAAAACTGAACTTTACATAAATATATAAGAAACAAAGGACTTCATATTTTCCATAAGATTTTATTAACCGACTAGTTAATTATAATATCCCATTGTTTCTCATTTATTAAATGGTGTTCCATTAAGTAAAGTCCAATCATATTAATGATATGAATCTTGATTATTATTGAAACTATATTATTTTACATAATTTTCCTCCTTGTTATAACTTTTTGGTGAGAATCCTATACTTTCAAATTGTGACATAGCTAATTTACTCTCCACCATGAAGGACATGCTTTATAGGGGATTATTTTGCCTTCATCAATAGCAGTCTTTCACAAAATATCAGTACAACTGGTCCTTTCCCTATCCCTCACTGTAACCCTTCTTCAGTGTTCTTACTGCCTTCCTGAACACTTGGATTATCTCTTCCTTTCATATAGTACCATTTGTGGCCACTTATGTGTGTGTGTAACCCCAAAAAGGCCAGTGCCCTTGGGTGTTGCATTATTTTGAATGCCACTGTACTTATACTTATGCTTATATAAGTAGTTTTCTGCATATTTTTTCAGGGATGTTTAGCTTTACGTGAGGTAGTGTACACTGCATATATACTCGTTTATATTGATTGTATTATGGTATTGCCAACTAGTTTTGAAGATAACTTTTTATTAATAAAACCAGGCACCTCCTAATGAGGCTTTTCTGGCTGAAGAAGACTTTGCTGCTAATCTACAAGTACTTATCTCATGACATAATACAGGTTATATACTCTATGTATACTTTCATATCTCACTTTATGTATGCAAACACTGCACAAGTGAAATTGCAATAAATTAATGGTAAAAACATAAAAATGAGAGACATGTTAGATGAGATACAACTAAGAAAAAGATTTACAAGAATAGGAACATCTGCCCAAGTGGAAGATCTGAGATAAATTTCAGTCATCTACGACTTTTTAATTCAGTCAGTTCCTACGTTATGATTATAATTAAATGAAGTACAGCCATAATTCTATGCTGAATGACAGAATTCCCTCATCAAAAACACAGAGAGAATACTCCGTAATTCATGCTTGTGTATGAAATGCTACAAAGCTATTCAACTTTAATCACATTTCTACAAACACATGGAACATACCTGAAGCATTTGAACAATGCTTGCAACAAAATGCCATCAAATGTGGCAAAACTAATGCTTCAAACCCTGAGAAGTTGGTGGTACTCTGCACAAAATTGATTATCACAGCTGTGTCTGATACTTGTAGAACCTGAGAAAAATATAAAAAAATTAGAACGGCAATTCATCGAGGGGATTCAAGCCTTTCAGAGACTCCAATAGAAATTAAGCATCAATTCTAGTGTGATGGAGGTTTCCTTTAAAATATTTCGGCAAAGAATATTCAAGTACATCAGTTACAAAATCCATCAAATAAAGACAAGAAGAATCCCTACCACCTTCGTTGGGCGAGGCAGTTTAACCCCTCAAATGGGCAAAAAAATGTGATTAAGAAATGGACTCTGGGAATTTCAATGAAACTGAAATGCAGCATGTATAATTTTATCAAATTCTTGCAAAATCACGAAAATCTTAAATGTTGATAATAATTTTCACAATGTGAGTGAAATAACTCAGAGCTAACCTTGCAGTGTACTTTACAATGACATGTCACTGAAAGGTTTTTACTGGAAAGGGTTAACAGCAATATGTTGCAGATAACATTCTGTAACCAACAAACCACACAGACTTTTATAAAAAACACAATTTGAAAGTGCATACCTGGTTGGTGAGTTTTGCAGCAACCACTTGATCCAATCTCAAACGCCCTTCTCTGACAGATTGTGATGAAAGTATAGACCCAGCAACACCACCCACCTCGAGGGCAATATTTTTACTAATATTGGGAAGCTCAAGAATAGAGACAATCACATTTGTCAAACTATTAGCAAGGGGCATGGATGATTTCATCTGAGGTGCAGGAATAAGTCCTTGATATTGTCCAACATCTGATGACAGCCATTTCCCAAAGTTCAAATTTATTGCAGAATGTAGCAATCTCAAAGACAGAAGAAGTCTGATTTGCTCTTTTCCACCAGGATTTTCTTTGAATTTAGAAGCATACAGTTTTACAATGTCCTACCCAAGAAAAACAGTGCAATATTAATATAAATCACTGGCTTGAACTGCTAATCACAGAAATACTTCAATTGAAAATTAAATAAGAGGTACTCACAAGTAAGCATTTCCAAAGAAGGGAAGCATTTCTTTCTGGCTTGATGCTAGTCATTATAGCGGACAATATTTGCTTTACCAACTGGAAGGCTATACTTCGCTCATCTTCTTTGATAATTTCCTTCGTAGATTCTATGTATTCCTTGGAAATTTCCTCAGTATGAGTGCAACCAAAATGAAGGAGAGTGGGAAGGAAAGTTTCTGCACAGCTATGAAAATTACCCTGTACTCCTTTCATTACCTCAGCTAAGAGTTGCCCAGTTCCTGGAATACCCTATTTAATAATAATAATTTTAATAAAAGAAATAATTAAGTATGCTGAATAACTGTTATATCCGAAGATAGCCAGGCAATATGAGTTACTTACTCCAAAACATTTATCATTTAACAAACACTTAATGCAATATTGACGAGAATCAGCTCAAACATGAAAATTATTCAACTATGTAGGAGTCTTAACAAAGAATATACTTACCGATTCATTTTCCTTTAGAGCTAATAGAACAGATTCTAGAAATCCAGATCTGTCTTTCGTTTTGCGAGCAACAAAGGCAAAGCTTTGCACCACAAAGTCTTTCACATATTCAGGCGGTGGTCTCGTTAACAGTCTCGCGCTGTATTTTTCCTTTCCTTCTTCCTTTTCTTTTCCTGCATCTTTCATAGAATCGGGAATATCTCCACGGATACTAGAAGACCCATCCCACAAACTACTGCCATCTTCCTTTACATCTTTTTCTTGGAATCCTTCATCAACTTCCATTTGCTCTTCGTTTGAGTCATCACTTGATGCTGTCGGTATTACATTTTCCTCTTTCCTCTCATCGTCTTCAGCAACATCTGCATTTGTTGACTTCTGTGCCTTTGTAACTCGGGTAAGAATCAAAGGCAACAACAATGATCCATACACATAATTCCAATCTTTTAACATTGACCGCCAAAGAATTTTGCACAAATGAGCTAGGCATGATAAACACCATTCTGCAATTTCGGCTTCTTTCTGACCCCGCCCCTCAGATGGCACAGGTTCAGCCAGGATATTGACAATTCGAATCAGAAATGCAGGGAAGTAAGGGTAGAAATCGTTGCGAAGGTCTTTGGCTAACGCGATAACACATCTTAAATAAATAAAAATGATACTCAATTTAGACAAGTCAGTACATAAATGCAAAGTGAGGAAATAACAACATCCAAATTAATTATGACTGTCCTTTCAACGTCATATATGCGTTACTTACTCCAGAACAGGTTGCAGAGAGTGATAATCCGAGGAAGTTAGGTCTTTCAGTAAAGTTTTTGTTATTTTTTTCGACTGCAATAGCAATTGAGGCAACGTTTCCACATCTTCTGGAGAAACGAGACGCCGTCGAAAATCTGTGTAACTTTCTGTGCAGTTGAGTACACTCCATTTCTCAAGCGCAAGAAAGAAAAATGTTTGCTTTTCTCCCTCTTCTTCGACACCACGCCGCCGGTCGATTTGATGAAAAACATCAACGTCGATGGCCGCTATTCTATCAGCGAAGGGCACAAACTATACATAGGAAGTAAAAATAAATCGCTTTCTTAGACTGCTAGAAGATAATAGTGGATTATTATTTCAAAATTACAAATCTTAAATGTCACACTCACACGAAATGTGTTCGTTTCTTTATGTTTGGTTGGTTTATTCTTCATTTTCAAAGACTATCAATAGTGAGAAGTACGCATAAATAATACGGTAGAAATCGTAGAAAAAATCAACCAAAATCAAATAGATTAGTCGAATTTAAGACTCCATCCCTCACAGGAATTCACATTTCACGTGTTCCACAGAATTTTCATGTTGCGCTCATTCACCTCGTGGGTTACAAACGTGCTGGCATCTATATGGAAAACAATTGACACACGATTAAAAAAAGAAAGAAATATGCCATTAAGTAGATTGTAATAAAGGAAATCCTTATCAGTTACTACTATTTGCTACCTATTAATAAATTTTTCAGCAATACACCTCCTATGTAGTAGTTATCCCCTTACATTTGCTTTAATAATCGATTCTTATGAATTTGCCACATTCGAAACCCGCCATGTTAATGACGAATCACGTGAACGACAGAATATCTGTCTGACGGGTTGAGTAGTTGGGTTCGGAAGTGTAATAGACTAATTCAAGTTTGTTGCTATCATATTGCAGTTTTGTTATAATAGAAAGAAAAAATGGATACTAGGAAGCTAACTGAAATTCTGCGTGCTACAATAGATCCAAATCAAAGGCAGCAGGCTGAGGAGCAACTTCATCAAGTAAGGTTGAAGACATGTGGTCAACCGCATGAATCCGATGTAATGACGTTCAGTTTGTATTTGAAAATAGGGCTCTATCCCATTGTCTGCATGGATTTCATATTCATTTTTAAGTGACTATTACGAATTTATATAGCTGCCCTCTTATCTTGGTCTACATTTCATAATTGAGTAATTGCACCAATGAGCGGTCATGATTAACTTCGGAGAAATGCTCATAGCTTAGAGTGAGAGCAGATTTTTAACTATATGTTCATTTTATTTTTAGATTCACAAAATAATAGGATTTGCACCATCACTACTTCAAGTTGTTATGCTCTCAGATGTAGACATGCCAGTCCGGCAAGCCGGTGAGTATTTCATGCTTCTTATGGCTATTCTACAACATTTTTGTAGAATAATGTAAATTTTTAGTATTCCATCATAATTTTGATCGGTCTACATGATCGCGTTCTAATTGGATTAAAATGTTGTAGCATTCTTTCTTTCGTACCTAAATTAATATCTCAGTAGGATAATCAACCTATCTTTGTAAAAGGGCAACTCTAAATGCGAAATATTGTTGCAACATATGGTTTCCAATGTTTTCGTATGAGTTTTCCAAGTATAATGTTTTCAATCATTAAAACTGTTTCATTGCTCCAACTGTTGATGTTTTTATTTCATTGTTATTCCCTAAATATTTTCTGTGATACAAATAATTGAATGCTGCATAATTTCATCGTGACTTATTTACCCCGTACAACTAAATTCTTTCGATCAAAGATACCATAATCTACGTGTCACATTCTAGTATGCGAGAGAATCTCAAGCTATTTTAAGCTTGAGATTCTCTCGCATACTAGAATGTGACACGTAGATTATGCAGTTGTATTCCGTTACATGGTTATTGGCAAAAAATGAATAGTATGTGCTGATTCTGACTATGAACAATCTCAAGCTGTTTAAAGAGGAACTCTTTCCATTCGCAGCCTCATATTTTTATTATAGGCATGATATTAAGATTTGATTGCTAAATTTTGTTGTGATGATTTGCATATTTAATTTCATGATGTAGAAATTAGGCCAACTGCCTTCATGTAAAGTTTTTGTGTTCTTCGTGTATAGTTTTTGTGTGTTTGCTCATTTCGTCTATAATTTGTTCTAAAACTACTCTTAGCTCTGTTAGTCATGTAATTTTACATAATCCCTTAATTTGCAAAAATTATCATTTTTAGGAGTTATTTGTCTAAAAAATTTGGTGAGTCAACATTGGGCAGAAAAAGAACCTGCAGAGCCTGGCCAGCCAATACCATTCAGCGTTCATGAGCAAGATCGTGCCATGATTAGGGATGCTATTGTTGATGCAGTTGTACATTCTCCTGAATTACTTCGGTAGGTTAAATGCTGCCTCTTATTGCTGTGTTATGTTGAATAATTTGTAAAGTAGGAATTTTGGCTTCCTTATTATGAAGCCTCACTGTTGGGATCAGTTTTTATGTTGCCAGATAACATTTAATGTGGCAGTAAGATATGTTGGTATTATTACTTTTGTTTAGTAAGTTAAGTAATTAAGCTTCAATATATATAGTCGTGTCTTCATCGGGTCAAATAAAAATTAAAGAATTGACACAGTGTGCCAGTTTAATCAGTGCCAATTAGTTTTACATAATTTATGACTAAAAGTAATGAGATATCACAGTTAAAGATGGTTTAGTTTTTCATGAACACCATTTTATATTCTGAATTTCATTTTGGTCTACTCTCAAGTATTTATTTCAAGGTGCTAATTAAAGCTGGGCTATAATCCTGATGACCTAATTTTTCTTACAGTGTGCAGCTCTCCCTTTGTGTAAGCTGTATTGTAAAGCATGATTTTCCTGGTAGATGGACTCAAATTGTGGATAAAATCAGTATTTACCTACAAAATCCTGATGGTTCTGGTTGGTCGGGGGCACTGCTTTGCCTTTATCAACTGGTTAAAAATTTTGAGTAAGTTTTCTCGTTTCACCTAGTAGTGTATCATTTGAAATAATGATTGAGTAATGCATACAATTTCCCTGTTGACCTTGCTGTGACTCTTAAGAGATGCAGTTCTTGTTTCTGTGATATCTACACTTATTTTGTGTAACTGTCATGTGATATTTTACATACTTCATATGAATTTAATTCTTTGTTTTGTAAATTAGTTGCAATTTTGGCAGTCTTTGACTATGAAAGCTGTGCCATGGTGCTTATGGCACAGTGAAATAATAATTCTTATTCTAATAATCATTGCTTGGGATCTAATAACATGTGTTTTAATTTGTTTTGCTAAGTTCTTTTCTTAATATCAACATCCATTTAATTCTAATAATTTTCTTTTAATGAACAAGTCCCCTGTTTTCCTCATTTTGCATTATCATTTCATGAATTGAACAAACATTTATTAGCCTTTTCTTAGTTTTAGCTACTTTTTTGTCCCATTGAGACTGTCCTTGATTACTAGTTAATAAAAGAAATCAGCATATCCCCATCAAAATCAGTATGGTAAGGTTTGAATATCCTTATTTAACGTGTTGTGGTGGGGGTTCAATATTAAATTAATAAAATGTATGTACAGCTTCTGGTTGGGCTTTTGTTAAACGACTTGTTTTAGCAATTTCTTGCCATCATCCTGAAACTGATTGTTTGAATTAAATGTTCTGTGGAGGAAGTGTTACTTTAATTTCTTTTGGGAAATGATGGATACAAAATCAAGGCTGCAACAGTTGAATTTTATATCTAATATTGTTGCATAAACTATCCATTGATTTTATAACTTTTTGTTCAAGATGCTATGTTCTATTCCTTGGGAAGATTATATCTTTCTACTTCACCTTCATGTAATAATGTCTTATAATTTGTTTCTATGAAAATCTGTGTAAGATTTATAGGACAAAAGTTGTGTATCTCTCTTCAGTAATAATTTAATGGAAACATATCCTTTCATCATTCCTGAGGTATTGAAGTATATTAGATGAATTGGAAATAAACCTGCATTGAGGAATCTTTTCTCTTTCTCTATTATGTATTTGTGCCTATAAGAGGTTTCATTACATCGCCAAAAAGAGGCCAAAAAAAGTTTAATTATTTCATCCTGCTTTCACCTAACACATTAAAAAATGTTTGCTCCATGTATGTCCTTCATGATTTTTGCCAATTCACTATAGGAAGAATTGCAGCAGGTGGCATAAGATTAGAGGTAGAAACTTATAGGTATTGATTTTCTAAGTATGTGCCACTTTCAGTGAAACCTTACTCTCACATTTGCTGTTCCTCTCACAGTAGTCCTTGAGAGTGAAATATCTTTCTAATTAACAACCAAGACCCAATTTTAGGCGATGTGTGCAGGAAAGAGATTCATAAATGTAGTAATAGACCAATAAGTTGAATTCTATCAATAATTATATTCTAAATAATATCTCTTAACGCAGTCATGGTGATATATGAAATATTTTTGCTGTTCCAATTATGAAGTAACCGCCGTCGAACTTATAACTCAATTCTTCCTTATCAACTCAAGCTCTCGTTGCTTCTTTACATCTTATCTTTTATTGCTTTTTATTCCATGTTTTAGTTTACACTCAAGTTGACCTCATTCACATAATCCAACTAACTATTTCAATCTTTAGTTCTTACAGAAGCTTTTTCAGCATTTATGAAACTTATAAACTTCAACCCCCCCCTCCCCCCTTTGTGAACTATTTCGAAAATTTCATTCAACATATCATTTTTTTATTAAATTTAAAGACATATGGGATACTAACATTAAGAATACCAATTTGAGGTTGTGTAAGCTTGGTTGCCACATATGGTGACCAGATGTAGATTTTCATCACCTTTCTCTGGAAATGCTTCTTGGTATGCCCAAACATCCCTGTAAATTTTAGAGCACTTTAATTGTCTTATTTGTTAGATGTTGAGGAATTTTCTCATAATTTATAATAAAGATTGACAAAAATTGCAAGCCTTAGGGTCTCAATAATTCATGAAAAAGAGGCATTCTAATCTGAAAGATTTATATATTTATATGCTTTACAAATGTCCTGCATGCAGGTATTTGAGTATCCTTATGTATGAAAATGGCTAACATATATGCCCGGGTTGTTTTTCAGACTTGTTGTCTTCTAGTTTCATGTCTGAAATTTTTTATAATGTATATCTGAATGAGAACAAAAGTTTTGGATAGTAAGAGTATTTAGTTTTTCAAAAAAGGAACATCTTGTTTGGGCAAGTATTTTTAGGAGCATTAAAGAATGGTCCAGATCATTTAGTATTCAAATTTGGCCACTTTTCAATTGGAACCACAATGAATCTTCACTCTTATTCTAATTTGAATCAAGTCATAGTTTAACTTGTTGTCATGCACATGCTCAGCTCCATTTCAGCGCCCTATATTTGATTTTCAAAAAAGTAAAAATAGAAATGGTTGTGCCACCTAGGCAAGTTGCCCGTGAATGGTTGAACCAGAGATTGTATTGTAACAAACTTCATTTACCACTCAGTCTATTATTACATTTCACATGATGACCTTTTCTTAATTATCAGGTTTTTTAATTAGTTAGAAGGATTATATTGTGTTACTGAACTACTGAAAATTGAAGGATAATTTTTGGATTATTTTTTACTAAATTTGAAAAATAACTTTTAGGAGAAAATAGTGTGGATGGTATGTTATTCCTTATTTTAGTTGGAGATTTAAGAATACTGGCATTTGCTAAAAGTGGGAAAAAGGCAGTGGATTGTAAAATAAATGTATCTAGTGACCCATAGTGATATGTTCATGGTATCCTCTCTGTAAGGAAAGGCACTTAAGTAGATGTGAGGGTTATGTGTAAGAAGAAACAAGTCTCAATCTCACCTTCAAATAAAGATGTATTGTTATGTACAACTCCTTCAAACTCATCTTTACCTGAGGACCCAACACCCTTCCGTGTCATTCTTTAACGAAGAAGAAAAGAGCCTTGGATAGTGGACACAGGGTAAAGATGACCATTTCCTCATTTTTATCTATGATGAGTCTGTCTTAACCTTGAATACAAAAATAGGAGAGTAGGCAGAACTGAGGTCATTGCTGATGCAACCAGAGCTTCCCCTCTCTTACCCCTTCCACTCTCCCGTTCCACTGACTACTACACATTTATTCACATCCTTAAAGCTTGAACACTATAATAAACTTCCTAAGCTTCATCATTACCCTCTCTAGTTTGATTCCATCCTTTCCCAAGATTATATAAATCATGTTGAACTGAATGAATGAAAATTATTCTGGTAAATTTTTCCCAAATAATTGAAAATGAATTTGGCAATGACTTGATTTCTGTGCCAGAAACAAGTCGTTGACGTGCCGCATTTGGCATGCATGCCAAGGGTTGCCCACCCCAGGATAGATGTCCAGTTTTCCTGAGTTTCCCTGTGTGTGCTTGGGTTATAGTGCAGTGATAAGTTTAAAAACTCAGGAATGTGTGGCAGTAATGAAAATATACTGGTTATGAAATTGTAGGTTTAGAAGATATCTCATTAGTTTAATTACTTTTGAGTGTGTAATTTATTTAATCTTTTCTCTAGGTATAAGAAGCCTGGTGAGAGAGCGCCTTTGAACGAAGCTATGAATTTGCTCTTCCCAATGATTTATCAGTTGTGTGTCAGGCTCCTTCCAGATCCCTCGGAGCAGTCCGTCCTATTGCAAAAACAGATACTGAAAATCTACTTTGCTCTAACTCAGGTAAAAGAGACATCATGCTTGTTAGTGGAGTCAAGTTGAAATGAAACTCGAGCCCATTTACTACATATAAATCAGCCCATGTAATGTGCATTGTCAATGGTTAGGCTCTTGTGAATATAAGGTTTTTTCATTGACTTTCTATTCCCTGAAATATGGAGGTATTGTGTTTTGCCTCTTATTATGTTGATCATTTGGCACCATTTCAGTACTCTTTACCTCTGGATTTAATATCAAGAGAGGCTTTCTCTCAATGGATGGAGATAGTTAGGGCAATAGCAGATCGCCCTGTGCCAGAGGAAACAAATTCTGTTGAGGAAGAGGAACGGGTTGATCTACCTTGGTGGAAATGTAAGAAATGGGCTTTGCACATCATGCACAGAATGTTTGAAAGGTACCTTCATTGTTTCATTATGTCAAAGTTGGTCTTTTATTTTCGTGATGTATTATACCTAATCATCGTTGGACTAATTCAAACTTTTTTATTACTTTTAGGTATGGAAGCCCAGGCAAAGTAACCAAAGAATATAAAGAGTTCGCTGAATGGTATCTGGTGACATTCTCTGGGGGACTCATCGAAGTGCTTTTGAAAATCCTTGACCAATACAGAAACAAAATTTATGTTTCCCCAAGAGTTATTCAGCAGACTCTCAACTATATTAATTTGGCGTAAGTACATTTCCATCTATAATTTAGACATAATTGTGTGCATTTTTTGATCTTTTCCTACCTGTTCAATTAATTGCTTAAACAGCCTATGTTCTCACAAAACTGTATCACATAATGTGGACCTTTTCAATTTATTTCAGTGTAAGCCATGCTCATTCATGGAAGTTCCTGAATCCACATATGTTCACAATCATCCAGGATGTTCTCTTTCCATTACTCAACCATTCTAAGGCAGATGAAGAGCTGTGGTTCTCTGATCCATATGAATACATCAGAGTCACATTCGGTATGCCCTATTTTCTCATTTTTCTATTGTGGCATTTTTCTCTGACTAACGCTTGGTTTTGCTTTTTCAGATATTTTTGAAGACTTTGTGTCACCAGTCACTGCTGCTGAGACACTGCTACATTCTGCATGTAAAAAGAGAAAGGGTATTCTACCTAAAACAATGGCTTTTGTTATGCAGGTCCTAACAAGCCCCAATGCAGATCGAAGACAAAAAGATGGTGCATTACATATGGTAACTTTAATGTTAATAATTGCCTAATTTTATTCTTGGTAGTTTTTGAAAATTATATTAACTGTGACTTTTGATTTAGGTTGGAACGTTGGCAGACATTCTGTTGAAAACAAAATTTTATAAAGAGCAGATGGACAAGATGATTTGCCAGTATGTATTCCCAGAATTTGAAAGTCCCCATGGACACATGAGAGCAAGAGTAAGTATTCTCTTATTATCACATTTTATTGATATTATATTTTATAGTATTTTTGATATTATATTTTTGCCATAATGGTTTGTGCTATGACATGCTTCAACTTTGTTTTTTTAGTTTTCTTAAATAGCTTGTGATTTGAATTTGAGGGTTTTTCTTCCATTTTAAGAATATTTTTGCATTCTTGTAAACGATAATACTAGTTTCTATTTAACATTAACGATTTAATTTGTAGTGTTTTGATATTTTATAATTTGTGATGTTTTCACTAGTATCAGACCAGAAAATGTTTTGGATATTATTTTATATAAACATTAATGTCAGCTATCTTAAGGAGCATAACTTAGTAAATAAATTTTCTCCAAGTGGTAGCTGGTACACTAGTATTTTGAAATGAGTCCCTACTAGCTGTTAAATCTTGCTGGATAGGTTATCAAAACCTTTAACATTCATTTTCATTTGTTAAAAAAGGATAGGCAGTCATGTAAAAAAATATATTCTCAAATATGCATACTGCTCAGGTAATGGTAACAAGTCATCTTTCTTCTTAGATTTTCATGATAATTTGAAGCTATTTTTCACACTTATTAATCTTTAAAACTTTAACTTGATGGCATTCTATTTCACATGAAATAAATAAATTGTTTTTGGTCACAGTTATTCTAATAATGTTAAATTGTATTCCAGGCTTGTTGGGTTCTTCACTACTTTAGTGAGATCAAGTTCAGGCCAGATGAAATGCTGGCAGAGGCTGTGAGGTTGACAACAAAGGCTCTTCTTGAGGATGCTGATCTTCCTGTTAAAGTTCAGGCAGCTGTGGCTATCCAGATGTTGTTGACAAATCAGGAAAAGGCTAAGAAATTGTACGAGCCCAAGGTGAGAATAAATTTGTTAATATTAATCTTGATTGTGGATCAGTTTTGTAATAATACTGTGTATTATAACAAATTATACAAATTCGAAGTTACTAATTGCCTCATGACACTAAGTTTTGTCTTTAATTATAATTTTGTGACTTTTATTCACACAGATTAAGAAGATTGCCTTGGAGCTATTAAATGTCATCAGAGAGACTGAAAATGATGACTTAACAGCAGTTATGCAGAAAGTAGTCTGTATATATACAGAGCAACTCATGTCTTTATCAGTTGAAATTTGTCAACATTTGGTGAGTTTCTTTTCTAATTATTAATTCCTAATCTATGTTGTTGTTTAATATCACGATTTTGCTGTTTTATAGATGCTTGCAGTATCTTTCGATGTTTTTAATATTACGATTCTGTGATATATTTTTCATTAGTTGAGTGTTTAACTATTCAAATGTTTTCTGCTAGAAAATATCATTTGGAAATATTTGAAAGTTTCGATTAATTCATCCATCAGGTGTTCATGTGTGATAATTATATAGATATCATGCTTAAGTTCTGTGGTACTTAGATTACTTCTCCTATAAATCTAGAAATATTTTGTGAAATGCCTTTGCCACATTGCAGGGAATTTTTAATATTTTTATTATTGCTATTCTATGTCGTTGTTGGAAAGAATGAGTTATTGTTAGAACTGGTCAATGCATGTTTCTCTAATTTTTCTTACACTCTTTGACCAACCAAGGTAAAAGGGGGATACAGTATCTCTGCAACTCCTTCTGAAAAAGTGCTCTGTCTTTATTATGTGGAGTAAGTTTAATCTAAATTCAAGTCTCTTTCTTCTAACAAATGCCAGTTGGCAACTGAAAGCATTTTTATAACACCTGCGGCTTTGCCATTTTGTTTTTCCTTAAAACTCAGCAGCTCACGCTTAGTAATGTTAAGTTATTGTAACAACAACAAATACTCATGGAAAATTTTGTTTGTGGAGTCCTATTTATGATATGCATGCCTCACTTGAGGTATTACTAACCATAAGTAACTATGTCCAGATGGAGGAAGAACTATAGCTTCCTGGCTCAATTTACACCAGAAATAATTGGGCTCCTTGTAGAATTACAACACTTTAATACAAAAGGCTTAAAACTTATTGTAGCGGTTATAACTTTAATTGATATTAATTTACTTAGTAACTTGTATTTCCAATAAAATCTCTGAAACTTTAAGTTATATTTGGAAAATTTGAATCTTATCAATAGTATTTTTTGTAAATTTTTGTGGAGAATCCACATTTAGATAAAATGATTTTAATTCCTTTAACTTGAGGTTTACTGACTGACTATCAGGTGATCTTGATTTCAAGTGGCATTATCTGATTCTGATTATGCTATTCTGATTTATAGGCTGCTACATTTACCAAAGTTATGGACACTGATGAAGGAAGTGATGAAAAAGCAATCACTGCAATGGGACTTCTCAATACTGTTGAAACACTTTTGACTGTGATGGAAGATCACCCTGGCGTAATAGCTCAGCTACAGCCTATAGTTCTTCAAGTTATTGGTCTTATCTTTTCTCAGAGTGTTATGGGTAAGGAGCATCGATTCATATCGATTGATGTGTTCTCTATGTATTCTTATCTAATCTGATTTACATGTTTATAAACTATTTTGTTACAGAATTTTATGAAGAAGCCTTATCACTTGTTTACAATTTAACAAGTAAAGCAATTTCGCCTGACATGTGGAAGGTGTTGGAGATGATGTATAATGTCTTCCAGAAGGATGGATTTGATTACTTCACAGACATGATGCCTGCCTTACATAATTATGTGACTGTGGATACTCCAGCTTTCCTTTCAAATGAGAATCATGTACTGGCCATCTTCAATATGTGCAAAGCTGTAAGTAGTTGTGCTCTTTTTATTAAAATTAAAATCCTGCATATTGTTATAAATGCGCAAGGTCACCATATTTGCATAAAAAATTAGTATCTTATTGGCTCCTAAAAAAGTAGGTAGTGAATTTCTCTTTGGTGGAAGCAGTGTTGCATTGACTAGTGACATGGACCCAAGATAATGGAAAAAGTGGATTTTTATGGGAATTAACCAGTAGCAGATCCAGTGCACTTTAGAGAAGCCCGTATATAAGTGTGGTAGGCAATATGCTCACCACTTCTTGCAAATACAGTTTGGCTTTGTCATAACCATACACAGTCTGTGTAATCACTGGTTGTTTTATTAATAGTGTCTTAGTGCATCATTTTTGCATATTTATAAACTGTATATCTCCGATTCTTATCCAGTAATGGACTAAATCTTATATAATGCAGCATTTAAAACACTGCAGATCTTTGTGATAGAGGTGATATTACTATCTCAGCATAAATATGTTAAATCTATTATCATTCCCTCTATTTAAACGAGTTGAAATATTGACTGCTCAGCAGGTTTCTAGAATGCCATAAAAAAATTCCTGGATCAGAATTTATTAGTACTATATTGCATAAGATATTATCAATGAAAATTAATTTTATTTTAGGTAGCTTCAATGCTGGTATTTATTTCTTAATAATTACCACAGTCTAGTTTCATAAAAGATTGGTAATATTACATTGTTTATTTTGTATGAACAAAAAATGTCTTGGAATTGTAGGTTTTGAATGGTGATGCTGGTGAAGATCCAGAATGTCATGCAGCAAAGCTTCTTGAGGTGATAATTCTTCAGTGTAAGGGGCAGATTGACCAGGTGAGTTGTTGGCTTCATTGCAATAAGAATTAGCAAGTAAATCTTTCACGTAGGAATGCATAGTAATTTATAAAAGTTCTCATAAATATGCTTATGTAACATGTCTTTAATATTATTCTGAACTAACTGATGACTTTCCTCCATGATGATCCTTTATTTGGAATTGAAATCACAATGATGTTCCAAAATCGAGCTTTTTAATTCTGAGGGGAAAGCTATTAGTTCAATTTTCAATATTTCAAAAGTCCGAAGTGTCATCAATAAGTAGCGCTAATATGTTTATTATGAGATAAATCATTCATTTTAATTCAGGTTATGCAATATTGCGATACTTGTGGCTGTAAGACTTTAGGCTGTACTTTAGAATGCAATTTATAAAACATTTTGGAGTTCATTTAACAGTTTATAATAATGTATATTTATGAATTAATTAGTTTAGTTGTAAGATTGATCGTTGAGGTTTTAAATTTTTAGTTTTCAGAAGAAAGGTTTAATCCAGTAGTTCTTTAACTTCTTAGTTGGCTGCTAAATTTTTCTTCATTCCTCTGTTTAGACAGTGAAAGCATCTTTTAATCTTGTGAAATGATGCAAGTATGGTTCATTGGATCTTATCTTATTGGATATTATTAAGTCAACTCTTTCTGCTCATCCTGAAAACCCAGCAGATATTCATTAATTTTACTGCAGAATGTTGTCTCTCAGGCAATAACTGAAATCTACATGATTTTTTAATTTTTAGTGCATCCCTACATTTGTGGAACTTGTGTTGAACCGTTTGATGAGGGAAGTGAAGACCTCAGAGCTTCGTACAATGTGCCTTCAAGTGGTCATTGCTGCTCTTTATTACAACCCTTCTTTGCTCTTTGATGCTCTTGATAAAGTTTGTGTGCCAATCCCTGCTGACTCCTCCACCCCAGCCATCACATCTCCAGAATCACCACAGGCAGTGACAACACCAGCCCCACCAGGAACTGTTACTGCTCACTTTGTCAAACAGTGGATTCATGACACAGACTGCTTCCTTGGGTAAGAAGATTACCATCGAGAGCAGCAGTAGAGCTGTGTACCTAGGCATATTGCTCTGAATCATTTCATAGTAACTCCTCTGTATCTATGTATTCTCATTTTATTGAATTGAATTGTCATGGTTTACACTGTGTGCTAAAGCTGTGCAAACACCTTTCATCATAGTACCAATGACTGAATGTAGTTAATTAATAACAACTAGCTAATTTCCAGCTGGGTGATAAATGTCCTCCTGCCTATATGATGAACTTTTCATTGGAACTGAATTTACATTGATGTTCCAAATCGAGCTTTTTAATTCTGAAGGGTGATTTTAAAGTTGGTGAATTTATAGAGATGGTTAACCTCGTGGATAATGGTTTTATTTCATTTGCTATTTTGCAGACTTCATGACCGCAAGCTTTGTGTCCTTGGACTCTGCACCCTAGTGAACTCTCCAGGTTGTCGACCAAATGCTGTATTAGAATGTGCTCCTCAGATTATCCCATCACTAATCCTCCTTTTCGATGGTCTGAAAAGGGCATATGCTGGTAAGCCAGGAACTGTTACTATTTATGTCTCAAATTTGTTGTTTCTTCTGATTTCATGATTCCATTAAGTTATATATATATATGAAGTTTTTGGAATAAGTTAATTCCTTTGTTATTTTTTACATCAACTACTCTGAAGTCAGGACAATTTATCATAATTATCCTCTTAATGCTTTTCCTTAAAATTATCCAGAGCTATCTCACGAGCAAATCTGTCGGATTTTTTTATTACGTCTACTAGAGTTTGGAGATACATGTAAATTAATTTAGGGATTCCTAAGAAAAACAAGTTGCACCAAATTTAGCAAGATTCATGCGTTCAACCATGTTATGGAATTTTAAAAGTCTTATACTAAAAGATGAGATTACAAGGAACAGGCATCCACGTCAAAATTGTGGGCAATCTGCTGCTTTGCTGGCTTTCTGATCTATGAACAGTGCAAAAAAATGGACTTCTGTCAATCTACCAGCGATAAAATATCAACCAGTTAAAAAAATTTTGCATTATATAGTTGAAGGTGGGATGAATCATGCTAAAATTTAATGCTACTTGTTTTTCTTTGAGTTTGCTAATCTAGTGCATATTCAACTCTATAGTTAAGTATCCATGATAAAAAATCTGACAATACAAACTGTTCAGTAGATCTGAGGATGGATTTTATAATAATTTTTTCATGCTTTTGAAGCATCATAGTTAATTTTTAGTTTATCCCTTTTAGTTGTAGAAATCAGTTTTTCTTAAATAAGTGCAATCAATGCTTGTGGATGCCTTTATTATTTTAAGTAAATGGATTCAGTTTAAGGGTATATCTTACTTTATTACCAAGCTTGAGTACACCCTGCCACTGCAATGGTATACCTTATCAAATTGTTGATTTACTTGCTGTGGATACATACAATACTTGTTCTACTTTTTCAAGGAATACTTATGTATTTTGATTCTGTCATGTGGGCATTCATGTAGTAACAAATTGCAATGCAAGAAGCTCAACTTTGGTTCATTTTGTTTGATGCCATAAGTGAAAGAAATTGCTCCACTGTGATGAATATTTAACTGAAACTGAAATATTTATGAAGTTTCACAATCGAGCTTTTTAATTCTGAGGGAGCAGTTTCTTCTGAAGTGTATAGTACCTCTTAAGTGGTTTTTTATATTTTGAATTGTACATGGCGAGTTGAGTTGAAACTTCAGATGTTAAAATGTTGGAACATTAAGAGTACTTTCATCTCTTCCAGCTAAGGCTCAGGAAGATGACGAAGAAGAAGAAGAATCTGAGGAAAGTGATGCTGAAGATCGTAAGTACAGATCAATAAAACTTTTTAATTTAGTACATTACTTTACTCAAGCTCCTTGAATTGGAGCATAAGGCATTGCTTTTAGTGTAATAATGGTTTACAATTCATTGCCTTAATCTTTATTTAGTCGTCTAGAAAATATTCCCATTTACATTATATTCCAAAAGCATTCAGAAGCAGACATGAATAAATGGAGTGCCGCTGGTGGCAAAATGTAACAAAGTCACAAAATCCAAAAACAGAACTGGTTTTTGGATTTTGTGACTTTGTTAAAAGCAGACATGCAAAAGGTAACCAAAATTCTCTTGGTAGAGAACATTATTATAGTGCTAAAAATTACCACTCTGGAATTCCATATGGTTGTGTTGAAATGAGTCACAAGTAAACTTTATTCAGCAATAGACATTTGTATATTGGTTAAAAGATTTAAAATGCATTATTATTAGCCTATACAACTGAAAATGAGGTATCTATATTCTGAGGAATATCAAGAAATAAAATTTTCCAATCAATACTTTATTTTGTCAGCCTAGTTCTGTATTTGATATTTATGCCAGTGTTTTATTTAAATGCTCTGTGCATGTTCAGGGAAAGCAATTGTATACCTTTGAATTCATTTTGAAAATACTTATTGTGTCCTCACAAATCCTACATTTGCATATACCAAGGTTGTCCAACTTTTTCAGCCACATGGCCACTCTGAAAGTTTCAAACAAGTGGGAACCCTCAAATTAGACCACATTTCTTGTATTTTGAATCTATGCATGACTATTTTTGAGCAGAAAGGAAATCCATGGAAGAAAATATTTAATTATACCACGAAAACAATTCAAATAAACAGTAATGAGCACTACGTGAACAAAGTTGAGTTTTAGTCAAAAACAGGATAATTTTAACAAACGATATTTGATTAGGTTTTTGATATGCCATGATTTTCATCGAAGGATACAAGTTGTTGAAATTGAAATTTATTTACCAAACTTAGAGAAGTTTGTGATCCCGTTTTGAACTTTCAGTGGCTGCATTCTGGCCTGTGAGCTGGATGTTGGACAAGTCTGGTCTGTACGAATATGTAGGTGTTATTAAAAACATACATTATTGTGAATTACTGTATATGTAGTTAAAATTAGGTTAACATACTATAGGAACTTTTTCTTTTCCTAGAGGTGGTTGTCCTCTGTGATGAATTCTTTGTTGAAACTGATGTGTTTATGATGTTTCAAATTCGAGCTTTTTAATTCTGAGAGGACAGTTTTATCTAGTGTTAAATTTCTTAGTACTACTGGGAAGTGTTTGTATCTGTCTAAAATTCATATAGGATTTTATAATCTGTGGTACTATCTAATTTTATATCTGCGTTAGTTAATTATAGCTAGCCTTTAGAAGTCAAATACTAAGGTTTAAGTTGGTGTAGAAAGTCTGGTTCATTTAAAAACGAAGTTACGCCTCATTAATTTTTGTGATACTGAAACTAAAGATCAGTATTATTCATTATCTATTATTTTCTTACTCAGCTAATAATTTGTAGGGAGATATTATTTAATGAAATAGAAATTTGAGGTGAATGGTTAGCCACATGTTCCAGTTTTTGCAAAAATAATCATCCCTGTCTTTAATAAGGTGGTAGTATAAATTAATGTTAAGTTTTTGAGTCGTCTCTGGATATTTTTCGGCAATAATATAAATTTGTACTGTTGCAGAGGTGCTTGCAAGTGATGAGGATGAAATTGATGAAGTAGGACCGGACTACTTGCAGAGGATGCAGGACAGGATAAACAAAGCAAGTACCAACAGCCCATTCAGCGTCACAGCAACGATTGAGGTAGTTTTTGTTTTCAGAGAGACTCTGAGACACCATTTTAACTCCTTTACCCACACAAGTAAAGATATTTCTGGCACCTACGTTTATATCCATTGCAATGTTTAATTTCTGTGTTGGCACATTATTTGGCTTCTTTTTTCACATAACTCCCTCAGAACTAACTTACTACCCTGTTGTATTTTTATTTGGACCTATGCATGCATCTTTGAAATCATTTCCTTCTATTCATTGCATTGAGTAGAGAAATCTTCTCTTCTGCATCTAATTCTCATTCAGTTAGCTTTTTATGTTAGTCCAGCATCTATAGCACCAAATTTGAACAGCTTTTCTGCAGTTTTCTTTCTCATTGGTTCCATCAAATTTTCCCACGCTCAATCTATGTCATTTTGCCTCCATGCATCCTTTCTATTTGTCCTTACCAGTGGAAAACTCCACTTTTTTTGGCCATGCAGACCTTGAATACTCTATAAGAAACAAACCTGTAAGTATGAAATTTTGTTGCGAAAAATATAGTGTTGATTCTTATACTAGAAAGGTCAATTAAATAAATGATATTAAAGTTTTCAGTAAAACTACTGCAAAATCTCCTATAATGTTATAGCAGTTGATTTTATTAGATATATTTGTAGAGATTTTTCACAATTTTGCGGAACTGCGGTGCATTAATAGGATGATTTTTGTTGCTTCTGTGAAAGCTCTAAACATGAACTGTGCATGCACTGCAGTTGCAAGCTGATCCTTAACATTCTCCACACTCTTGAAATGATCTAACTACTGCAGATTGATAACCACAATAATTTGTAAATGATGTAAAATGAAGTAACACAAAATACAGGGATTTATTTACTGAACTTAGTAGAAAGTATTTGTGAAATTAACCACAAAAATCGATGAAATAATGGAGGTAAAAATTCAGGGGTTGAACGTTTTAGGAAATTAACATATACATGAGTATGCATGGCTTTTTTTCATCCACATTAATTTAATTATCCATCACTCTGTCATAATTGACTATCTCACCTGCATAAACCTCAAACTGCTTACTGTGATACTGATACATTTCTCTTAATACTTCAACTACCAAATTATACTACTGGGCAGCAAATGGGAAGTACTTTGAACCCTTTTTTTCAAACTTTTTAGTCTGCAGCTGTTTGCACATGTTTTGGCTACTCTTTGAGTTTCATCACTTACCACTCTTCCTCCAACATTCCCTTTTCTGCCCCTCTAGCATTTTAGTGAAGGTCCAGCATCTAAGAAGTTAGATTGTTACCTATTTTTGTTATGGTCTGGATAGAAATTGCGATATATCTAATTGTTTGAAGATATTGCAGAACCTTCTGTCCCCCAATAGTTTATTAAACTAGCAAATTACCATTTCTTCAATTGTAAATCTCATGGAAGAAATATATGTTTTAGGACGAAGACTCAGAGGATGACAGTGATGATGATGATGACGAAGAATATGACCCAAGTGAAGAAACTGCATTAGAAAGCTACACAACACCTTTAGATGAAGAGAACTGTACTGTAGATGAATATGTTGTTTTTAAGGAAGTTTTACAAAGTAAGTGCATGTTCATCCATTGTAGAACTTTTATTTTTTGGGTGACATTAAAAAAATTGATTTTATGTTAAGTGCACATTCATTAATATTTAATTTCTGTAAAATAGCGTTTTTGAATCACAACTATTTTTGTAATTTTTACTGCCCATGGTTATGTTGTATAGAAATTAGCAAGCAAATCTTTTACGTTCGAATGCATGTTACGTCACAAAAGTTCTGATCATATGTTTACTTTACATAGTAAAATTATTTTGAAATAATAGAAGACTTTCCTTGGTGATGATCCTGTATTTGGAACTGAAATCACATTGATGTTCCAAAATCGAGCTTTTTAATTCTGAGAGGAAAGCTGCTAGTTGAATAGACAGTGTTTTTAAAGTCTAAAGTAGAGGTAATAAGCATTATTAGTATAAGTCTTGTATTGAGAGTTTAATCATTCATTTCTATTATGGTTATGCAAAATTACACTCTTAATATTACCATATTACAATAGTGTTAAATGTGATACTTCTTATAGTAGTCACTATAATTGTAGATATGTCTAAGAGATGAGATTTTGGCTTAGATCAAGTTTTCAGTGGTCCTTTTGGATTTATCAGGTTCTTGGCAGTTGTTTGACCCTATATAGTCTTCAATGCCTATTATGATGTAGTGGAAGTTTTAGTTTTCATTATATTTCATCTTTCATTTGATAGATATTCAAGCAACTGATCCCTCATGGTACCAATTACTTACATCGAACCTAACAATGGAGCAACAGAAGGCATTGCAGGAAGTTTTTCTGTTGGCAGACCAAAGAAAAGCAGCAGCAGAAAGCAAGAGAATAGAGCAGAGTGGAGGTGAGTATGGTGTTTCCCGATTCAGTTTCCTATCCATAGTTGACCCATTGCAACGTCACCTTACCTTTATTCTGGACATTTATTTCATTATCTTTAGCAAGACATTTCAGCTTTTTTGATATCTTCATTGTAAAATATTATTCCCTACAATTTTGTAATTATTTAATAGCCAATGTTTTTTTTAATCTTCTACTGTAGCATAAGTACTCTCTTGTGTACTTGGATGTGTGCTAAATGTTTAGAGTATGATTTCAAGGTATTTAAATGATAGATGGATGTTGATTTTTATCGGGAAACCTTTTAAGTTATGCTAAATGTTCTGTTATCAAGACTGCCCGAGGCATGCATATATTTGATCATGAGGAATACTCTAATAAATTTATTTTTACAAGCATAGGGAGTCCCTTATTGATTAGAAGTAGTAGTATCGTCAAAAGTGCTTCAGTATTTAATGTCATTTTGCATGTGAGATCCCCACTAGGAATCTAATCTGGGACCACTTTCACTGAAGTCAGATGCATTGCCCACTTTGCTATCCCCCTTTACAAATTTTTTACTTAATTTTTTTAAATATTCTTTTACTCCTTGCTGGTAGTAGATAAAAGTATTTGGCTATATTTTTTATAGTGACATGTTATAAGTACTACATATCTTACTAGTTATCTTTATGAACATTGGAAATGCCAATTGAAATTGTCAGTTTTGGCTATGACAGTATCATAGTGTAGAATGTATGTAATGAACTCTGAAATACTATGCTGTTTTAGTTTAATTTTTTCCTTGGAATTCATATGACTAAATTAGATTCTTCCTAAATCTGGAAGTTAATAATTTTCATTCAATGGTTACCTTGCATTAGTGGAATTGTTAATTGATCACACTTAAGTTATTGCTCTCATTTGTACGGGTAATAATAATTTAAAGATTTAACCATTGTATTATTTGCAGTGGTTGAGTTGAGATTCTCAGCTGTGGCAAGCCAACCCTCTTTTCATTATTACTGAAATCGTCTCAAACCACCTTATCTCCTATTAGCAAAATGTTAAGGTTCCCAGGAGTGTGTGGTTAAATAATGGCGATACCTTTTTCTGGAGAGTATGCATGTAAATATCAGGAATCTTCTTTTCTACTTGAGGTGGTTTGGTTTTTGCCAAAGAATCTTTTTGTTGCAGAGTTCCCTTTGTCATTTATCTTCACAAAACTACTTAACCTTTTCTAACTTATTTTAATGGATGTATATCATTTTGTGATGTAGATGTTGTTTTTAACATATTTGAGAACGTGGAATTTGAACATTTTCAAAACAATCAATGTAGGAAATTGTATTTACGTGTAGTTTTTAGATAGTTATCTTTATGAAGATATTACTTAAGTTTGTTTGCTTACTAATTTCTCTAATTTTTAATGTTATTGTCTTCAAATAGTTGTATGCAAACAGTATCATTTTTTTCTCAGCAGTATTACTGAAGAGATTTAACCTTTAGATTGGGAAGTTGTTAAAGAAACCTTAAATTGTTGTTAAATTTGAATAGCATAATTCATTAAGAGAATATATTGGTGAGAATTTAAGGTGTTGTTTGTTAGATCCAATTGCTAGGTGCAATTTCTTTGTATTGAAGTGAAACCTTTATTCAAGATTAGATTATCATAGGCTTAAATATCATTGTAATGGGCTCTCAGCCTCTTGCTAAAGGCAGAAATTTAGGGTTTTAACATTTAAATAGTGGAGGAAAGGTTCACTTCATCTTACCGCTGTGTAATTTGAAATTTGTTTAGATGTAATATTGTTGTTGTTATTGTAAATTCTAACGGTTTTGTTTTATTTCAGGCTATGTTTTTCACCAACAAACTGTTCCCACTTCCTTCAAGTTCGGTGGCAGTCCTCTTGGGCGGTAGAAGAATGAGAAGACTTAGCTGCAGAGATTTAAATGCTCTTCACTTACACTCTCATATGATTGCTCTTTACATGCTCTTTTGAGGTTTATGTGTGAAAGTGAAGGAGTCCTTTTACATCTCTTGAATTCCCCTGTAAGAAGTAAAAATGGCTTTAAACATCCCACAGATCCTCCCCTTCTTTTATCTCTGACCTGAACATGTCCTCTCTGCTGAAAGCCTCATTCAGAGGTGTTGCACTTTCCACTCTAGGATGTGCACCCAATGGAAGGAATGGATGGAGTTGATGCCTGCGGAACAAGCCATCAACGCCATTGGTTGAGCTTGCTTCTAAAGCAAGTGTTTTTGCTGCCTCGTTGAGATATAACTAATGTATATTTTATTCTTTAAATTTAACAAAAGAAGTCCTTTTAGATCTGGTCGATGAACATTGAATTCTCTCTCTCTCTCTGTTCCTGGAAAATGCATAGGGTGGCCAAGTTTTCGTATGCATCTAAGTTGTCTCTTGCGTGAATGTTGTGCAGTTTGTTGCGGTGGACAGATATTACAGGAAACCGGAAGTGTATGACAGGGGTGATGTATGCATGAGCGTGTAAGTGTGTGTGTGCTTGTGTGTGTGTATCAATGCAAAAGATGGGCGTTTGCTCTCGTTGAGGCTCATCGGAGTGATATCAGTTGCATCCACAGTCGTCAAAGTTAAATCAGCCTTGTGGAATTCCCAGCGCTGACCCACATAGCAGTTGGAAGCTTTTATTTAAATCTTAAAGAGGAAAAACAAGTGATACAATTATTATTGTCAAGCAGAATTGGACTACAATGTATTTTACTGATAAATGCATGCCTGAAAGTGACGTTTGGAAAGTTGTAATATCTGTGAAAAATATTGATTTTTGCTAAAATTTCTAATGTTTTTTGATTCACCCTTTCCTTCTTTATAACATATCCTTTGGTCTGGTATTTGAATATAGAGGTCTCTCATCTGTTCTTGAAAATATATGTAGGATCACCAAATTTTTATGCGTGTTTAAGTTGTGTATTGCGTGAATGTCAAATGGTTTACTGATTTGGAAGGAAATTGGATTGAGGGAAGTGTATGATAGGTTGTGCGTGTGAGCCTGTGCATAAGCACTTGTTGCTATACAGTGGAGTGAAATCCATTGCATCTATGGAAAATCAGCCTTGTGGAATTCCCAGCGCTGACCTGAATTACTGTTGGAAGCTTTTATTTAAAATCGTGAAGAGTTAACAAAAGTGATATTAAATATTATTGTCGAACAGGATTGGACTGAACATGTATGTTACTGGTGAATGCATGCAAGAAAGTGACACTCATTTGGAAAGTTGTAATATCTGCAAAAAATATTGATTTTTGCCATAATTTTGTCATGTTATTTAATTCACCCTATCCTTGATTATCTTACATGCTGAAAAAAATTGTTCCCTCAAAAATACTTCATTTACAGCAGGCTGCAGGTACTGCTGGTTAAATTCAGATAAAACTACTTTTTCTTAAATGGAAACCATTAAATAAGGAACTTGATCTTTAACCATATATCTATTGCCATGTCAACACTAATCATGGTTTTTTGTCATATCAAAAGTTAATGAACAGCGTTTGTCTAATATCAATTTAACATGTGTTTTGGCTTATTTTTATTAAAATATTGTGGATTACTGGGAAAATAAACTTGGGAGTCTTAACAGTTTGAGAGGAAGTTTGTACAATACTATGCAAACTTCTTTTTTATTGGGCGAAATTGGGACTAAAGATTCCCATCATTCATTTAACCCTTTATGCTGTAGGTATTTTTAGGAGTATAGAGTGAGCTAAAACTAAAGGAGATAGGTGCTTGGATGAAATGAGAAAGAGAGAAACTATTATAAATTAATTATTGCATTAATCTCATAAAATAAGGTCAGCTGAAGGAAATTGCTTAAGTATATCGTTTGGTTACTATGCAATTATTAATGTTTAAAGTCTCATTCTGATTCATCCAAATGTTGCACTTTTCTTCCTCGGAAACTGGATGCCTCAAGAGAGCAAAAACTTTGAATTCAATCTCTTTATCTTCTAATAATTGTAGTGGTTGATTGCAGTAATGAAGAATAACTGTAGTCTAATGAAAATATTGAATTTAACTCACTTATTCTCAGGTTTGGGTGGTATGCAATTTCCATTGATATATCTAATTTTCTTTATGTATGACGTTTCCCATCTATTTCTGTAAAATTATTCTGTGATGAATTGCTTGAGCTTTTTGAAATAATTGAAATGCATCAGCAAAAATATATGAAGTAGGTATTGTTTTGGGGATGAAATAGTTTTACTCTTGTCAATGAAATTACTTTCAATTTTGTTGCTGGAATTGCAGCATCTCCTTTCATAGTTCTGTAAATGGATAGGATCATATGATGTGAAGGAATTTATTTTGTTTTCCTTCAATGGTAATTGAAAAATGTCAATAGCAACATAATTTGAGATAGAGGAGGGACTTTCTTTTTTTTCTGAATTGAATTTTATTCAACTTAAGGATCTGTTGAGGTAGTAGTGTTTAAGTGATTTTTCCATTAACCATAAGTAGAATCACCAGTTCAAGAGTTCAAATCTACATGATATCCTCATTGTAAATTTTTAGTTTTCCTACCGTAAATTTAATTCAATAAAATATATGTTAAAGTTATCCACATTGATGGATACCTTCAACATTGAAGAACCTTGTTTAATATTTATTGTTATTCCAGTATTTACAGCCTCGAGTTGAAATTTATATCGCATTACCTAAATTTTTGGAAGTGATTATTTAAAACGAAGTGAGAATGATAAAAATGGCTGAATATTATTTCCATAAAGAAGTGTGGTATATGTGTATGAAATTACATTCGGATTGTCATAAAACATTTTCGATTTCGAAACATCTTTATAATTTTTTTACCAACAAAGCGTCTACTTTGGTCACCTTAACAAATTATTTCACTTCGTACTCATGCATAGGAATAGCGGGAATAGCTGTCAGTAATAATTAATAAGATAACAGTTGAGGATCATCTCCAAACTTAATAGACCTAATCTAACATCGCTTGCACGGTTTTTAAAGAATTTTTGGAAAGTAACCTGTTTCTACACTCGGAAGATTATAATAAAGAACCGACGGCCAATATTCTCCTTTCAAGAACTGTGATATTTTTATTTCTTTCGCAATCTACATCTATTTTTGTGTGAAGTTGACCTTGCGAGAAAGTGGACTGTTTATAACAAGGTAAGGCGATGTTGAATTCATGGACATCCTTTTAAAATTAAACCGTTTTGTATCGTTGTAATGTTATAGAAATTGGAGAACTTTCAAATGTGCAAAGAAGAAAATTTCAGTCTCAACTATGCTTCTCTGAAACTCATGATATTTACAAAGTTGTTACACACCGCCACATTTGAATTTACTCGTATATGGCCATATACAGAATTTCACGTAACTTTGGTCTGATATTAGTATTTACTATATCAAGATATTTATTTATTTGTAGAGTTAATATAACTTATATTAGAAATTGTTTAAAGGAAGGTTCTATTGATATTTTGTCTTCTATGAATCGCTCAGAATCTATTGCGGAGGCACTTCAACAAGAAATGTTTAACAAAAATTCTTAGTTAACTAATTTAAAATATTTTAGGTAAAATCATTATAGGTGCAATGCCTTTGCTTCTAACGCATGAGAGAATTATTGTAGTTGTGTTTTGTAAAAGAGCATAGTTTTAGACTTCCTGTCTCAACGCGAAGAATATGATAAACTTTCTGTCAGTATAATTTGACTGAAAGGATTTACGAAATCGCTCTAAGGTGGCTGTATTTTTGAAACCGCGGAGGTGATTGTATGAAGGATGTTGAATTCACTGAATGATTTATCATAAAATGAATTGATCTACTGCGTTTTGCAGTTTAGTAATCCAATTTTCATTTGTAATAAACCTATGCAGCTTTGAAGATAATTATTGATTGCTTTTAGAAGCCTAAATGTAGTATTATGAAAATAGATTATATTGTTATCTGAATAACTCTCTTTGGATTTACATTCTTTTCGTTCAAATAGAAACCAAATATCACCAAGGATTGCAATTTACACCAAGTTAACGGATTCCCCGCTAGGTGGTGGGCATGGCGGAAAGTTAAGTAAAAGAATGCTCCGCCTAAAGTTTGAACTCGTAAGAAACACGCTCCTTTTATCACTATTTCATAATGAAATTGGTTCATTTAAGTGCGAATTTTTGTGGAAGAATGAATAACAATTCCCAACCAAATACTTGTTTCACGTTGTAGACTCTCCCTTGTATCTTGATGCGAACTAAGGATTGATTATGTATCCCGTTTACATATTTTTAGAAGTATTAGAAAGGAAAAAGAAAGAGAATGAATGAATTTATATATTTTATATATGAATAGATGGTTTCTACTTAAAATGAAATAACAAAGTAAGTTTAAGTGAAGGAATAAATGGAAATAATATTATCATCATTTAATGTAGAAAGGCCATGTAAATCCGAAACCGGAAGCCTTGAAAATTGAACACATTTGTGAAAAAGTATCTAACTTCAGAAAATGGAAATGAATGTTTAAGACATCCACTCCATGGTCATTTTCGTGGACTTCGTATTCCGGAGAGGCAAAATCAATTGTTTAGCAGAAGGAGAATTTCATTTTACATCGGGGTAATTCGTATCAAGTCAGGAAGACTACAGAAATTTCATCATTAACGCCAAACATAAGCCTAAAAATTATATTGAGAGCCGAGGTATCTATGTATATCTAACTGCTGACCGGGAAAGAAATACAATTTTGGTTTGAACGTATTCAGACATGGGATAGAAATAAACGTAAGAAAAGTCAAGTAGTGATGTTTAACGAAGGAAAGAAAGCCAAGTTAACAGTCAGGATGGATGGGGAAAAACTAGAACAGGTGGATAAATTGTCTCACTTGGGTGATACTATTTCTTGGGATGGAAGGTGCAGAAATAAGGTTCGAAAGGAATAGCACTATCCAAGGAAAGTTTCGTAAAGCAAGGGAACTGGTGGCCAGAGTTCTCGATGAAAGAATCTAAAAAAGATCGGCAAAATCCTTGATGTGTTTAGCTGAACGTGGACCTTTAAAACAGAGGAAATTAAAAGATTAGAGGTATACGAGATGTAAATATGGTGTAGAATAGATAAAGTAAGTTGGATTGATAGAAAAACAAACATGAAAGTGCTGGAGACATTTGGAGAGGAGAGGGTTGTAATGGAACTATTAAGCGCCGAAAAAGGAAATATGTGGGAAGGAGATTGATAGAAGAGGGAACGACTTAAATAAGTACTTGAGAATGGAATGCATGAGGAAAAAAAAAGAGGGGAAGACAGTCAAAAGATGTTAAATGACATAAAGGGTGGCTTAAGTTACCAAGAAACGAAAGAAATGGAGTTGAATAGATGCCTCGTAGTTCATGTACATACTACTTCATGTAGGAACATGATATATCTACCTAATAGTAGCACTAATTACAAATATTAATACGTGATTAGTGTCAGATAAAGTTAATAGCAGCTCTATCTCATTCACGATTTAGAATCAATTATGTCCTCATCTCAATGAAGGCATTTTTACTAGTGATGCGTGATTTACTATTCACAGCAGACACATTTCTGAAGTCACCTATCTGTCGGTCAACCGCCTTCTTCACTAATGGTACAAATCTACCACTTGGGTCCTGTGTGATCCTACAGAACCTATCGTTGTACTATTGCAGCCTTCATGCACTGCTCCTGGTGGAGATTGTTTTTGTGTTTTCAGTGTTTTACGACAATTATCACCCCAAAGACTGCAAAGTAGTGTATAAAGATTAATTATTAATTGCTCTTAACTATTATTGATAGCTATTAACTTTATTATGATTTGCTAACTTTATGTTCACTCTCCGTTTCAATGAACTATCAGCATCGTAGTTTTGGATTGTTCTACGTGATTTCTTTGTCTCCTCATTCAATGCCTCATCTCTCTAATGATTTATCGAATTTAGAAGTCGGCAAGTGACCAGATCTTGAGCAGTTAAGCGAAATAGATAGGAAATTCGGCGATTCTGTTCGCCAATACTTCCTAACCTTTCTTCGGCGTACGAACGTGTTTATTTGTAAACCGCGACACTAAGCCATGTATTTGTTAGTTGCAGTTGGAATTGAAATTAATAAAAGATAGAGGACTCTGGGGAATGGAAAATTTCAACGTAGTCACCTTAAAATCCCATGTAACGATTAATCATCACGGAAAGTACGACGCGTACATAAAAGTGCTGAAAATCATAATATCTTACATATGTGGTTCGCAATTAAGCGGTTTACTTACGCGGCAGTCGGGAACTACCGCATTAATCTGAGAAAATGTGATTTAAGAAAATTCACATTTTCAGAGACCTTAACAAGTCGCCTCGTACTCTTACCAAATAATTCATAACTTATTATTTCTGAAAATTCAACTGTTTTAGTGTCTTTATCTATACCACGGACTCCGATTATTTAATTATCAGCCGCCGACAACAAATCCATTAATCTTCTCCCAAGGAACCTTCTTATTTTTCTCATTTGTGCAGACATACAAGCATTATCGAAAAGAAGTTGATATCAGGAAAACTCAGTTTAGAACTCTAAAGGCCTCAATAGATGTATTCTTTCATCGAAAATAGAGAATTCTCAAAAAATGACGTTGCAAAACAATCAGAGGTAAATGTTTCAGTTTTGAAAATTCCAATTTCAAATGACCAGTGATTTATATTTTAAATCAATAAACTTATATCAGGGTTAAATTAACCGAAAGGAATAATTCATAAAATATCTCTAACGTTTTAGATAAAACAATAGTATTGTAAATAAATCGTTATAAAAACTGAGTTAAATGTAAATGACATTAGAGTTAGATAAAAGTTCCAAATAGCCGTTTTTTGCGAGCAAAATAACCGTTGAAAAATTCCCACCAGCCGGGGTGGGGTTCTCCGTGGTCGAGCTATGCAAGTATTGTTCTCAATAAAGGAGAGAGAAGGAAGGGAGAGAAGAAGAACTGATCAGTTATTCTGGGAGAGAAGAATAACTGATCAAATATTCTTCTCTCCCGAAGATGACAACATAGTTGTCGAAATACGTATTGAGAACAATAATTGCATAGGGCGACCACGGAGAACCCCAACTCCCGCTCGTGGGAATTCTTCAACGGTTAGTTTGCTCGCAAATAACGGCTATTTGGAGCTTTTATCTAACTCTAATGTCTTACCACAGCCGTGTTCCTTTTCCTTATAGATTGAATGTAAATGACGTTTATTCAAAATTGAACAGGTTGTAGAAAAGATCACGCTGCACGTAGGTTGCCTGAGAAGAATTAGAAAGTGGGTAAAAGGCCGAAAGTATTGAACAAAAGTCAATAATTAAGCAACTTAACGATTTTCTATTACATTTTTCTGCACCGTAGTCCATCTATACCATATCTTTTCTAAATTAAATTAGAGTTATATGGAATCAGTCCTCGAAACCAAATAATTCTTTTTAATTCTTAGTATTTGGGATTAAATATCAAATTTAAGACCTAAAAAAACTTACTTTGTAAATGTTAAAATCACTGCTCATATTTTATAGTCATCGTCAACTCAGAATCGTATTTATTTATATAAATATATATTTATAGTTTACCTTAATTACTAATATTTAGCAACATAAATTAAGAAATTAAACCTTTTATTTTGTCCTGATTTATCTTCTCTTGGTTTAGGATATAAAATGGCGTATTTTTCATACACTTTTGTTTTAGTCTGTTGATGGCTGTGAGGATATGAAAGTTGCCGAAAATGAACGATACTGATTAATTTAATTCGGTAACTCCTAACTGAATACGGCAAAAATGTCATTAACCATGTGTCATGTCATTGTGTTACATTCACGAGGACTTTTCTCAATATAGTATTTCAGTTCAGTGAGGAAATTAAGGGAAAACTACCTCACTCCTCGTCGTACTTAGTAAACCTCATTCCCTCTCCACGGTTCTTTGGTTATTAATGGCGGAGGGTTAGAGGTCAAACCTCCGAACTGAATATTTTGTAGGCGTCTTGTTGAAGGAATTTTAGATAGCGCGTCGCCGGTTGCAGCCGAGCAGGCGGTATGCATATCTGGTTGCCATAATCTCAGGATATACGCTATGCCGGTTCCCGGGATCTGCGGGCATCTCCCTCACAGGGAGATGCGCGGAGACACCTCCCTCCCACATTTCCGGTGCCACGCGAGACAGTTTAGTATTTATTCTAAACTTAGGAATTTGTCAATGGCAATTGGTGGATTGATTACGTTTAAAGTATTTTTCATGCTATGAAACGGAAGTATAGCGTCGAAATAATTTTCGATCGTCCGCTCGAACGTAAGCTTTCAGAAGGGCATCGAAGGAGCGATTTGTTGCTTTAGTTCGAATTTTTAAGCGTTTCCATAACCAAAAATGTTTTAAGTTTCTAAGAGAGAGCCAGACGCTCACTTAGTGGCGAACTTAATACCCCCAAAGTTCTACAAGTGATTCCCTCCGAACGTAATTTTAGCACAGACAATAGCAATAAAAAATATGTCATATTTTTTTAACATCCTTGCGTAGAATCACCTTTCAGCACTTTCATTATTTTCTACATCTACATCTACATAAGTACCCTGCAAGCCGCCTTCCGGCGTGTGGCAGGGGGTGTAAACACCAAGAGTAGAATTACTTTTTTAATTTATTATTATCGCGTATCGTTCGCGGAAAAAAAGAGTCTCTAAAACGACTTGTCCTCGCGTCTATTTCTCTTATTTTACGCTCACTGTCGGATCGGGCAAAGTAGCAGGGGGGTCGCATAATATCAATTACGTCATCCGAAAATGTATTTCCTCTGAATTTATCTAACAATCGCAGCCTAGCTTCTAATCTCCTTTCTTTCAAG